>JAANDH010000462.1:126755-321511 GCA_011799765.1 Nymphaea thermarum
TATATATATATATATATATATATATATATATATATATATATATATATATATATATATATATATATATATATATATATATATATATATATATGTACACACACACACAAAGCAATGTTCACTTTTTAGCTCATAAACTTAATTTCCAATGCATGCCATGGGTGATCCAAGCTTGATTAAAAGGAGCATGATAAAGTTCATATTGTTATCGAAGATGACAATACAAAAAATATTGTTAGAATAGCTTACAGTAGGAAAATATGATACCTTCCACTAAGCTGACACAATTCTAGAAATGTCATTGTGTAAGAAAAGTAGGTGTATAATTTGATAATGGAAAAGAAGGAAGCAGGTTGGTACTTACTAGAGCCAGCAAATGTTCTTTCCTCTTTTCTGAAAATTCTCCAATCTTGAAAATCATTTGTAAATTTTTGAAACAATGGAAATGTTGATTGTTTTTCATGATGTAATACCACCATCATCCTTTAGTTTATAAACTCATTATGTAACCATTATTTTGATGTTCTTGTTTTGATTCGAGGGAGCATGTTAACATTCATATTTCTAGTAGATGCAGCAATCCTATTACAACAGCTTGCAGTATTTTTCCTCATCAGTTAAAGAAGGTATCATATCTTTTAATTAAGTGAAATTACAATCATTCTAATGATGGCACTAATCCTTTAATGATATGAAGGCAAGGAGAGAAGATTATATCTTTCCAATGAGATGAAACATATCTCAAACTTTGATAGCAAAGCCTTTTGTAATATGAAAGAACTAAGGATAGAAAAGTTATTCCATAAGAAAATGATGTTCCAGATTTGAAGATAAAAAAGAAAGAAATTAATGACAACGATATCACCAGTAGGAGCTCTTTCCAGTTTTGTGAAGTTTTTCAAATCTACAAATCCATGAGCCAATCATATAAATAATGGATATAATCTGACGCCTATGCATAACCCATTCCTCTCACTATATATTTTTCACTTTCCACCATTCTTTCATTGCTCATAGATCATCAGTAAAAGAAAAGTAGTGAGAGAGCCCAATCTTTTGGGGGTGGCTATAGGAAGAAACCTGGTGCTTCTGAAGAGGTTGCATGAGGAAGATGAAGCCATTAATGATCGAGTAACAAACTATAGTTCAACTTATTGTTTGCATATTGATGCTATCAATGGCCACCTTTGCCATTATCGTGTGATAATATCAACTACCAATGTCATGAAAAGGATACTACATATATAATCATTTTCCCTGGCCACTCATGATTTTTGCATCTCAAGCTGCTGATTGATCATTCTATTTTGAGGATGGTTGATGGCAAGCCTTGGTATTAGAATGCAGTGATGTTCATCTAAAAGTGGTCGGGTTCTTCATACAAAATCTGATGTTGTGTCTTTCAATCATTAGCACAAGTGATGTGTCATTCCTTTTGCTTTATGGTAAGTAATTCACATTTGAGGATGGTGTGAATAATGTGATTTCTTTTTAACTTTTATGATCTTCCTTACATGCTTCCATATCTATGTGGGGCCTTTAAAAAAAAAAAACAAAACAAAAATCACCTACTAGGAAGGTAGTCGACTAGGTGCCTTGATACATGTGATATTCTTTTTCAATTATTCTATTACTTCTGCTTATTTTGTTATTTCATTTTGTTTCAATGTTTCATCAATTATACACTTGAAATATGTTAAGTTATGATTTACGTGTTTTTGGTTGTGATTGCAGTTATGCATATTCATTCTATCTTTTGATATTTCTTTTGGGATACTTGCATTCCACTAAAATTTAGTTTCTGATATAAAGATAGATCATATGGGCCTAATGAATGTGAATATTTGTATGAAGAACAATTTTCTCCTGAAGCTAAATAAGGAATGAAAACAAGTTTATTGGAATGATTTTGTTGGGGAGGAAGCATTATCTAATGCTAAGAAACGGTTCCGGGCAAAAATGAATGGCCTCCTTTCCTTACCTAATCTTGACATCTACATTGGTAAAATTAATTGGGACTTGAATGACGATGTTGATCCCTAATATTTTATTAGACCTGGAGAAACAACATGTTGTTGTTGTTGTAAGAATAATTAAAGGTAATTTAGGGAAGAGCGAGCAACCAAGTTCAATAGGCCACAATTGGGATAATTTTATAGTTTGTTTATGCCATTAAGGTAATAACCCCTTCACCTATTTAGGATGGGATGGTGGCGCAGATTGGGTTCGTGCTGTAAAAAAACTCTATTGTAGTATCAAACAAATAGAAAGATGATTCAAAAAATAACACACAAGCTACACAAATTTGTAACTAGAGGGATAATGTGGATTTTACTCATAGGAATAATGGTAATGCATACAAGTTTAAGTGGGATGATGGAGTTCCTACCTAGGCTGGCTTTTTGAAAAGCCTATTCCCACCATGCTCACGGCCCAGCTGGCCTACTAGTGGAGTAGAATTCTCCTTATCCCTGATTAAAGGGATGCTTAATGCCACTTCATTGACTAGGTGATTTCATGCTTTATATTAGTGGTCAATCAAGTTTGCATCGTTGAGGATAAAGAATCATGGGTTGAAAAGAGAGTGAGAGGTCAATCCTAAAAAATGAAAGGCACCAAAGAGAGGGAAGGGGGGACATTTTTTCACAGATTGTGTGCCTTTTGTAAGGATTGTGTGTCTCTTTTCTTTGTCCTTACCAAAGTGGAGCCAACACATTGATCATGCTGGTGATAGATGACGAAAATTCATCTTGATTTTTGCTTGATGGGCAGCTTCTTCCACTACCACTCATCCTCAGTTTCGTTTGATAGCATTATGATTGGAGAGGGAAGGTTGTATATAGTTGGAGAAATGATTGTTACATCCGTTCATGAAAATTCCATGATTGGAATTGTGGATTGACCAAGTTGAGTAGCTATGTGTAGGACAAGGTAAGAAGAATTTAGCCATTAGTAAGTAATGTTTGAAAAAGAGAAGGAGGTGGTCAATATGGGTATAGGTATGAATGTTATCTATCTAGTCCACGTGTGATGCATTTCCATTAACAAACACACATTGATAACATTTGTATCTAGATCCATACCTCCTCTTTCAACCATTATGGTTACTAACAACAATTCTGCCATAGCTATCCTTCCGGCTGCCAGTTGTTGAACTCAATTAATCCATGATGCCAATCATGGTACTTCCATGATTGACATGATCGTCATTTTCCTAACTACATATAGGCCAAAATGCCAATCAAATCATTACCCTTATTCCCAATAGAAAAATGCACACTGTCTCATGAGGTGTGAACTCATATTACTTTTCCATATTCTCTTACATCTTTCCATCAATTTCGTTTTGTAGAAGAATTGTTTACACCACAAAGTCAATCATCACCATCTCCCCGTCTTGAATAGCAAAAGGAGTTATTACCTTGATGGCATGACAGACTCACGTTGTTGCCTATGGTCCTGGTTGCTTGCTTTTCATTGAATCAGTTTGAAGTTTTTTGTTCAACAACTGCTTCTTGTTGCTCTAGGACCAATAAAATCTAATGATCATCATCATTAGTCAAGTCTCAACTGATTTTGAGAATGTAGATGTCAGGATCAGGAAGGGAAAAGAAGTGGTCTTAGCATTAGAGAATGCTTCCTTCCCAACACAATCAAACAATTGAACTGCATTTTTATAACCCGTTTAGCTTTTTGTTAGAAAACTGAGCATCATAACTTGATAGAAAAATACATCAAACAAAGTAAGCAAAAGATGCTAATCCTCATAAATAAGAAGTGGGTGATTATAATGCAACATGATCCAACACTAACACCAAACAAATTTGAGAAGGAATGGTCAACAACATGCTTAATTTTATACTTACTACAAATATACTATTCACTTTTCTTATGAGTGGTTGTGTCCTTGATTCAACAACATTATTTAAAAATTTACTTTCATTATCATAGAATGTAGATGCATGCAATTATATATCATTTGAAGAAATATCCATGATGTTTGTTTTCTTTCTTGCTCTTTCAGGCAATGAATTAGGTCAATAACGGATTGGATCTTTGAGGACATTTATGAATTTTTCTTTATTGATATTATTGGTTGTTATGAAATGGATTGACCACATTCTTTTTATGCATGAAACAAACTCTGTAAAACATATTTTCCTAAAGAAAATGTATTTTTAGTGAGTGGGCAACTGCACAAAAGAGATTGGCTTGTTGGAGATCCAAATTGCTATTCCACAAAAATCGAACAAGATAAGTTTGTTATTACCATGAACCATAGATTGAATTACCTTGTAGCCAACAATAATTACGGGTTTCATGAACAAATAGGTCATGAAAATTAATTTCATGCATGCTTTAGCGAACATGGGAGCTGATGCATCTCAACTTTTTTGCATGAATTTTGAAAAATAAAACTACTTGAGTTTGTAAAATCATGAATAAGACAATAGATGAGAAACAAGGGCACCCAAAAATGTTGAAGAAGAGGTCACAAAGCTGGTTATGATGCACACCAAAATGTTAGGAGTCATCGGACTTAGTTAAATTGCTTTCTCAAGGTTCAAAAGATATGAGGCAACAATATAGATGTTAGGCGGATAAAAACTTGAACATACTGGGCTTCTCAATCATACAAGGAAAAAATATGTAGGATATTCTTGTGAGATGAATTTACATGCATTCCAAATGAATTTACATGAAGCTTGAATGATCATTCTTGTCATAATCACATCAAAATGAGATCTCATATGCATGCATGTTAAAGTATAAATTCTGAACTAAAGAGGCACTTAGAAACTGGACTAAAAGTAGAGAATGTTATTGCCAAACACAAGACTGATGAAGTGGAAGAAAGTTAAATTACCACAACCAAAAGATGAGGTATTCTATTTTCCTCAAATTGCCGACCAATGAGGCAAAAATCCAGATGTCCCAAAAAAAAGTTACATGGTGGATATTTCATTTTTTGACTTCAAGAAACTTTGTCGAGAGAAAATAGATATTGTGTCATGCTCTTCATACTTAACCATGGTGGGGTCCAATAAGATAAATATTTTTTATGCTTATAACTGAATTTTTCAATAACACCTTTGAAGATCTGATTGGAAGCTACCATTTTTTCTCTTTCATTACTTAAGATCTAGCCTTAACTCTTTATATAACAACCTTAAATTTTATATTTCTTAAAAGAAAATTCTCTTATCCCAAAAATAATCAAATAAACAAAAGAAAAAAAAAGTATAAAAGGTCTTCAATATAGTAATTGTGATTGAACACAATGCAACTACAACACTTGAACAGTATTAATATTACAAAATCAAATCAACGAGATGGAGACAAAAGAAAGTTACCTTTGTGGGATTCTTGCTGTCATCATGCATCCCTACTTGTAACCACCATAGCATGATTTTGTGCCTAAGCAAACCGACACTAGGCTATCCAATTCATCCCCATGTTTGATCTTTTACCATTTTTACCATCACCAATCTTCTCTACCAACCTAGAGTTCATAACAAATCCTTCCAAATCAAACTTCATCAAAAAAATCTAAATTAGTGTTGCATAACAACATGATAGCATCCAAATTTGTTTTCTAGGAAAATAACAAGAAAAGGATGCCTAAAAAATCGATAGAAATTAGAAAAGAAAATCTCGCAGGGGAGACAAAATTGGGTAAGAATTGTGGTACTAAATAGACCATCGCAACAAAAACTTGTCAGATCTATATAAGAACATTGAAATGCAGAAAAAGGGTTGAGACAAAGAAGAAAAGAAAATAAAAAGGTGGCTATGAGATGTACCTGAGGCCACCAAGGTGCAACTGGGCCAACATTTGGTGCCTATCCATTTACATGCAAAAGTTTCGACTTTGCATATAGACCATATGAAATGGGTGTGCATGAATACCCTATAGGGATTATGAGAGAATGAGACCGACTTGTTAGTATGATGTCTAATTGTTAATGGTGCTTTTGTTAGGGCTAATCAAACCAAGGACTAAACTTAGTGTTCTAATTGTCTAAACACTTATTAGTTCCTATGTTCATGAAATCAAATGTTCCTTATGCTTTGAGAAGATATGCAAGGTTTAGAAATCCAAGCAAACCTTCATAAATGGAGTGCATGAATTTATAATACTTAAAGCATCGAGTTATAGCTCATGTCTCACATCAGCACTGATTCATAAAAATAAACCTAAAGTCTAATATGATGCCTATAACTAGATTCAACATAATCAATATCTAATTTCTAAGATTTATGGACATGGGTTATGAGACTAGATTTAACTATCATAGATTTTGATATTAGACCACAGAATTGGTACTTGCTATGACCGTATTCTTGTAGGACAATAGATTTTGTGATAATATCATGTTAGGAAGCCTTTTTTTTATTTACATTCCAATTGCCTCTATTTTACCGTTTTGATTTAATACTATGTTATTGTTTTAGTTGGGATAGAAAAATAGGATGATTTGTCTATTCAATCTGGAAGAACTTATCTTTCAATTGCTCTATCAAATGACTACAACTAGTAAGGAGTACAAACCCACTTTGGTTCATCACAAGTCTGTCATAAAGAAAAAAACTCATAAAACAGAAAAGGTTGTGGTTAGTTGCCAGGTTATATACTATTGGCCATTCAAAATTCTTGTCTTCTTTTTTAGTTATGCCCTTACTTCTTCATGATTTACTTGGGGAAGCCATGTCATTCTTCTATATATTTTAATTTTATTGGTGATATAGGTGCATGACATTTTAAAGTACAATGAACTGTAACGGTTAGATTAAAGCTCTTGCATCTTGCCATAAGCTCTTGTAGTGTTTAGATTTAAGCCCATTTTGATATAACTAATTTTTTATGATGTTAAATTTATATTTAGACTCTATAAAAATTACAGAAGCAACACTGAATGTGGTGGTTTCATAAACCAGTCTTAAGTACCATAGCTTGTAAATAAGTACATGAAGAAGGTATTACAGGTTTTGTTTATTGTGATTAATGTTACTTATTGAGCAGACTATGCAAGAATCAATTCAGAATGCAGATTACTAAATTCTTATTCTTTTGGAGGAAGTCAAGGTGGATGAATATATTAATCGCAGGTTTGTATTGGAATACTTGTTTAACAAAAAGATGAATTAGTATATCAATTTTTTGTTCCTTCATGTCAAGGTTTCTTCTCCAACCTTCCTAGTTTGCGTAATTGTACTTTAACAATGTTCAAAGTTTGAGTGCATTTTTTTATTTTTGTGAAAACCTGATGTGTAATTTAATAGATTTCATTTTAATATCTTGTTAAAGAAAACATTGTTATAAGAATGTGGTTGTAGGTTTTGTGGTCAAGGACTCAAGAACACACATAGTTGGATGACATCATGGATGCGTAGGCTGACGCACCACTAAATTTGAGGCTTTCTTTGTTAATGTATCATTATTGAATTGGAGTTAGGCCTGCATTTTCTTTGTTAGCAACTTTTCTCTTGGAGTTACTATGTATTCTGGATATTGTTATGATGTATTAACATTTCAATGTCATTATTGATGTATTCTGGTTATCAAATTTAGAAGCTTATTGCCTTGTCTTTCTTGAGAATCACTAGTCTTGCTTTTGCTAATTCTCAAACAATCTGT
Organism: Nymphaea thermarum; assembly: GCA_011799765.1. NCBI lineage: Eukaryota > Viridiplantae > Streptophyta > Magnoliopsida > Nymphaeales > Nymphaeaceae > Nymphaea > Nymphaea thermarum. Next base: position 134,392 of record JAANDH010000462.1, read on the forward strand.
AGTCCGCCGTATTGTCTTGGTAGGTAATAAATATGCATTTAGGCTTAACAGCAATTTGTAAGAAACTATTGACCATCTCAAGTTAGTTTTGAAGATTCAATGGTTTTGGTTGTTTTGCATGTAAGATTAGAGTGTGATTTTCAACATGCTTATTTGCTTCCATGATCATCATTAGTTTTTTATCAATATATGCAATATTTTTCATCAAACAAGTGTGTATGTTGTACAATGCAGCTGAGATATTGGTACTGATTCTCATTTTGAAGTTGATTAGATTGTTGGTTGACTCTCAGTCATGGAATCAGATATAAAAAAGCAATCCTTGATGAACGTTTAGGTTGCCTCTCTTGTTGGTTTTGTGAACTTTGGACACTTGTATTACCCCATTGTATTAAATTGGAATGGAATGTGAGCTGCTTTTTGCTTCAAAAATGCGTTGTTCTCCTTTCCGTGTTGTGTACAATAGATAACATCATTGCTTTTGTATAGAATGGAGAAACTAATAAAGCACTTGGCAGTCTTTAGTCTTATTGAAGTTTATGCACTTTAAAATATATATACAGAAAAGGCACATGCTACTGCAATAAGTCAGGTTCATAACCAATTTTACTCTTTTCAGCTAATCACATGCATTTTCTTATTAACATGTTTTCCTTTTGTCTTCTCCAAAATTTTTCACCACTACAATTTCTCTCTTCGGTAAAGCTGGCCCATCTTAAAGTGCAGGTCACGTTTGGATGTGGAATCCTGAAGCATTAGTGTTCTTCACAGCTATGGTTATTTGGTATTTCTGTTTGCCTTTCTTTTTTTTACGAGTATGTATCTTGGCGCATCTAACAGGTCAAACCATTGAGTTTTCTTTCAAAGGATAGAGAAAAATTGTATCTATCAAAATTCTCTTACTTGTAGAATTTGTGAAACTTTGTCATCATATACAATATTTCTTTTAATTGTTTACCTTCCTTAGTCATTAGATGTTACTTCTAAAAATGGTTTGGTGATTGAGAAAGGCCATCCTTGATCTTGCAAATAAAAGTGGGCCCCTTCTAAAATGTAGACTACCTAAAACATCAATTATCAGATCCTTGAATTTGTTCATATGGATTATTTCATGTATGTCTTCACTTTGTAGTGCAGCTAATTTGCCTCATAGGAGGTGGCAGTAAATAGTTTCTTTTACATATAGTGCTTTTATGTTTTCTGTAAGGAAAGTTTCATGGAAGTCATGAATTAGTGTTCTTGTTTGCCTCTGTTTTAAAGTTTGAGTGCATTGTTTGTTCTTTTCTTTCCTGATCTTAAAAATGGAGTCTTCATTTCTACCTAATATTTCTTCATTTGTGCATGCAGGGTTTCTTATTTCAATTGCTAATTTGCGCAATTTGGAAGCAAGCTATAAACATGATCTACCATGTAATTTGGATGCAAGATGGAAAAAATATGATCTTCAGAAGCATGAAATATGAAAATATGAATGTTCCATGTTGTAGAAATATTAATATTTTATATATCAATTTTTATGTAAATTAAGAATAAATCTAAGTGTGGAAAACATTTTGTCTCTAATTTTATTAAAAAATCATAATATATATGTATATATATATATATATATATAGGAAAATTGAATGATGACTCTAGTTTTTTAGAATCACCTAGCCATCTAATAAGGTCCGTTTGATCTACCATGATAGAAGTTTAAAAGAAAAACAAGGAGAAAAATGTGATGGACATTTTTGTTATCTATTATTAGCTCAAAAATTTTTATCCATTTTTCTTCTCTCAGCTATCCATTTGTATCAGATGGATAGACCTGGTTATATAGCGAGAGTCACCATTTGATCATATATATATATAGACACACATACACATACACCTATAAAAAAATGCAGCTCTTTTCGGAATTTACTATGTATATGTATATGTATATGTATATGTATATATATAGACACACACACAGACACAGACACATACACATGCACATGCACACGTATAAAAAAATGAACCTTTTGTGGAATTTAGAAAGAAACGTGTTCCAGTCTCTGCAAAATGCCATCATAAGTTGTTTCTCTTCCCTCCCCTCCAAGTGTCAGGCATCGCTGTGCCAACAGCAGACGTTGATGCTGTAAGAAAACACCTTTAGTGGTTCTTTCTATGTGCCAGGAAAGGCCAGCTGCTCTTTCTCCCCCTCTTTCTCTAGCATCCAGTAAGGGACCTGCCCACTAACCATGGTCTTTTATGCTTGCAGTTCTCATGGCCTTTTATTACCTCTTCAGCCTCATCTAACGGGCCTGCCCACTAGCCATGGTCTTGCTGGATGGGCACCAGAAACTTGCATCTTGTAAAGGAGCTCCAATGGATCACATGCTTACTAGGGGCACTGGATGTAGAAACTTCTAGCTAGGGGAAAATAGGTATAAAATTTTCAAGGGCATCAATATGTAGATGAGAAAAATTGCTCTAAAACATAATGTGAATGTAAGAACCTTTTTTAGGTCCTTGTGGGAAATCACCCACACTTAGCCCACATCTGCCTCTATGCTTGAAGCCTACCTGCTGTGGATATAGTTGGAGACCATCATGCTCCACATTACAAATCCCTTCTAGGAATCACTTGAAAAAGAGATCAAGTTCGAGCAGCCCCAACCTTGCAAATCCACCAAGCATCATATTCGATTAGACTATGTTTTGTTCAAGCATTTCATTGAACTACTTCTGCAAAACCATTACATCTCCATAGACAAAATATCCATGCAACAACGCACTCTAAGTTGATAAATTTGTTTGAGATATTTCATCGAACACTTGTAATGTGGACCCCAAATCACTTCATTTTGTGCATAAATCAACCAATGCATTATGCAAATAATCATCACGCCCAAGTTTATTGCCAAACATTTCCCACAAACAATTATATCCTTGTGGCGATTAACCAAGAAGTAGTATGTCTTCTTCATGAAAAGGAATATAAGACTAAATTGTTTGGCTGAACCCCAACAGACCTCATTCTATAGAACTTGATGCCTTTCTCATGGCATTTGACCTGGATGAAGCTCCAGATCATGGTCGTCGTTGAACGGGCATTAGGGAACTCAATGTAGTAGAAAATCCAGTGAAGTCCAAAGGTCTATCACCCACCATAGACTCCAAGAGTTTAGTGCAATCAACACATCCCGGCCAAGAGAGACGAAAGTTCTATCAATCCACACCAATGAAAATGAGATGTATGAAGAAAATGACAAGCCAAAAAAAAACTTGGCGGAAAAAAGTCGGACCACTAGGGTCCAATCTTTATCCTAGCGACGTTTTTTGGAAATCAAGTCTAGATTCTGGAAAATTTTTAGTCCCATTTGAAAAATTCTTATAAATTTTAGTCCATCAAATACCCCCTTACTAAAAGTCCACTTATAACAAAAGAACAGTAAATGGCTAATTGTTGCAATTGATGCTACTAACGGCTAGTAATTGCTATTGCTATTAGCACAAATTAGTTAAATATAATGAACAACTCCCTCTCTTTCTTTATATATATATATATATATATATATATATATATATATATATATATATATATATATATATATATATATATATATAGTCTAAATGGACATATCATTGCAGCCTGACAATAGTCAGTGTCGAAGTCGTCGTGTTCTGTCGGTGCCACTACAGGTCTAGTCAAACTCCCAAACATTAAGCATCCATGTAATTCGATTCATTTTCCTATCATCACAGCTTATGATGATGGGGATGAGTTGGATCAGGAAGCCCTAGAACCAGATTGACTATCTGCTTCAAGAAGATAGTTTAGGAAGAAATAACAGAAAGATTTATTTGATTGATGCATGCTTGTTGTTCGACTACTCGCATGAATCGGATCTGTTCTGGACATGATTTCCGGTCAGGCCTATGGATGGATCCAATCTATGGCAGGCCTGTAGAGCATTGAAAGTGGTAGATTGAGAGCTTGACAACATTTGGAGGAGGGGGAGACCATTGAGAGATGAAAGGAAACCCTGCTAATGAGTTCTTGATGGCCAATCTATACATAGCAGCCTTGGGTTATGTGGATGTTAGATTGAGTGGTGGTTTTTTTCAGTATAGTGGAAATGGACGTCTCATTGCAGCAACGTATCTGGCAGATTTCATCGTGTCCATCTAATCCAAAAAGGACAAAAAGGAAAATGACACCCGATGGGATCCCCTTGAGGAGAATCAATTTCTCCTCATTACTCGCTCTTTTCTCCCTCCCATTGTCTGAAGCTGGTTATATACGCCATTCCCGTGTATGAAATTTCATGTGTCATTTTACTTATGGCAAAAAATGTCCATGATTAATACCAACAAAAAAAATTGTAGAGACAAAAAAGAAAGCCACAAAAAGAAGATTTGAGAACTCGATAAGTAAAAAATGTCAATCCATATATGCATATAATTATAACCAATATACCCCTTCAAGTAGCAAAAAAGCATTTTTTTCCCACTCATAGCTTTATCTCATTTTCTCATAAATATTTTATTATCTCATAAACATTATCTGATGCTTATGTTTAGTGTTATCTTATACATATGTCTGTTATGTCATTATCTCGTAAACATTTTATTATCTCATAAGCATTATCTCATACTTATATTTAGTGTTTTCTCTTACATCCATCCATTATTGCATTATCTCACAAATCTTTTATTATCTCATAAACATTATCTCATATTTATGTTTAGCATTATCTCATCATTTGTCCTTTATCTCATTATCTTATAAATGTTTTGTTATCTCATAAAGATTATATCATTCTTATTTGTTATTTCATACCTATTTATTATCTCATGTGCATGCATATGCAATTCTTGGACATGAAAGTAAATGTGCATATTGATAATTGGGTCCATATCTGGCATACACTAGTTACATACGTAGGGGTGGCATACAGAACTTGGTCTCTCCATTCTCTCCCTTTCTTCCCCTTTGCATCTATCTCTAGCCCTTCTTCCTTTAAACTAACTGCACTCTCCCCACCAGCAGTTGATGGTGGAGTCCATTGGAGACCAGCTGACAGGCACCTCTCGCTCTTTCTCACTCTTTCTCTCTTTTCAATGGTGACCGGTAAAATGTCTCTTCCTCATAGTTCCCCATGTCTCTCTCTATCGCTGTTTCTTCCATTTTTCTCTCTTTGGCTCTCTGGCATTGAGTAGATGGTAAAAGAGGTTTTAGTAGTTGAGAACACACATTGGAGTAAGGCACTGCAGTGGGGAAGTTCAAATGGGGGAGTTGATGGCATGGAAGAATCAGGTTTAGTCAATGTTACAAATGCATTGGTTTTTCCTTTTCATCTTATGGATTCATCTATTTTATGATCCTTAGAGACTATTCTAGTTTCATATTCTTACATCATTCTACTCGTACGTAAGAGTTATATATTTAGATTCTCATTAGCCAACTGGTTCTCTCTTTCAGCTGATCTTGGTTTCATTTTTAATGCAACTGCAGCTTTTGGGAGAATGGTAGACGGTACTTCGACAAATATTTTGGAGGTTTAGTTACTTTTCCCAAGCCTTTGATGATGAAAAATCTTTCACTTTGCCACATGTGGATAAAGTTGACACTGCCCCTTTATCGTTCATATATATTTTTTTTGGCTTTTACCCTTCTTGCAGCACAATGTTATATTACCATTTAGTTTGAGTTTTATGCTGGATAAATGACACTGCCTGGTGGAGGGGTTAAACAGAGACGTGCAGTGGCATATGAATATGGTGGGCATCGAATCCCTGGCTGTAGTCTTTTTTCTGATTTTTCTTACATGTCAATGTCTTGTGATTTTTTTTTTTTGACTTTAGTGATTACCTTCGTTGCAGGCAAGCTTTCTCTATCCTCATTATCAAGTTTCCTGATACTACATTGTGATGAAGAATAAGAAACCCATCCAAAGTGAGAGGGTAACACCATTTTTCCTATAAATCATTGTAGGGATTTGCCTTGAAAGGTGTTTCTCTTCCAATATAAACTACTTTAGAGACTATAATATCTGTTAAAAGGCCCTAGATATGGCCCTTTTTATCGATATTTTCCCATGTTTTTGCCAACCGATTTGTTTCCTCTGTGATTGTTTTGCATATATGTTTGTTATGGTGCCAAACGATTTAGTACCATGCATTCTTAATATTACATTTTTTTTGTTATTTGCTGTTGGGAGGTTCTTTGAGGGTCTTCGAATCTGAAAATTTAAAAGCATTTTAAGGTCATATGATAAAACTCTTTAGAATAAATATGAGATGTTTTATTCTTGGCTGCAATGCAGATACACCATATGCATTGATAGTTTTCGTTAAGTACACTTGTGCTTGTGGCTTCATATATGGCTAATAAATTGGTTAACTGCAGTGGAGTTAAAACTAGATACTAAATCATTTTTCTGATAATAGCATATAGTTATGTATCTTCTCTTCCATCAGAAACATGTATGTAGATCTCATGGCAGCAAACAAAGCTTACTTTGGAAATTATTATCCTTTATCAACATTTACATTATCATATCTTTATGTTCATGGATTTGGTAGATGTGTTTTAGGGAGTGCTAAAAGTGGCTGAGTTAGTCTCTAGTCATCCTGGAAGAGGCACGGAGCAAGAACCAGCAGCAAGTATAGCTACACCATTCTTCTATGCCAAGCAGAAGCTCCAAAGCCCTTAGGCTTACATTGAATGTTCCTCATTCATTTTCATCTAAGCAAGCATTGGGTTCATACTAAGGGTCTCCTTGTTTTTCTTCTTCTAAGAGGAACATCTTAACCTAAAGACAAAGACTATGAGAACAGAATTCGACAAGAGTAATTACTATTATTTTTGTTTGTTAGTGTCATCAATTTAGTGAATGGTTCTATGCAAATTCATTTTACATTTTTTTACCAAAAGGTTTTCCTCGGCATATATATATATATATATATATATATATATATATATATATATATATATATATATATATATATATATAACAATAGTCACTATAAATTAACCTTACAAAATAGCTATCCAGTGAATATGTTCAGTATAGATCTATTTAGATTACATAATATGGCATCCAAGATTTGTGAACTATAATTTTTAAAAACTTTAAAATGGGCACATTACTTCCACAATAAGAATATACTTATTTTGAATTTGATTGGTACAACAGTATTCACCAATGCAACAACTTACAACAATGTGATGGACAAGCTGATGTCATAACGCAACCTTCCCTGCATGTCATGACAAAGTTACACCCACCCAAACATCGATAGCATCACACTTCTTGAGCTATACAAAAGAATAAAAAACATTACGACCTCATTCATGCAAGTGGAGTTCAAATGATGAAATATTGTTGGTTTCTCATAGATTGAATATACAATTTAAGTTCTAATATAATTCATTTTTGCATAGATTGTCAACATAATAAATATGAACCTCAACAAGCTATTTGTGGAGACTTCAAAAGAGAATAGAAAAAGAGCTGCATCTGAGTTCACAAATCCTCTTAAGTATATAGCTTTCACCAATTATTGCTAGAAATTGTATTGTAATTTTATTTCAAAATCATTGGCCTGGTTTAGGAATTTGACTATACACTGCAGAAACCATTGTTGTTAAGTGTGTTGATGTGAAGTGACAAACTAAGCCTGTGAAGCGGCACATAGGGTAGTGATGTGAAATAATACATAAGCATGCGACAAAAAATGTCAAATATGTAATATCTACAAATAATGTCAAAAGTGAAAATATGTGTAAATGGATCAAATAATGGATATAATGTGCAATACAATGAAATTGAGATTAAATATAGAACCAAGTTCCAACTTCCGACCATGCATATCACGTACAGATCATGGTATTTCAGAAACAAGCAATAGCAGAGAGGAGAAGAAAATGGAAGGAAGAAAGGGGACTTCATGTGGGGAGGAAAAGGCACACGGTATAGGCATGACTGTGCAGGGTATGGAGAGAGTAATAATATCACCAAAAATGCGGGGAACTGCACACTCGCACTGAGCTTCCGAACGACCTAAGAGATTCCAATAAAACTCAATCAATTCAAAGTAAAGATGAAAAGAAAGAAAAATTCAAAAGAAATAGCAGGTGGGTGTCCATGATCCAACCTTCTCTCCCTCAATGTTCTTCTTCATTCTCAGATGGGAAACACGATGCCATTTGTCAGATGGCAGTCCACAGTGGGGAGGGTTTCAAGCAGGGGAGAGGAAAAAGGAGAAAGGGATAGAGCATGAGAAAGGTATGAGAGAGAGAAGAAAGGGGGAACCAGGGAAATGGAATGAGGAGGCTGCTATGCCTCTCTTACGATTTTTTTTTTTTAACTTTTTAATGGCATGAAGAATGCAGATTGCAGCGATGGCCGACCGTCCATTGTTGTGGTTGTTCGGTACGTCGGATGCGGCATCGTTCCTTCTAACTCTCTCTCTCTCTCTCTCTCTCTATATATATATATATATATATATATATATATATATATAGAGAGAGAGAGAGAGAGAGAGAGAAAGAGAGAGATGTATAACCGTGAGGGGAGGTAACAACGTATGCATAATTTTAGATTAAATTATAGGGAAAAAGTCAGTTTCAAATTCAATTTTCATTATTAAAAAAAGAAAATCAATAGTTCCCCACACTAGACAAGTAGTAGAAAGAACTGTCTCAGACCTTAACTGGCACAATGTTTGTTGACGTTAGATCTTTCAGGATGATTCTATGAATGAAACAAACTTCACAAGAGAATCCTTAATAAAGAACCTTTTTTCTCTAAGGAAGATAATCAGACAATCTGAACAAAATTAAGTGAAACTTCTACGTGGAAAAATGACCAAGAACGCATGATATTACAACCAGCAGTCACTTGTTTAATGTCTAAATCCAGTTCCTAAGACAGCACACTACATATTTCAATTTGTAAAGAGAATAAGCATAACTCTTGGCAAAATAAAAAAAAATGTCTTTGAAATTAGCAAGCATAAGAAATAGTGCTCTTGATTGTAGAACCAACTTGAGTTCAATAGTTTCGTATTCATCTTGGACTTCAGAATCATGATGAAACAAAAACATTAGATATAGATAAACAACATGAGCGGCTGAGCTACAAACACTATTCAATGCTGGTCATATGGCACCCATACCTTTTAGGAATTTTTTTCTCACCTTGCTAATTGTATGTGTTCATCCAAAAGAATGCAAACGAGACTATGGATACCTAACCTGAGAATGCACAAGCCTGATATTTTAATCTTCGGAAAAAAAAATGACAAGAATGGAAAGAGAAGTGCCCAGAAATTGGGCCATTGTTATATACAGCATTACAGTTTTACCTAATTTGAACTTCGATTGGATTATCCTTGGATTATTGTATGAACTCAAGGTTTTAGATCAAGAATTTCAATATTGAATTTCTGATTGAACTGAATTCAGATTTAAAATACATTGGATCTAGGGTCACGCCCTAAACCACAAATAAACTTAAAAAAATCGGATATTTGTTAAATATATGACCTAGTTTCATGCATCGTGATAATTGAAGACCATGTACGCACGGATCTATGATCACCACAAGGTTGAACTATGTCTCTCTCTTCGAGTTCTCCTGTTGAAATCCTTGTATTTTTTATCATTCACTTACGTTTCAAAATGAGCTATTTTTTTCAAAAAACTGGGTATGTTTGCTTTCAACATATTTTATGGACATCGTTAGAATCTTGCAAAAAAAGAAAATACCCTGCCTCACACTCGGTGAAATTGATCAGTGCTTTTTTTAATAAAACAATGACATGGACCATCCATGTGGACATTCACCCCAACCGAGCATATATATATATATATATATATATATATATATTCAAATCGGACAGATACCACTTTAGCAGAATGGTTGTTCTTTAAAATTTTTGTGAAGTTAAAAATCATCACAAAGGGCTTAGTCCGTAGGTAAGCCATGACCAAGTAAGTGGCAGTCACCAATGCATCTTTTGCGGCAATTTTGTGACAAAAAAAAAAAAAAAAAGAAACCATCTAGGTATAAAAGTAGCTGGCCAATTTTAATTCATCATATGTATTTATATATGTTACATTGACCTAGTAGGAATAAATTATGCCTTAGAGCTTTTCCACTGTCAAGTGTACTTGGCAGAAAAACAGGGAGACAAAGATGGAAGCTGTACTAAATATCTAAATTACCATATGTTTTTTCCTCCCTTTTGTTTCTTCCAATCATTTGTCTGAACTAAATCGAGGTAGACAAACCCTTAGGTGTTAACCCTATAAGAATCATCTTATTGGTTGATTTTTTGAAGATGGATGACTAACATATAACCAAGGAGAAATTTGAGATAAAATATTTTAGTCATCTAGCATTAATTAACAATTTTCTCTCCTTGATTTTCTCCCAATGAGGAAAAGAAGATAGGATATTTTAGTCATTTATCATTTACTAACAATTTTTTCATTTAGCATTTATGAACAATTTTTTATCCTTGATTTTATCTCAATCATCCATCTTTGAAAAATCAATAGCAAAGTTTATTTTTCACAAATTTCGCACTTAATGGTCTCGTGCCTCTCTCTCCTTTCTCTTTATATATATATATATATATATATATATATATATATATATATATATATATAAAGAGAGTGAGAGCGAGAGAGATGTTAACCTTGGATTTTACTCTTGAGATAAATTTTTAGATGCAGTTAATTAGCAAAGAAAAAGTTAAAGAAGATGATGGCGGTTTTAAATTTGTACCAAAGAATGTCAAAATTCTGAAAGCGACATATCATGTAGGAATTTGCAATAATGCAAACGGTAAAACAAAGGAAACGAGGAGTTAAATGAAGCCAGCCAAATAGCTGGGACGAACAAACAAAAGATAGTCATGTTCAATGGATGGATTAATTCTCACACTTGCTCTATATCTCATTCTCTTCTCGAATATAGCAACACTGATGAGTTGCCCCAACGAAAACAAGTTATTTTTCTTTAAGATATACTAGTTAATCAGGAAAAGTAACCGACAGAATTTTATACTGGAAAAGAAAATAGTCGACCAAAGGGAATTTCAAATTAAAAAGAAAATGAAACCACTTCTTATATAAAGGAGATGAAAGGCATTCAAGAATTAGGTTTCTATGCTGTAAGCACTCGATATCGAAAAAGAGATAAAAAGCAGAAGGTAAAAAATTTGTAGAGTTCTATGCCAAAGAGGACAGCATGCACCACCATTTATGATGGCTCTGAAAGAAAACACTGGCAGAAGCACTCACAGGGAAAGACACTATGAAGCTTTTTGACAATAAATTGTTATTGTTCAATGAAACTGCTCAAAAATTGGAACAGATTCATAGAACCTTATAAGTTATAACATAGTGTTCTGTTAATCTACGTCAATTTTTGAGGCAGAATCATTAAGCAATAACAATCATACTAGTTTTTCACAAAAAAGACCTCATACGGATGCGTGTGATCTTTATATAAAACATTTTTAATTTATAAAACATGATACTCTTTAATGTGTAGATACAACTTTTATATGTTTTTTAAATCATTTGTCTAATTCCTTTTGGATTTTTAAATTCAACTAGCATGTTAAGCCCCTGCGGAATCAATTATTCTCTGGATTGATATATATATATATATATATATATATATATATATATACACACACACATTCACACACACAATAGAGAGAAAGAGAGATACCAAACTTAGAATTATGAAAGGAAATCAAGAAAATCACAAAAATGTGGGCACAAGTCGTGCACCTAAATGACAATGGCAATGAGACCAAGAGAAAAGAGAACCCTATGACTATTGTTTGCAAAAAGAGATCATGGGAACCCACAACTGTTCATTTTTTACTCCTATAAACACTAAACATATCCTCCATGTAACACTGTTGGAAACCATTCTTGTTGTACACTTTCATATAAATAGTGGAAACCTCTCTCAAAAAGAAAGTACTGAAAATTATAACGAAAGAGAGGATAGTGGTTGTAAACAAACACTGAACCACTTTAAAACACACACACACACACACTCTCTCTCTCTCTCTCTCTCGGGCTTCTTTATGGTGTCAAAGCTATGGCATCAAACAGCTCTCTACCATATGGATCTTAGCCGATAATCAATTATCAGCTTCAAAGATCATCAACTCTTGATTCTGGGGGTGGTAGCTCATGTGGTAACATTAGAATGATAGCATCCCTGTCAAGCGTGTTCTCCTTTGGGAAATACAAGGCAATCTGCATCATTTTTTTGCCTCCTACGTGAATCACAGTTCAAGCCGGTTCTTCTTATAATCATTCTGGGGGTGGTTGGCTTTGTTTGTACAGAATGGAGAAACTAATAAAGCACTTGGCAATCTCTAGTCTTAATGGAGTTTAGGGACTTTAAACTATATATATATAAAAAGTACATACTACTACAACAAGTCAGGTTCATTACCAGTTTTCATTTTTTCCGCTAATCACATGCATTTTCATTTTAACTTGTCTTCCTTTTGTCTTCTCCAAAATTTGTGCCCCCTTCAATTTGTCCCTTCAATAAAACTAGCCCATCCGGCAATGCAGGTCACATTTTGAGTTATTTTGAATGTGACTACCTGAAGCATCAATTGTTAGATCCTAGAATTTGTTCATATGGATTATTTCATGTATGGCTTTACTTTATGCATTGAGTGGTTAGTTATTCTCATTGGAATTTACCATAGGAAGTGGCAGTCATGGTTCTTTTTCTTACGTTGCTGTTTTTGTATTCTGTAGAGCAAGTTTTATAGAAGTTGTGAATCGGGCTTCCCGTTCCTCTCTATTTTAAAGTTTGAGCACATTGTTTTTCCTTTTCTTTCCTGATCTGCAAAATGGAGTCTTCATTTGTTACCTAATATTTCTGCGGCATCATTGTGCCAACACATGCACACAAGCCCGATGCTGCTGGGAATCACCTCTACTGGCTCTTTCTAATCAGTTTTTGTTGTAATCACCTCATACGCTAGCAATGAGGGATCAGGCAAAGAAACTTGAGAGCACACTAGCCATGGTTTTGCTGGATGGGCACCAGAAAGTCACATCATGTGAAAGAGATCCAACGCCAAAGATGCTTACCAGGGGTGGAGACAGAAGGATTCTAGTTGAGGGGCAATAGGTAAAAAATTTTAAAATTTTCAAGCCCACCAAATATGTAAATGAGAAAAATTGCTCTAGAACATTAATATGAAAATAAGAACTTTTTTGGGTCTCTGTGAGAAATTGCCCCCACTTAGCCCACACCTGCCTCTACCCTTGATGCCTGCTGTTATGGATGTACCTAGAGATTCATTCTCCATGAAAGCAACTCCCATTTGGGCACTTCAAAGAGAGTAGCAAGTTCGAACAGCCCCAACCTAAGCATTATATTCCATGAAACTGTTTCATTAAAGAGGTGTGTCAAAACAACTGCTGCAAAAACCATCAGATCTCCATGGACAAAATATCCATGCGACTACGCAGTCTATGTGGCCAGGGGCGGAGCGGAGGGAGGGGGGGGGCCCGCCCGGGCCATGGCCCGGGTGAGCAAAAAAAAATTTTTTTTTTAATATGTAAAAAAATCAAAATTTTTTAGTTTGGCCCGACCCATCGTTCCTCTTGGCCCTACCGTCGCTCCTCTTGGCCCGACCCGCGGATGGTTTGGCCTGTTAGGAACAACACACAAAACACTCTGCTCACACTCTCAAGAGGAGGTTAGAAGTAACAAGAAAGAAGACAACGATTTACGTGATTCGGAGCAATAATCTCCTACGTCCACGGTCGCACAGAACTCTTGTATTCTCTCTCAGATGAACACACACAGAACAACCCACACAAGCGGCGGCCCTCCTCTCAACATAAGGATTAGAGCAAAAACCTGCATTTGTACAAAATGATGCATAAAAAAAGACTCAAGCAAATGATCGTGACTCTGGGAAAAAATTAAAAACAATAAAATGCCTTAGAATTAGCCAGCACCTCAAATACTTTCCTTGATTGGAGAACCAATTGAGTTCAATAATTTCTATATTCATTTTGAACTGCAGATCATGATGAAACCAAAACACTAAATCTAAATAAACAGCATGAGTGGCTAAGCTACGAACACTATTAGAATGATGCTGGTCGTACACCCCCACACCTTCTAGGGATTTTTTCTCACCTTGCTAAGTAAAAGGCTGTAAAAGATGTTAAATAATTCTTGTAATGCAAATTATGCATGTTCACCCAAAAGAATACAAATTATACCTTAGAATGCCAAACGGAAGAATGCATAAGCCTCATATATGAAGCTAAACAAAAAAAATTGACAAGAATGGAAAGAAGAGCAGCACACAAAAAAACAACCTCTGTTCCGCAGCTATTGTTTTAGATTTACTTTGAGTAGGGAGGCCCCCTTTCTCTCACCGACACTCTAAGGTGAGATTCCCCAGTCAACTTGTGGAGGCAGTTCATGGAGGCGAGGGTGCAGGGGCGAAGTCAGAAATTGTTTTCTATGGGGCACTAATGTATAATTATCAAATTTTCAATTGGTCTTGGGGCAGCAACCCAAGTCTTATGGGCCCTGGCCCTACCGAGATATAACAAGTATATTCAATGTTTTAAATTCAGCTCCACGGAGCCCCCCACCAATCTACTATAATCTCTTGTACCAGCATTACTTTCAGTTGAAGGTTATGACCATAAGCTCACCGAGATTTTGAAGCAGCACTGGACCCCCTAGAGCAGTAAGAGCTTCAGCCTTCATTTTCAAGAACTAGTTGTTGTTTCTCCAGATGGAAGCATTTAAAATCTCTCCTGCTTTCTCTCTCTCTCTCTCTCTCTCTCTCACACACACACACCAACATACACTACGGTTGTCACCTACACAAGTATTGAGGATTGATTTTGGTTTCAGTTGTTTGCGGTAGTTTACTTGCATGTTCCTATCTATGTAGGTTAATATACTAAAATAAACTTAATTGATCAGTTCACTACGAAGTACCAACTACCCACACTCAATTTTAACGTAGTCTACTGACTCTACTATGGTGAATGTCACAAGAGGAGTTGAGGTGACGAGAGGCATGCATAGATGTACTCATTGAGTGAGCATAAATAGCTCTTGAAGCTTTGAAGTCTAAGTTTTATGAGCAAAAAACGAAATATACTAAAAAAAGAGAAATTTTTTAAGAAAAATAAAAAAATTTCAAGTAACAGAAAAATTATGGTACGATAGGCCATCGGATATTTTTTGCTAAATAAAAAGAAAAGATTATGAAAGGTTTTGTACAGGAAGAGAAAAAAATGAATATATGTTAATGATAAAGACTTTAATAAATTCAGAACTTTGAAACAAATGCAACTGAGGTGAACCCTTTTCAAGATGGATGATAACTGCAACTTGAAAGGAATTCAGACTTCTGGTGCAAATCTGTTATTTTGTTCACTAACTGATCAACAGTGTGTCATCTGCATATTAACGCTGAAAAGGGGCAGACCAAAATACTTTAGGAGCCTCTTGGGAATAGTGACATCATGTTATTGTCCGATCACCTAACTAAAAATTAGTTAGATTGATTGAACATTTTAAAAAGTATTTCATGAATATGCCACATTCTTTAGGGCAGATTCATGAGACAGTAATAAATGTGTTGTTGATGTCGAGCAACTCTATTTTTAGGGGTAGAGTTGCTCTCTCATCACTCTGAACCTCGTTAACGTTAAAAAAAAAAAGATGCTTGTGGTTTGTTGAAGCCTTATTTTAGCTTCCATTTCCACAAGGACATTCTTAATGCATGTTTGTAATCACCCCAAATTTTTCTAAAAGATTATGTTATTTTATCAAAACGTGAAACCCAAATTTAGGTGCAAGATTCAAATCCAAAATATAACTTTTAGATCCAAAACCCAAGTTCAGATCCAAACCGAGTATTTCAAACTCATTTGCCCATCTTTTTCAAAAAAACTCCTTTTAGAGGGTAATTTTGGTCTTTTTGGTAGGTAAGACTCATTTGCCTCTCTTTTTCACAAAAGAAACTCCTTTCAGGGATGATTTTGGTCTTTTTGGTAGGTAAGACCCATTTGCCCCTCATTTTCCCCAAAAAAACTCCTTTTATTGGGTGATTTTGGTCTTTTAGTGGGCAAGACTCATTTGCCCCTCCTTTTGACAAAAGAAACTCTTTTTAGAGGGTGATTTTGGTCTTTTGATGGACAAGACTCATTTGCCCCTCCTTTTGACAAAAGAAACTCTTTTTAGAGGACGATTTTAGTCTTTTTGGTGGGCAAGACCCATTTGCCCCTCCTTTTAACAAAAAAACATCCTTTTAGAGGGTGATTTTGTTCTTTTTGAGTGGACAAAGGTCCAACTCATCTATATATATATATATATATATATATATATATATATATATATATATATATATATAAGTCTAATTACCAATCATGCCTATTTTCAAGCCATTTTTTTTCAAAATAATTCAAAATTATGTGAAATTCAGATGGAAAAGGGGTGAAATTAAAAAAAAGAAAAATCAAAATTTAAGGTTTTGGCTCCAAAATTCTCCATAAATACCTCCCATTTCCTCCCTCTTGGGCAAGAGTGGTTCTTGGGAGAAACACTAGAATATTCTCACTTGAAGACTTGGCTCTCTCTCCATCTTCCTCTTTCTATTTCTCTCCAACTTAGAGCTAGCTACAACTCTCCAATGGAGCACCAAAGATCCCTTGAAGAACTCATCTTCATCATCTTGGTGCTTCATTAAAGGTGAGTTCAAGTTTATTTCAAGCATGATTGTTCATTTTCTCTAATTCATTTTGTCATTTAGAGGTATGTAATAATCATCCCTCTCATTTCTCTCTTATTTTCTTTCCTCTCTTCTTTCTCTCCCATTGGCCAAAAGAGATAGCTCTCAACTCTATTTTAGAGCCAAGAGGCTATGTTTAAGTGGAGCGGGAGCATGAGAAGATGAGATGATCTTTCATTTTCATGCTTGAGTTATGTTATCTTATTTCTTAAATACATTCTTGTTGTTCTTTTGCTTCCTTTTATTTTACTCTCTTTTTCATTTCCCCATGGTCATAAGAGATATTTCTCCACTCTATTTTGGAGTCAAGAGGCTATGTTCAAGTGCACCGGGAACATGAAAAGATGAGATTTCATTCCATAGTTGAATCATGCTCTCTTTCTTTTCTTAAATATTATTTTTTGATACTATCCACGCATAGTTATTTGATTTTTCATTTATATGTGAATGCACGGTGAGAATGAGAGTATGGTTTGGGATTCTTTTGTTTTATTAATGTAATTTTGAAGTTGGGGCTTGTCCAACCCGAGAAGAACCTTCACGAATTTGTACATGTTAAAGTGCATTTTCATATCATTTCGCGTTAGTTTCTTTTTAATCATCCAATTAGAAAGCCTAATGAGCACCTTATCATGTGGTTTGAGCTTCTTCCATACCTAATGGTGGAAGAAACATATTGCCTTGCAACCAATTGAATAACAATATTCTATGTTTATATGAATCATATTTTTCAAAACATTTTTGAAAGAAACCTTCTAATATGGCCTTGGAGACTTAACTTAGGTTCTTGCATGTGCCCAAGTTCCCCTCCGACCTACATCAAAAATTGAAGTCGGCTATTTTCAATTCATTTCTTGATTTTAATACTCATGAAAACATATGCGTATATACATGTTGTATATGTAAGTGTGCACATGAATATCTTTCTTTGTCATTCTCTCTTTATGATTTAACATATCATTTTACAAACTCTCATATACGTATATATAAAAATATATATACATGTATTCCATTTTAAATCTCTCTCTCTTTCTAAAATGATATTCTCTTCTCTATTTGATTTAAGCTGCATTTTCACAAGGTTTCATATATATATCTATAGATATATACATATGTATATATAAATATGTATATGAATACATATCATTCTTCCTTTTAAATCTTTGATTTTATGATTTTCAAGATTTCTTTCTCTCTCTTTCTCTATATCTCTCTTGGCATCAAGTCTTTCATCTTTTCCATTCTTTCAATATTTTCTCATATCATTTAAGATTTTAATTTTTCATTTGCCGACTTCACTAAGACCAAAATCAAGTAATGACCCAATATTGGAATCATGCTTGAGGGTCTACAACTCCATTCCATTTTCAAAAATTTTTATCTTTTTATCAAAAATATTTATTATAAAAATCTTAGATGTATGTTGTGGTAGGAATGTTTTTGTATCCTTCCAATCATATAGGATGAATGCATTCATGCATTCACATTCACTTAATGTCACTTGTGAGCACAAACACATCTCCAAAAGAACTTAAGCAAGATGAGATGAGACTCTAACTAGGTGGTAACCGAATTAGAGAAAAATCTCAAACCTACTTAAAGTCTTAAGAGAACACTAAAATGATTTTCAAGTTTTTCAAATGATATTTACAAAGATTTCTCAATTTTAGTTTTTCTCAAAATATTTCACATTTTCAAGCAATTCTTCAAGAATCTTTTCAAAAGTTTGAAACATCAAACTTTCAATATGTTTCTACACCGCATATAAAATGAAAAAAATGTTCAATCCAAAACGAAATGCATGAAGGATAAACATAGCCCTTGGGTTGATTACCCCTGGTAAAGGCGCCGGGAATGGTCGATCATCGTACCGACGGGCGAGTCCCTTTCTTTCCTATTTTAAAACAAAACCTTATTTTTCTGGAGCACTTCAAAACCAATGAAAATTTTGGGATGCAAACAATGCCACATAAGGAAGATCATCTTTGCATAAAAAGGATTTAGATAATTAAGTTCATGTGAATTTGTAGAGAGGTTTCTCTAACCTTAATATTTACCGAGCATTTGGATACATTCTTATCCTTCACATGGTAAAACAGGCTTGGTAGACGTTCGCGTTATGTGTTAATATTGTCGATTAAGACGAGACGTGGATATGTGCACGGGCATGTGCTGTGCACGAGTTTGATTTTTGTGCGCCCGTTGATGCATGAAACAATCAGACGTCAAAAGAAAAAAGGGGGCATTTTTGAAGTTACAGAAATAGCATTGTCCTTTTGAGTGCTTTCACTTTTTCAATTTATTTTTGTCTATACAAAAAAAAAAAATTCTTTCTATCCAAACAGGAGTATTTTTTCATTAAACGTATTTGCACCCATGGATACCAACTGCATCAAAGCTTGCTAAATAAGCATGTAAACTTGATATGCTTCTTAGATTAATTCATTCGAGTAGTCTAATTACCATAAGTTAGCATATAATGAATGATATTTGTAATATACATCTAGCAAGGAAACAAGCCAAACTCGCAACTCGTTCACCTTGGCTCAGCTCGTCAATGGGACGTTCATTTGAACTCAAAAGAAAATGATCTCCGACGTTGAAATGCCAAGATTATTAGGTACATAATTGGCTGCTCTCACATTAGCGTGGCTGGATGTTACATCTTCAAAAGTATCATAATCAAACGCCCCAGACTGATCAAGACCTTGATGAGGAAATTAAAGATACTTAAAATCCAGTCCCATTTTATATATCTCTCTTGTTTTACACACTGCATTTCATACTTTTGCAAATGCTGCACATATTAAAGAACATAAATTGACATTATAAAAATTATGTTTTGGGAACTTGTAAGATGGATTTTAAAATTAAGCCACAAGGAATCGGACGATTGATTTTAAAATCATATAAAAGCTCAACTTATAGATTTGAAATGTAACATGTTTTATAAATTAAAACATCCTAAATTAAATATATCCGTCAGCTAGATGCCACTTGTATTTTTTGTAAATGGTTATCTTGTAAGCTTCCTTGTCAGATAGCTTGAAGGGACCAAGTAACATCCACATCTTGATCTTGTAAAAAAGCATTCAATCCTGCATCCCCCGTATTTTATATATGGAGTCCATAACACAAAATTTAAGAAAAATATAGTCAACACGAAGCATCAAATGGTCCTGGTCCTTAGACAAAATGACGGTCTGTGTTTTTAAATTATGACATATAAAAAAAATCATGCAGTTGAATCGACAATTCATGTATTTTTAAAAATAAACCAAAATTAGACGTCGAACATGAGCTCATTCCATGCAAGAACTTTAGCTTTTCAATATTCACCGGCTTGGAGCAAACAGATATATATATATATATATATATATATATATATATATATATATATATATATATATATATATATATATATATATATATATATATATATATATATATATATATATATATATTACAAAGCAATTCAAGGTAGGCTTCGCTTTGACCAGCTCACGGTTATTGCTTCTAGATTACTTGCAAGGAGATGTAATCAGAGGGGCCTTGGCCCCCTCTCAGATTTTTTCAAAAATTTATATGTAACTTTCAAAAATTTTAGTTTAACAAATATAAAAGTTTTGGAAATCCTATTTTAGCCCCAGTTAAAATTTTAAGACTATAGTTCTATTTTCACAATAAAAATTCTTGACTCTACTCTGAATAAAATGTAGTTAAACCACATCCATTTTATAATGAGATACCACAAGGCAAAATAAACCCGAATTGTACAGACTCATATGTATGATGCATTATGTGGCTTATATGGTATCCGGATTTGAGCCTGAAATTCCATACAATATATAAATTAACCTGGATCTTACCTTTGTCGTGTCCTCCTTAGATTTCAAAATTTTAAGTCTCAATTTCAAATATGAGTCTGAATCCAATTAAGAAATAACCCATGAACAAAACGCGTTCTGCACAGCGACTGCAATCACCAACGTCGCCGTCGGCCGAAATCAAGAAATCAAGAACAGATTTCAGGTTGCTAATATTACATCAAGAATTCCAGAAGCTTCTAATCAGAGCTATATATATATTTATATATATGACTTATTACAAAAAAAAAAAAAACAATCAAAGAACAACGGCATCGATCCATTCTCACTCACTGCATCTGCTCGAGAGCTCACGATGTCCAACGACAGCCTCGTCATCAAAAGCGTATGGGAATCAAATCACCACCCATCTTTTATGCAGAGAGAGAACCCCCACCGGAAAAGGCTGGGGCAACCCCGACATCAACTATATAGCACTCCGGGTGACTGTCAACGAGTTCAAGGACGTAGTTCAGGTGAGGCTTGCCATGTGTGACAAACTAGGGAGGTTGCCGCTCTGCAAAGAGACGGGGAAGCCCTGTGTGTGGGAGTTCAACCTCAAGCCGGTGGAAGCAGAACCCGATATCACAAAGGAGGAGAAGTTCTGCAGCAACGTCATGGCCGAGCAGTTGAGGAGCGAAGGAATCCATCCGGCACGCTTCACCGCCGAGCTCCGTGACTTTGCTCATGAGGGGCAAGATCAGCTGGGTGGTGTTCAAAGGCGGGCTGGACTTCATGGCGCTGATGAGGTCATGGGAGACGCAGGGGGCCGAGGGCTTAACCCTCGAGTACGCGGAATTCTTTAGGCTGCTGGCTTTATACTTCCCCTTGTTCTACGACATGGCTGCGGTGCTCGGTTTCCACCCTGTGTACGACAACGGGACGATCGACGTCTCGGCCCGGTCGATTAACGTGTCGAGGGAGTGTGAGCCTGTTGAGGGAGCAGCCTCCGATAGCCTGCTGGCGTTGCGCATGTTCATGCGGATGAAGATGATGAAGAAGGGCTGCGAGCTGCTGGAGAAGAAGGCGAAGGTGCTCTTTGGGGTCACCTCCGAAGAAGAAGCTAAAGTTGTGCCTACGTTTCACATGGCTCCCTTTTGATCATTAGCTTCTGTAACTCTGCAACAGTGCGGAGTCTTGATGGAGCACTTGTGGTGGCTTTGTCTTTGTTTGTTCCTCCCTCCATTTTGTTCTTGTTTGATGGCGTCCCACAGTTTGGCATTGGCAGCGTAGAACTCATACATTTCTTACCTGGTTATGCTGCTTTCTCTCCTTTTCAAGATAGAGTGGCTTCTGATGCATACAATTTGAATTCTTGAACTTTTTTTTTCGTTTCTGGTGAATGAAGAAGATTGATCTTTTCATCGTCTCTAACTACAGAACTGCATGGTGTTTGCTTATGGATTTTGTTGTTTGAAGTTTCTTGCGATCGATCATCCATAATCGGCTCTTTTCTTTTCCATTTTCTGTTCCGTAAATTCTTGCCTTTCTTTTGCTTTTCCTAATTGTGAGGAATATAGTTGGAAAATGAACTCGTTTCTCAGTGGGGCACATCGATTTTGCCATTTCGGAAATGTAAGCTTGTTTTTGTTACATCAGTAAAAGTTGGATGGTTTTCTTAAAATAAAAAAAAAATCAATTATCTAACGTAAGTATACACCTAATACCAGTCAAGAATATTCATTTCAGTTTGAGTCCATTTTCAGGCTCGTAAAAACTGGATTTCTGATATCCAACCTGCTTAATCAAAACCTAGACCCATAAAAGCCGACACCACATGCATGCTTTCCAGTTAACCCGCTATATTCAGAATTAATGTAGCTTGTGCACAATTTGCTTATTGCATAAGAAAAATAAACGTAGACTAAGCGTACTGATGTTTCTATGAAAATGCATGCATTTGGTCCCAAATTTTCTAGTTCATACGCATAGATGGATCAGTACGGTCGAATCCTATGTAGTGAGATTCGGACTAGCAATTTCTAGTTGTATTTCTATGCTTATAAAATTCCCAATGATGCATTTCTTAGGACCATGATTGCATGTTTAATATTGTGTGTCTCCCATTTTAACTGAAGCTGCATACAGACTACAGAGATGATAATATACCAGTCCAGATAAATTTTTTATCATAGTCTAATTGGTGGTACAACAAATAGGCATGCAATTTCGTTAACAAAACCAATTCAAAAAAAAAGGAGAAGATAACAAAATGAGAAAATTAATTTTGATTTACATGAGCAATTATAAACTCTCTCTCTCTCTCTCTCTCTCTCTCTCTCTACTGCAATAACTGAGAGAGTTTTTTTTATAAATTCTTTAGTGCATTTTTTTTGTTGACCCGTAAAGGTGAACGATGTTTTGTTATTGGCTTAAAAGTTAATGCTTTTTGTAACTTTTTCCTTTTAAAAATTATATCAACAATGCTTGATGATTTTTTAACATTTTATGGTATTTTGGGATCATTACGATGTGATTTGGATGTAAACTCTTGAAAACAACTTTTTAAAAACATGTTGCCACATTCCAGAACAAATGCCTATATGAGAGATGCGCAAAGTCATTTTAAAATGTTGTATTTATGACTATATGCGAGTTGGTAAGTTTGATGTTAGGTGAACCACAATCCAAAATCAAATTCTTTTGACTTAAAGTAGTATCATTAAGTTTATTTTTGTTTTTGTTTTACTCAATTATTGATAAAAAGCTGCCTTCGGAAAACTCAAGATGAATATAACATTGGGAATAATCTACAATAATAAGAATATTACTGATACCAAAAATTCTTTTAATATTGTTTTTACATTTAAATTCTACAAGAATTTAAGGTACAAGACAGGTGCAGACCAATGGAGTACACCCTTTCCCTTCAATTTTATGTCAAATACTTTCATTTTTTGCTTTTTATGGATCCACAATTAATATTTAGTTTCATTTCTTTATCATCAAAGGCATTCATGTCATGTGCATTGCCAATACGTTCACCAACATTAAAAGGTATGCCTTTAAAGAAAAGACGATCTTGTGAAACATACTTAAAGATATCATTGCCAATACATTCACCAATATATTTCGTCTCACATTTATTCGAAACATACTTAAAGATAATTACTCAATTATCTTAATCAAAGACTGTAGGATAGTTAATTAAGCATGCCACTTAGGTCTTGTGAATGCCCCAAGACTTTTCTACGTTGGGCGCCATTCTGCACAATTAGTTAGCTTCATACTAATTGTCCTAGAGTAATTAATTTAACTTGATTTCCTTCCTACACCGGACTGTTTCAAAAGGTATACAGCTAGAGAATTCTCCAGATGGCACACTTGATGGGATTCCTACTATTAAAGGTGTTAGTTTCTACTCATTTGGCTTGCCAAGGCCTATCCGTTCCTGGATTTTGGGCAAGGTATCTTTCTCAATCTCCTCCCTAACTGGCGGGATCTCCAGGGATGGTTCGATACGATGAGAATGAGTGTAGATTGCTAATGAAAGTAACAAATAAAATTCTACATGTAAAGAGGAAAAAAGAAGAAAACTGCAAGTTGTATAGCTTCCATTGACGACCGATCGACAAATGTTGGAACAGTTCTGCTTGCTCGAGATCATTAAAGCCGCCATGTCCAACAGCAGCGTCATCATCAAACACATCTGGAAAGATAACTTCGACGTGAAGATGAGCACAATCAGGGAGAGGACCATGATCGCTCACACCTTCGTCTCCCTCACCACCCGACTTCTGCTATGCGGAGTGAGGATCACAATGGGAAACGGGTGGGGTGACTCTGACGCCAACTACTCTGGCCTCCAGCAGGCGACCAACAGGTTCAGGAACATAGCGCAGGTGGGAGTTGCCTTGTGTGACAAACTATGCTGCCACGCTGCAGCGAGAGCGGGAGGCCCTGCGTATGGGAGTTCAATCTCATGCCGCTGGAAGAAGCAGCCAGTAATCCGGAAAGGGAGGATCGTTTCTTGGAGCAGTTCTGTGGCAACGTTAACGCCGAGCAGTTGAGGAGCCAGGGAATCCATCCGGCATGCATGGCCGCCGAGCTCTGGCGCTGCAGCTTGCTCATGAAAGACAAGATCAATTGGGTGGTGTTCAAAGGCAGACTAGATTTCGTGGTGCTGCTGAGGTGGGAGAAGCACGGGGCTCAAGGGTTTCCGGTTGAGCGCAAGGAATTCTTTAGGCTGCTTGCTCTTTACTTCCCGGTGTTCTACGACATGGCTGCGGTGATGGGTTTTCACCCGGTGGCCGACGACGGGACGATCAACGTCTCCGCCAGGTCAATTAACGTGTGGAGAGAAGATGTGCCTCCTCATGGAGCGGCATCGGACAGCCTGCTGGCGTTGCAAATGTTTATGCGGATGAAGATGCTAAAAAGGGGCTTCGCCCTGCTGGAAAAGAAGGCGAGGGTGCTCTTTGGCATCACCTCCGAGCAAGAAGCTAACGCCGTGCCGACATTCAACATGGCACCTTTTTTATCATTAGCCTCTACCCATCTTTTAATTTGGAACATTTGTGAATCTTTTATGAATCTATTATAAAGATTAAGGCATAGAAGATCTATAAATATACCTTAACACTCATAAAGTTTTTTATTTGCAAACAACCCATTTTGAAACAGAACCTTCAACTTTGCTTGAGAAACATATTTTTGCTTATATTGTGTAGATTGTTCTTTATTGATATGCTTGTCAGTTTAGTTGTTTTTTTCATTTTTCTCATTATCCTTTACAAACATTGTATGATTCAGGAACTTGACAGTGAAGCTCCAATCAGTGCTTCGCCTCTCCTTTCGCCTTCTAATTGGGAAAGGTTGTTCTATTGGACACGAATCATAAATCTTCTCAAACAAAAGTATGAAAATTCAAAGAAGTGACAAACTTTTTGTTTGCATGACCAGAAATAATGCCATATCTCTTGTGAAGCAGTCGAACCTTCATCACTTGAAAACAACAACTAAAAGCTTTCTGACCTCCTACAATGCCTTCCCATAAACCCTTCAAAGTCTGTCACGTATCTTTGGTCGCCGAAGAATAACTCAAAACATAGTCATTCTCCGATGTAAATCCTCTCACAGAGCAATATCAGGCACACGTTTTATTGCAAGTGCATCTCCATTTTTTCCTTTTTTTTTTAGGACTCATCGGAACAAGGACAGTGCGGTAGGGACTGGGAGTCTCAGATGATTGTACTCAATTACCTATCATACCTATTTGAATCCAAATTTTATCTTAAATTATATTATAAATAGTATTTTGAAATAATTGCAAATTGGACATTAGGTCCTTCATGTTATGCAGGAAAGTTCATGCATATCTTTTAACAATCTACTGTATAGAATTATTAACACTGTTTAATCGATCTACCATGATCTTCACTCAATTATATGTTATAGTCGTGTCCCCCAAAAGAATGCTTAATAAAACAATAATCAGCCAAAAACAACTAGTATGATAGTCGGATAAGCACCAAATGCTGAAAATCAGAATCACAGGGCAGCGAGCATAAGATTGAATTTCCAACACCAATGTTGCAGCAATATATATCAAAATATATGCTAGAAATGCACAAAAAATAAGAGACACCAATTTACGTGGAAAAACCCTCAATAATAGGGTAAAAAACCACGGGCAAGAGATACTTTTTATATATCAAGAAAGGGAGCCAAATACACGAGCAGCAATATCCCTACTGTTTTAAGAAAAACAGTGAACTCAAGAGAACAATAACACTCTCTTATACGAATGAAAGAAAGAGCCCCAAAGATTCAAGAAAGAAATCACCCAATGAAGACTCCCTTCATTTTCTCTTTCTTCTTTGCCTTTCCTCTCTCTTCTTGGCATGCAGATCAACCCACGCGCCTTACTGCGATTTCTCCTTCTTCTCCTCCTTGCATTCCTCTTCTCCTTCTCCTTCTCCTCTTGCCGTATGCAGCCACAAGAGGGAAGCCCTCTTCTTTTTCCCCAAAAGAAAATAACGAGAGAGAGAGAGACGTGAGAGGGATTCGTGTTAGGGAGGGGCACCATCGAGTGCCCTCCCTTTCTCCCGCCCGTCACTTAAGTGACGGGCTGGGTCGGGTCTTGAGGCTGGACCCAACCCAACATTAGATTCCATTTGCTTTGCCTCCAAAATCGGGTTCAAGGCACAGTCATTTCCTCATTATGTTATCATTTTGGAGTAGTAGTGGATGAATGTCGCTCTTGATCAACATTGTGTTGGTGTATGGAACTTGATCCATACTATACTGGACACTCATGTGCCACAAGGGCATATATGTCTTTTGTATAAACGCGGGTTTTTCCCTAATCCTTATGTTGAGAGGAGGGCCGCTGTGTGTGGGTTGTTGTTCTGTGTGTGTGTTCTTCAGAGAGAGAGAATACAAGAGATCTGTGCGACCGTGGATGTAGGAGATTTTGCTCCGAACCACGTAAATCATTGTCTTCTTCCTTGTTGCTTCTAACCTCCTATTGAGAGTGTGAGCCGAGTGTTTTTGTGCATTGTTCCTAACAACTGGTATCAGAGCTCGGTTCGTTCGTGATAGGAACAATGGCGCTGGAAGAAGGAAAAGTCAGAATCGAGAAGTTCGACGGTAAAGACTTCGGATTCTGGAAGATGCAGATCGAGGACTACTTGTATCAGAAGAAACTGCATGAACCGCTCATGGGAGTGAAGCTCGCGACAATGGCTGATGCAGATTGGCAGTTGCTGGATAGACAAGCCCTTGGAGTCATCCGGTTGACGCTGGCCAGAAATGTCGCCTTCAACATTATCAACGAGAAGACGACATCAAGGTTGATGCAGATGCTAACAGATATGTATGAAAAACCCTCTGCTTCGAATAAGGTATATCTGATGCGTCGATTATTTAATTTGAAAATGGCTGAAGGTGCCTCTGTTACGGATCACATAAATGAGTTCAATGTTATTACTTCTCAATTATGTTCTGTGGATATTAAATTTGATGATGAGGTTCAAGCCCTAATTTTGTTGTCATCTCTTCCGGAGAGTTGGAGTGCCACTGTGACCGCCGTGAGTAGTTCATCGGGGTCAAGTAAATTGAAGTTTAGTGGTGTTCGAGATTTAATACTTAGTGAGGACATTCGCAGAAAAGAGGCAGGAGAACCTCTCGGTTCTGCCCTAAATGTTCAAAACAGGGGCAGAACTCGAAGAAGTTTGGGTGGAAGGTCCAAATCTAAGGGAAGGAGTCAATCCAAACCTCGAAGTGATGGCTGTTGGAACTGTGGTAAGCCGGGGCACCGAAAAAGAGATTGCAGGTTGTTGAAGAAGAAGAATCCAAATCGTGAAGATGATTCCGCAAATGCAGCAACAGAAGATATAGCTGATGCTCTTGCTTTGAGTGTACATAGCTCTATAAAGTCTCGGATTTTAGACTCTGGTGCATCTTTTCATTCAACGTATTCTAATGAAAGTATGCATAACTATGTTGCAGGAAAATTTGGCAGAGTATATCTTGCAGATGATGAACCTTTGGATATTGTAGGGAAAGGTGAGGTTCACATTAAAATGCAGAATGGACATGTGTGGAAGTTAAAAGATGTCAGACATGTCCCAGGGTTGAAGAGGAATCTCATTTCGGTCGGGCAGTTAGATGACGAAGGCTATGTTACTACCTTTGTTGGCGGATCTTGGAAGATAACCAAAGGTGCTATGGTTATAGCACGAGGTCACAAACTTGGCACTTTGTACATGACTGCAGATGTGAAAGACACAGTGGCTGTGGCGAAATGTGAGAATAAATCATTGTTGTGGCATTGCAGGCTTGGGCATATGAGTGAGAAGGGAATGAAGATCATGGCAACGAAAAACAAGTTGCATGAGTTGAAATCTGTAGACATTGGGTTATGTGAAGACTGTGTCTTCGGGAAACAGAAAATGGTCACCTTCTCCAAAGTTGGACGGCCTCCAAAGAAGGAAAAACTAGAGTTGGTGCATACCGATGTTTGGGGACCAGCCGCAGTTCGCTCTCTTGGAGGATCTCTATACTATGTCACATTCATTGATGATTGTACCAGAAAGGAATGTGTCTACTTTCTTAAACATAAATCTAACGTGTTTATTGTTTTCAAAAGGTGGAAAGCAGAAGTAGAAAATCAGACTGAAAAGAAGATTAAATGTCTGCGGTCAGATAATGGAGGTGAGTATGACAGCAAAGAGTTTAAAGATTTTTGTGCAGATCATGTGATTCGAACACAAAGGACGATCCCTAAAAAGCCACGACAAAATGGGGTTGCTGAAAGAATGAACAGAACCCTTTGCGAAAGAGCGAGGAGCATGAGACTGCACTCAGGCTTGCCAAAGATGTTTTGGGCAGATGCAATCAATACAGCTGCATACTTGATAAATTGTGGGCCTTCTGTTCCTTTGGACTATGGGATACCTGAAGAAGCCTGGACTGGCAAGGAGGTAAATCTTGCACACTTAAGAGTCTTTGGTTGTGTTTCTTACGTACATATAGACTCGGATAAAAGGGATAAATTAGATCCTAAGTCCAGGAAATGTTATTTCATTGGTTATGGAAATGATGAGTTTGGGTATCGTTTTTGGGATGAAAAAGCAAAGAAAATTATTAGACATAATGATGTTGTGTTCAATGAGATGAGTCTGTACAAGGACAGTGATAGTCATATGTTGGAGAAAAATGAACATCATGATACAAGTGAAGACATTGTAGAACTTCAAGATGTCTCTGAAGATGATGTTGCAATCAAGACTCAAGTTGGAAACAATCAGATGGAACAAGAGCCAAGCACATCCCAACCTTCATTGAGGAGATCAAGTAGAAGGCCAAAACCAAATCGAAGGTATTCTCCTTACTTACATTACTTGTTAACTGATGCTGGAGAACCCGAGTGTTTTGATGAAGCAATGCAGGTTCCAGATTTTGTTAAGTGGGAGTTAGCTATGAAAGAGGAGATGGACTCTCTACATGCTAACAGAACATGGAAATTAACTGAGCTTCCTTGTGGGAAGAAGGCATTGCAAAACAAATGGGTATACAGAATTAAAGAAGAAGCAGATGGAAGAAAACGGTACAAGGCAAGGTTAGTAGTGAAAGGTTTTCAACAGAAAGAAGGTATAGATTATACTGAAATTTTCTCTCCTGTTGTAAAACTAACTACTATAAGATTGGTATTGAGTTTAGTTGCAGCTGAAAATTTATATTTAGAGCAACTAGATATAAAGACTGCATTCCTTCATGGGGATTTGGAGGAAGATATTTATATGGTGCAACCTGAAGGTTTTCAAGTAATAGGAAAGGAAAACCGTGTATGCAAGTTAGAGAAGAGTCTCTATGGTTTGAAGCAGGCACCGAGACAGTGGTACAAAAAGTTTGATAACTTCATGGGAAGAAATGCATTTAAGAAGTGTGATACGGATCACTGTTGTTACTTCAAGAATTTTGATAGTTGTTATATCATTTTACTATTATATGTGGATGATATGCTTATCAAATTTGCAAGAGATTAATTCTCTGAAAGAATAACTATCAAAGGAGTTTGAAATGAAAGATTTAGGCCCTGCGAAACAAATCCTCGGGATGAGAATCAGTAGAGACAGGAAGACAAGTACTTTAAATTTGTCTCAACAAAATTATATTGAGAAGATCTTGTGCAGGTTTAAGATGCAAGATGCTAAACCTGTCAGTACACCTCTTGCTAGTCATTTCAAGTTGTCCAAAGATTTGTCACCTAAGACAGATGAAGAACATGAAGAAATGTCAAGGATTCCATATGCTTCAGCAGTAGGTAGCTTGATGTATGCTATGGTGTGCACTAGACCAGACATAGCACAAGCAGTGGGAGCAGTGAGCAGATACATGGCTGAGCCTGGAAAGAAACATTGGGAGGCTGTGAAGTGGATATTGCGATATTTGAAAGGAACTTTAGGTATGAGCCTTTGTTTTAAGAAAAATGAATTACTTTTGCATGGCTTTGTGGATGCATATTTGGGTGGAGATCTTGACAGTAGAAGAAGTACTACGGGGTACATTTACACCCTAGGAGGAACCTGTGTCAGTTGGGTTTCACAGCTTCAAAAGGTTGTTGCATTGTCTACTACAGAAGCCGAATATATTGCAGTTACAGAAGCCAGCAAAGAGATAATTTGGTTGAAGACTATTCTAAAAGAATTGCATGTAAAGGAAGATAAGAGTGTTCTCTCTTGTGATAGTCAAAGTGCAATTCATCTAGCCAAGAATCCAGTGTTCCATGCTAGAACAAAGCATATTGAATTGAAGTATCATTTCATTAGAGATTTGTTGGAAGAGAAGATACTATCTCTTGAAAAGATTCATGGAACAGATAATCCAGCAGATATGTTGACAAAGCCAGTGACTGCTGAGAAGTTGAGGTTATGCTTAACCTCAGTTGGTCTCTAAGGTTGATTGATGAGGAGATGTCGCACAGGTTGAGTATGTGATGTACTAGCACTTGGATGGATCAAATTCCAAGTGGGAGATTGTTGGTGTATGGAACTTGATCCATACTGGACTGGACACTCATGTGCCACAAGGGCATATATGTCTTTTGTACAAACGCGGGTTTTGCCCTAATCCTTATGTTGAGAGGAGGGCCGCCGTGTGTGGGTTGTTGTTCTGTGTGTGTGTTCTTCAAAGAGAGAGAATACAAGAGATCTGTGCGACCGTCGATGTAGGAGATTTTGCTCCGAACCACGTAAATCATTGTCTTCTTCCTTGTTGCTTCTAACCTCCTCTTGAGAGTGTGAGCCGAGTGTTTCTGTGCGTTGTTCCTAACACATTGATCTTGTCATCATCTGAATAAAAAAAGGCTTAACGTGAGCTTTGTTCTTGCATGTCTACGGTTTGGAGATCTTAAAGCTCCAGACTAGAATTCCAACACCGGGCGATTGGACCTCTCGGCATGAACTAACCATTCTAAGATTTCGATCATCTGTACGTAAGGGCTTGTGTAACCGATGCTCATCGAATCTTGCTTCTGTTTTAGAATAAAAAGAACAACACAACACTTCTTCATCCAAACTGACGGGAAGGGAAAAAGAACGAAAACAAAGAATCAAGCGCAAAAGGTCAGTGCTCTTGGACGTCATGGTGAAAAGATTGACAGATAAACACGAAAGGTTGCATGAGTTGCACCAGCTAGCAATGGAGGAGAGTGGAAGATCCCTCACAGGACTTCGCATACATGCTCTCCTCTCTTGCAGAAACCAAAGAGGACGTTGCCATGAAGGTGCTCCAGGAAGCCGCCTCCGAAGCTTTCTAGCTTCATCTTCAAGAACCGTCCCTCCCTACCCCCATCGTTTCCGCCACGCCGTCGAGGCTTCCTCCTCCTCCGGCTGGGGAGAGACGCAGGTGCTCGGTCAGGTGCATGACGTTGTAGAAGCTCGGGAAGTATGCTTGTAGCCACTTGAACCACTCGTCCCTCTTCCAAGGCAGATCCTGTCCTCTGAGCAACTTCAGGAGGCCCCCAAAGTCCAGGTCGCCTTTGAAGATGACCCAGCGGATGCACCTTCTCATCAGGATGCTGGTTCCGAATAGGCTGAAGCTGAAGTGCGAGGGATCGATCACTCACCTCTTGCTCTCCTCGGCATCCACTGTGGAAGCCCGTAGGATGTCGTGTTGCCACGGCGCGAATTCGTCGGTCCGGCGGTCGACCACCCGGAGATTGAATTCCCAGGCACAGGGCTGCCCTGTCTCCTCGCACGTCGGCAGGTTGCCGCCTTCATCCAAGAGAGAGAGCCCCACCTGGAGAATGGAGGCACCAATGGTGGCACGGAGCGTGGCGTAGTTGGCGTTGGGGTCGCCTGGGGAAGCGCCGGCAGGGATCCTGTCGTGGCGTTGGTGGTTGCGGTTGCTGTGCAGGAGGTTAATGGAGTGGGAGATGAAGGGATGGGAGAGGGCAGCCTGCTTGATGATGGCTATGATCTCATGGTGAACGTTGTCTGCCCACACGCTTCTGATGCGAACTGGAGCGTCCATGGCCGCTCCCACCAACCCAAGAAAGCAAGAATTCCAGAGAGAGAGGGAGAGAAAGGGCGGCTTGGATGTAAACTAGTGTTCAGAAGATCTGAACCATTGCTTACATATCATACTTCAGTTTGGGATCTTTCTTGATTGAAGTCAGACTCATATTTAATTGAATTGAAGCTTGAAATTTGAAATCTAATGAGGAACCAACAAAGGCAAGATCAAAGTTGATTTTATGTATAATTAGGATAAATGTATAAATGTGGAATTTCAGGCTCAAATCCAAATGCCATATAAGCCACGACCTTGTATAATACATAAGAGTCTCATTATAGTTCGGATCCATTTTGCCTTACTGTCGTTACGTCGTACCTTGGTAAACAGGCTACTTGAAAGAATGTAAGAAGCATTTTATTATTGGATAAAGAATTGCTAAATTGCATGCCTCTTTCTGGAGTTTGATATCATCTCTTTTAGACACAGTGCACCTCTAATTCATTACAGGTCTAGATCCGTTTTGAACTAAATACAAAAGCCTTTAGATCTGTCTCCTTCTGCTCTTCAAGAAAGACTCACGATTAGCTGATAGTATGCCGGAAGAGCCTATGATATAGCAAACAAATTACAACTGATCACATGAAACCAACTTCTTGTTCATCAAGAATCCAAGATCATTTACAAGCTAGAAAAGAGGAACGTTCAAAGAGTTCAAATGATCATCACAAAACCACCAAAAAAGAGAAATACAAGTTGTACGACGTGTAAATCTAACTAATACACCACCACCATCGTTCTTAGCAAGGTTCAATTTGTATCAGAAGGTATCGAAAGACAAACAGAAACACCAACACCAGAGGAGCTGCAGATGGAAAAAGATACAAGGAAAGGGCCAGACTGCCATTGAGCGAGACAGTGGGCGATGAACAATAATGGGGATTCATGATGAAGAGTCATAGTCAAGTCCTTCCTCGCTGACCCCAAAGACCGCCGTCACCGCATATTCCAGCAAGGCAGTGCTAAGCTTTAACTTCATCAACGCCGTGAAGATTCGCATGAACAGTAGGCAGTCGGCTGCCGCTCCATGTGGAGGCTCACCCTCCCGTTCCATGTTCACCGACCTACCCACACCCCCGATCATCCCATCATTCCACTGGTCGTGCAGACCCATCAATGTAGCCAGGTCATAGAAGGGGGGAAGTAGAGAAGCTGTAGCTTCAAGAATTCCG
Organism: Nymphaea thermarum; assembly: GCA_011799765.1. Lineage (NCBI taxonomy): Eukaryota > Viridiplantae > Streptophyta > Magnoliopsida > Nymphaeales > Nymphaeaceae > Nymphaea > Nymphaea thermarum. The sequence continues at coordinate 168,257 of JAANDH010000462.1, forward strand.
CCCAGTCGGCCGGCAGGCTCTGGACGTTGTGCCTCACCCACTGAAGCAGCGCCACGAAGTCGAGACCGCCTTTGAACTCCACCCAGTAGATGTGATCCTGCGTGAGCACCGTGCACTGCCACAACTCAACAGCAAAGAATCCCGGATGGATCCCCTCTGTTAAGGAAAGATCTTCAAATAGAAATGAGCTTGAATTACGAAATGATTTCAGCAAGAAATAAAATCGTATCAATCACTATTAATTTGGGATTTGATTCTACGATTTTATTTCTTGCCTTATTTAATGTAACGTCATCTCTCTTGTACTCTATAAATACCTTGTATAATCAATAGCAAATATATAAGTGATTTATTTTCTGAATCTTTCTTTCTTCTCTCATTCCTTTGTTCTCTCTCTCAATCCTCATGGATCTTTAGATAGTATCAGAGCTCAAGGCTCTCTGTTATCGCCTGTTATCGTTTGTCTGCAACCATCACTTGCTGTGATTCTGGTTGCCTTCTCCCCTTTCCCTGTGGTGTCCTCTGTCCTAAGATTTCAGGTGTCCTCTGTCCTGAGATTTCACGGTGTTCTAGAGGAAGAGCTGAGTGCGAGAGAGCTGCTCCTGCTCCTCGCTTGAGCGCCCTCTCTAGCTCCTGGCTCTGCGCCTCCAGCTTCTCATTCTGCCTCTTCAACGAGGTGGGCTCCTCGTCGGCCACCGCTCGAGCTCTGCCCGCATTTCAAAGCCACTCCTCTGCCTCCTCCATGAGTCTCACAAGCGTCCGCTCGAGTGTCCTGCTTCGCCCGCTCAAGTGTCCGCTCAAGCATCTCGCCTTCTCTTATAATCGAGCTCTGTCCACAAGTCTCACAAGCGTCCGCTCGATCATCCTGCTTTGCCCGATCCTCATTCGAACGACAGTGGAGCTTCCATCGGTTTTCAGCAACCCAAAACCAGAGAGGTTGGTTTTCCATTGCTACACCTACTGTCCATCCAACGCTCCCAGTTGACGCCGCCTCTCTGTCCAACGCTCCTAGTTGACGCCGCCTCCTCTGTTCTCATTTTTGGGTTTACCCTAAGTCAAAGCCTAAGTCGAGCAGAGTAGACCACGCTGCCTCGTCGAGGATCGCTCCTTGCCCTCGAGCTCCGCCTTGGGGCGACCCTTGCCTGACAAGACCTACAGGCACGACGACTTTTTTCTTTAGAACTTGAAGAGAGAAGGCCTTTTGCTTGGTACCCTCTAATCATGGCAAACCCATCTTCTTCGTGAACACAATGGAACGTGATCACCGCGCTTGTCTCTGTCAAACTCACAAGAGACAATTATCTTCTATGGAGCAGCCAACTGGAATCAGTCATGGAGTCCCAAGAACTTGTACAGTTCATTGATGGGATGCTCCCTCCTCCTCCAGAGATTATTATGAAGGACGACAAAAGTGAAGTTAATCCAGATTTTGCTATCTGGAAGAAGTCCAATCGCCTGGCTTTAAGTTGGATCAAAGCCACTATTTCAGAACCAGTCCTGAGGCAAATCGTGTCTAGCAAATCAGCACATGAGGCATGGAAAACAGTGAAAAAGTCTTTTGGTTCTCAATCACCATTGAGAATAATATTGTTGAGGAAGGAACTACACTTTATTCAAAAAGGAAAAATGAATATGCACACATATCTAGAACGGATCAAGTTCCTTGCAGATACGTTAGCTGCGGTGGGAATAGACACGGACGACAGTGATCTTGTTCATATCACGACGAACGGTTTGCCTATTGAATATGAAAGTTTTATTACTCTCATTAGTGCTAACTCTTCAAATGCCTCAATTACATTTTCTTAATCATTTGACCTCTTACTCACTCAAGAGAAGAGACTTCAGATGTTTAAGTCATCAATGCCCAACTCTAACAGATCCATTCAGGCATTACTGCAGGCTGAAAATCAAGTTGCTTTTAATACTTTTCGAGGATGCGCTAGAGGTCGATGCAACTTTAGGGGTTGGCAAGGAGGTCGATTTCAAGGACAAGGAAGACAACCTCCTCTCCAGCCTCATCCACAGTATGAACATTTGAACAATAATGCAGGAAATGGAAGTCATTCTCGAACTATTGTAACGTGCCAATATTGTGGATGGAAGGGGCATTCGGCAAGGACGTGTTATGATATCTCGCGGGCATTTTCAGTCACGAATCTACAGGAGTCTACGAGTGAATATTGGTATCCCGACTCAGGAGCGACCGATCATATTGTCAATAGTGATGAGATAATGCAAAACAAAACACCATATGATAGAAGGGACAATATCATGATTGGTAATGGTTCAAGCCTTTCTATTAAGCATACAGACAATTTACTAGTTAACTCTGCAGGGACTTCATTCAATCTTACTAATGCCCTGCATGTTCCTAAAATAGCTCATAACCTCTTATCCTTGGGAAAATTTACGTCTAAAAATGATTGTATTTTTCAATTCTCACCAAATGATTGTATTATTAAGGATCGTCAGATGGGCAAAGTTCTTCTTCAAGGACCAAAGATGCGTAACGGGCTCTATCCCATCAAGGCTATCCGATCGAACATGGAGCCATTTCCAACCAAGGGGGTAGTGTTTAGTTGCTGGTTTCCAGCAGGCATCAATAAACTTTTAGCGTCATTTGATCTATGGCATCAGCGGCTTGGTCATGCAAACAAGAAGATTGTTAGCTTTCTAAACTCTAGTCGGTTCATTAAAATAAATTCTCCTATTGTGAAAGGAGTTTGTTAGTCTTGTCTTATGGGAAAGGCACATAAACAACCCTTTTCAATTTCTGGTTTTCAAGCATCACGCCCTCTTGAAATGCTTCATATGGACGTATGGGGACCTGCCCCTATTCTCTCTCGTGAAGGCTTTAAGTTTTTTCTTCTTATTGTTGACAACTATTCTAGATTTTCATGGTTTTTTCCTCTTAAAGCTAAGTCTGAAGTTGTTCCATGTTTCAAGAATTTCAAAACCTTAGTTGAGAAGCAATTAAATGCTCACATATGTTTTGTTCAATCCGATAATGGGAAAGAATTTGTCAACTTTGACTTAGCCTTGTTTTGTGAAGCACATGGGATATTTCATCAGTTTTCTTGTCCTTACAATCCCGAACAAAATGGCATCGCTGAACAAAAAAATCGTCACGTTGTTAAAACGGGATTAAGCATGCTCTATGATGCTGGTTTATCATATAATTTGTGGGTTGACTCTTTCGAACTGCTATTTATATTATCAATAGATTACCAACACTGAAATTGTAGTGAAAATCACCCTTTTATATGCTCTTTCAAAAAGATCCATAGTATACACATCTTCAGGTTTTTAGAACCACATGTTATCCATGATTGACTCCCATGAATGATTCCAAGTTTCAGCCCATGACTACTCCATGTATCTTTCTGGGTTATGCTAGTCATCATAAGGGATATTTATGCTATGACAAGAGCCATCACCATATTTTTATATCTCGGCAGGTTATTTTTGATGAAACTCATCCAAGCAAGTCTGATCAACGTCCGAATATTTCAGAAAATATTGTATCTCATTGGCTGCCACACATGACCAGCTCTTTTTCAAGTAGTCACATTGCTCCAATACAACCAGCATTGTCCTCATCATATACTGTTCTGCCACCATCAATGATTGGATCTTCATCGTCTGCTATGGTTTCTTCTTCAGAGCGTATCAGCTTGCCCGTACATGAGCCTGCTCAGCCCACGTCAGGGGAGACCGAGGATCTTACACCCACCATGACCTTGGCTTTGTCCTCACTGGCTGCTCCTTCGTCGATCATAGTTACTGACGCCGAAGCCACTCAAGAGGCTCCACGTCATTCTCACTCGATGATCACTCGTTCCATGACTGGCTCGTTAAAACCCAAAGCTTTCTCTGCCATCCATGAACAAGAGGAACCAAGAATGTCTAAAGAGGCTATTTGTTCCGCGTGTTGGCACCAAGCTATGCAATTAGAATTTTCAGCATTGTAGAAAAACAAAACATGGCATTTTGTTCCGCCTCAACCTGACTTCAACATTATCAGTTCCAAATCGGTGTATAAAATCAAGCGTCATCCTGACGGCTCTATCGCACGGCACAAGGCGTGCCTTGTCGCCCGGGGTTTTCTTCAAATAGCTGGTATTGACAATCAAGAAACTTTCAGTCCCACAGTCAAACCAACTACTATCAGAGTACTACTCCCTTTAGCCGTTCATTTTGACTGGTCTTTACGACAACTTGATTTTGATAATGCTTTTGTTAATGGGTATCTTTCTGAAGATGTCTATATGGCTCAACCAGAGGGGTTTCAAAATATCACCTATCCTCATCATGTATGCAAGCTAGACAAAGCTCTGTATGGGCTCAAGCAGGCTCAACGTGCGTGGTATCATCACTTGAGTTGCTTCCTTCGTGACATTGGCTTTGTTGCTTCTTAGTCTGATGCATCTCTGTTTATTTACTCCCACGACGACAATCACATTTTTCTTCTTGTGTACATCGATGGTTTGATTATCACCGGATCCACGCCGTCTCTCGTTTCTCATATTATTAATCAACTTGGCTATACATTCTTGGTAAGGGATCTTGGTCCCCTTACCTATTTCCTAGGTATTGAAGTCAAGCGAAGGCCTGGGGAGATATATCTGAGTCAACATCGTTACATTACTGACATTCTTCACAAAGCTCAAATGAACAGTGCCAAACCCACAACATCCCCCATGGTGGTCACTAAATCTGTTACAGCCACTGAGGTTTTATTTTGGGATCCCACAATGTATCGAAGTATAATTGGTGCATTACAATATGTTACTCTCACACGTCCAGATATTGCATTTTGCTGTAAATCGCACTTGTCAATTCATGCACTCTCCAAAGACGGTTCATTGGACGATGGTCAAAAGAATACTTCGGTATTTAAAAGGAACCAGTCATTATGCCCTTCGCTTGACTCGATCTTCATCTTTGCAGTTGAGTATTTTTGTCGATGCAGACTGGGTTGGCAGTCCAAAAGATCGAAAGTCGACCGGATGTTTTGTTGCTCTCCTAGGCAATAATGATGTCTCATGGGCTTCTAGAAAACAAAGAACAATTGCTCGGTCTAGCACTGAAGCTGAGTACAAGTCTCTAGCCTGTGCTGCTACAGAAATACTATGGTTAAAATCTCTCCTGAAAGAGCTATGATTCCCATTATTAGATGCACAAACTTTATGGTGTGATAATATAGGAGCTCTATACTTAGCCTCAAACCCTGTGTTTCATGCTCGCACCAAGCATGCTGAAATTAATTTTCATTTTGTTAGAGATCATGTCAATAAAGTCGAAATCCAAGTGAATTTCATTCGTACTAAAGAGCAATTAGCAGATGGAATGACGAAAGCTCTAGGAGCAACGATGTTCACAGATTTTAGAAACAACCTCAAAGTCGTGGAGCCGCCGTTCAGTTTGTGGGAGGCTGTTAAGGAAAGATCTTGAAACATGAAAGAGCTTGAATTACGAAATGATTTCAGCAAGAAATAAAATTGTATCAATCACTATTAATTTGGGATCAGATTCTACGATTTTATTTCTTGCCTTATTTGTTGTAACGTCATCTCTCTTATACTCTATAAATACCTTGTATAATCAATAGCAAATATATAAGTGATTCATTTTCTGAATCATTCTTCCTTCTTTCGTTCCTTTGTTCTCTCTCTCAATCCTCATGGATCTTTACACCCTCCCTCTGCAGCCTCTCACCTGTGGTACCACTACAACATTAATGCAAGAATCGCTCCTCCTCCTCCGCTAGATCCGCCACTTCCCAGCCGTTGCTGGCGTCGTCCACCGCCATGATTTTGAACTCCCACATGCACGGCCGCCTTGATGACTAGGGAGGAAGCCCTTGATGATACTCATCTCCTCCTCCAAGTTGTCCTTCCACACACATTTGAAGAGGACGCTGGATTTCATGGCAGAAAGTGTGCCCTAACTGAGAGTATGAGATGAACAGATTGTTGGTTCTCGTAGTTCTTTCGTGGGGGTGAGAATGAATGGTGGTTGCAGAAGTTGCAGGATCTTCAGATCAAAGAGAGAGAGACAGAGACAGAGAGTCTGCTTACCCCTCTCTTAGAGCAGGTTGGCTCTTTCGAGCTCAAGAATCGACTCCCTCCTAAATGATTCTTGATTGATTGTAGGTACATGCACTAGTATGGTTCAATAATTCAAATTTTCTAGAAAGACACCCAACTTTTACTGATCTAACAAAAATAAGATCAAGTTTGCACTGTTTTCGATTGACCACCTAGATTCCAAGTTTTGGCGATTTTGCTATTCACACAGGCTGTTCAATTAAACAATTCTTTCAGTATGTTCTATTACTCGTTCAAAATTAGATTGCCTTTTTGTAAAACTTCTAGGCGACTGTTTATGTAAAAGTATATAATTTTTCATGTTGGTCCCAAAAAGCTAAACAATCTGTGGATGTCCAAATATGCTGACACCATCAAGCATAAAAAATGATGGTGCCGCTATTAGATGGGAACATAGGTGTGATTATAATTTATAGATCACCTGCAAGTTCACCGGTTCGCCCAGTGGCGATCTCATCACACTAGAGAAATCCGGCCACGTTGTTAACTGTTTTGCACCGGGAAACATGGAAGCTTAGTATCCAGTTCAAATTGATTTCCAACAAAAAACAAGAAAACATGGTTCCCATTCAAATGAATCTTTCAAAAACTGAGGAATGAGATTAACTTTCTTTAAATAAATTAACCATAGACCAAATGCACACAAATGGGCAGCATATATATATATATATATATATATGATCTAGCTATTTAGAATTACCTAACCATCTAATCAAGATTATCCATCTGAAACAGATGAATGATTGAAAGAAAACAATGAGAAAAATTAATTTGTTGCGATTAAATGACAAAGTTACACATCACCTTTTCTCATTGTTTTTCTCTTTGTGTATGTGAGAGAGAAAAAGTGAGGTATTTGGGTTTGGGCTACTTTATAATATTGAAATTTCTTAATTGGGTCCATTATTGTTGTATATGTTGTCAGCTTTAATTGGACTTGGACTTATAATTTATCCACTCATGACGTGACCAATTACATAAGGCCACGTTTGATGGCCTGGATTTTTTTGAGGTGGAATTTTTTCAAGGGAAAAAGATCCACGGCAAATTGACATGAGGGGAAATTTTCCTTTTTCCTGTTTCAGGCCATGTTTGATGGCCTGGAACTTTTTTTCAGGGTAAACAATCCTTAGTTTGATAAACAAGATAAATTTTTCATGGAAAAAATTGTTGACTGTTACAACAGGCTGAGACGTTCCACTGGAGACACGAACAAACGCAGACATGGATATGGAAGAGCAAATATGTCAAAGTATAAACTACTAACTAAACATCCAAACAGAAAACGACTTCAATAAAACATCAAATATTTTCTGTGCCCACTTGCAACAAGGGATGCATGCTGTTTTGTACATACTTCTTTGTGCTATATAGACATCTTGTGTATTCTGGTCAGTTCCTTCAACTAAAGAATCCAATTGTATCCATGTCTGAAATCTCTCAACAACACAGTGTTCAATCAACTCTTCTTCCATCTTGTCACCAATGGATTCCTTGATCATAAACACGAGCAGGCAGATCGATTGAATGCAACCATAACCACCCATGAGGGCGATTAATCAGATTTTCCTTACATTTCCTTTGAAAGTTCATTCTATAGAAATAAACAGACAAATCCACCTCAAAAACCCAACACAGATAACACTTATTAAGTACCTCCTTCATTTGACTGAAACAACACCTGGTAATAACAGTGCACTATAGCACTCACGATGCAGCACCTCCATCATCTAGCCCTCCCTGCAAAATCAAATGATTAACAAATACAAAGGGGAAGCAGGCACATTGGTCCGACTGGCCTTAAGCTCCCAAGGATACTACGCCAAATGTCCTGCAAAGCAAGAAAACATAGTAGCTCTAACACTATGTTGAACATCTAGCAGGCATACAATAAAAACATGGAACTATAGTAGCAGTCAACAACATTGGTCTGTACTCTCATTTTGCATAAAAACATTGCATCATTGCATCCACCAAATCTAGCTGCGCAGAAGTAAGATCATGTCAAACATGCACTTTAGCATGTTTGAAAGGATACATATTTCTTCTGAACCACTTTAGTGGTTGTTTTACGCAACCACTGCTCTGAGCAGGGAACAACAAGAAAAGAAGCATGTTTCAAAATGACAGGTTAAAGGATCAATGAGGATGAAAAATCACATATGGTAGAGGAACTGCTAAGCAAACAACATTAATACAATGGAAAGTAAGCAAAATGTTTGGGTGCACAAAAAAAACTCTTTAAATTAATAGGTCCCAGACATAATTCTTACCGAAGGCTGCTCTTGCGACCCAGATATTTGCACCACTGCTTGTAGTTTTTAAATAGTTTCATCATAACTTCATCTATAGCCCTCTCATCCAACTGAGGCCCATAAGCAATCAACAAGAAAAAAAAGAGTTGATAACATATATACATTTATACAGAAACTTGGGCGGAATAAACTTGGGGTAAACAGTTCACATCCAAAAAAGTGGTGGTTACCCATCTAGTATATGAGTTTAAAGAGTACACATCCAAAAAACAAAACAGGCGATCACTAGTTAAAATAGATGCTTCATCTTCGTTGTAATCCTCTTGTTCTTGCTGCACTTTACAAAATAGATGTTTCATCACATAACAAAATAGGTGCTTCATCTTCGTTGTAATCTTCCTGTTCTTGCTGCACTTTACAAAATAGATGCTTCAACATTCAACAAAATAGATGCTTCATCTTCGTTGTCCTATTTAAAAACAATGTAGATGTCAAACATACATATGCAAAGTAAACATTTGACTTGTTATACATCAACAAATAACTAATAAATGAACTTCGTTATAGCTGATAAATGAACTTACTATTCAACTGATAATCTGTAAACATTTGACTTGTTATAGCTATTCACAGAGGATTGTTGCTTCCTCGTTGATGTGTTTGTCTTGTGATTTCTGGTTCGCTTAAGAAAACATTATCATTCGACTGAGCTTCTTCATCAACAAATTGTTCGGCATTCGGATTGTGTTCAATTATGAAGTTATGCAGTACACACGTAGCAAGAACAATTCGAACTTGTTTTTTCAATGGATAGTGAACTTGCATTTTAATATTGGAAAACGTCCTTTCAACATCCCGAAAGTTCTTTCTACTACATTTTGAAGTGATGAATGCCTATGGTTGAATAATTCCTCTTGAGTTCTAGGTGTGCGTGGCCCTGGTGCACTAAATTCAGACATATGATATCGATGCCCTCGATAAGGTGTTAGCAAACCGACAATGTTTGGATAACCCCCATCAGCAAGATAATATTTTCCTACAAGTGAACACAATTTCGTAAAAGTTTGTGAAATGCCCATAAGAAGGTATGCAATGTTGAGTGGAAGTACGTACCTTCTGGCACAACAAATGAGTCAGTTGGATGATCAAGTGCATTGTATAATACTCTTGAGTCTGTTGCACTTCCTTCCCATCCTGCCAAGACGTATTGGAATCGAGTGTCGAATCCAACTATAGCCATGACATTTTGAGAAATGACTCCTTTTCTATTGCAAAATCTTGCTTGATCTGACGTTGTGACCCATGCAGGTACATGGGTGCCATCGATTGCACCTAAGCAATCCTATATATGCATATATACTGGTTAGACATATATGCACGTGTCATAAAATGTTTACGTTTATGAAAATACCTGAAAGTATGGAAAGAATCTTTCAGATCGCCGAATACTACTTGGTAGCTCAATGTTGGGGCGCCGCCGGATGAAATCCCTACCCAATATACATAATGCTCGTAGGACAAGGCTGACGTATTTACTTATTGTTTGTCCAGAATGTTGAAGCGTGTTCTGAGTTGCACGATTGTGACCATTACGTCCAATGGTCAATAAAAATATAGCTACTTGTTCTTCTAGACTAATCTCACGAGCATCCTCCAATAAATTCCTAGTTCTGAGAGTGGTACACAATGTCATATATGTGTGCCGATCCATGCGAAGTAAGTCCATACAATTTCTAGGATGACCTTCAAGCATGAGTTGAACAAAAGAAGAACCAACATCTCGAAAGGGATGAACAATCCTCCTAGTATGAGGTAGTTGTCTTAACCAAAAAAAGATGAAGACGAACCCTATCCGAATCAAATAACACTCTAGTTCTTCGTCATCATAGAACATGTCGATGTCATCCATTTCAACTAAACTGCATGAAACATAATAACAAAAAATATTGAAGAACATGTCGTGAAAAAAAGTGTACAAACAACCATTGCAAACATCATCCAAAAACAATGCATTTGCTAATACAGTCAACATGAATACTTAAAGAACATGAATACATAAAAAACAACCATTGCAAACTTCATCCAATAACACATAAGACACAAAATAATAGATGGAACATATAAAATGAGCAATGTGCAACTAATGTACCGTTGAACATATAATTAACAATGAGTTCTTACCTACGACCCATTCAGTTTACGTGTCAACGATGGCACCCATTGTGAAGGTGGAATATTGATGAAGATCATGGGGTTCATGCCCTCAGCCAACAAATCAAAACTCTTCACATGTGTTTCAGAATCAATTTGTCCTGTCTCAACCAATTCTTGAAGTATTTCGCAACACTGGACAAATTGAACCCCTTTACTTCCATTTGTCATGGTATGCACATCGTCAGCAATACGGTGCAACAAATTATAATATTCTTCATCATAGGCTGACCTGTTCCTTTTAGACCTATTTGTAGTCATGTTGGTTGTCATGGTGGGATGTTGAGGTGTAGGAGTTGCAGATGTTGGCGATTGTATTGGAGGACTATCTTCATGAAGCATTTGTGTAAATGATTGTGTATTTTCAGGTTCCATGTGAAATGGAGTCGATTGGGAAGCAGGTGTTATTGGGAATGGTTCAATAATATCCTCTAATAACATGTTGTTGCACGTGTCTGCTGTGTTCCCAGTTGCATGAGAATCACCAAATATCTCAAGAAACTCATCATAGTACCTCCAAAACTTTGGTTCTTTGTACTTTTTTCTATTTGAGTATCTCTGAAAAAATTTTAATAGGTTCAACATTTACAGAAAAAAAGGCACGTAAGGCAAAACCTAAAATTTTGATCTCTATAACATACCTCAATGTACTCACTCCAAACCTGGGGGTCAACTTCAATGCATTTGTTAGTAGCGTCATATCCAAACCCGCTTGTGTTCATCATTTCCTTCAACACTGTCAAGTTTGGTTTTGCATATTTCAGTTTATTTTTTATTTTGTCCTTAGTGAAGTCCCTTCTGAAGCGGTCTATCATGCTTCTTTCTATTGCTGTGTAGGCTTTTGCCTTCAAACCTCCACCCGACTTCATACCAGGAATGCTTGATTGCTCCAAAAGAAGCTGGACTAAGTAGTCCATTTGTGCTTCAGTCCATGTAAGATTCTCCCTTGATGTACCACTATCCTCCATGTTAATGATTTGCACAATATTCCTTCACAACTACAACATTGAATATCAAAATGTATGTGTAAACAAAATTGACAATACTAACTTGCATTTCAATTGTAAGAATAATGACTGGCCAATAACAAAAATTTTTTTTATCACACATGCACGTGCATTAATAAACCAATAAATTAAAAGATGAATTTTCATCAAAAATATTTAAAATATGCCAGTTCTGCTCAAATGAATTTTCATAAAAAATTTTCGTATCAAAAACTATACTACTATGGGTACAGAGGTTGGTGGTAAGAAAAATATGTCAAAGATGCAAAGACCCCATTGATACCAACGTTTATCATTCATTTTGATCTTGAATGAGACGGATCAGATCTAAATCTACCAGCTGTTCTGACGCATTGAGATCTTAAGAAATCAGATAGAAAACAAAATCCAGGAGAGACTTTTATATATGATTCAATTCCTAAATTATGTTGAAAAGTCATCTTAAAACAAGAACAAATATCAGCAGAAAAACCTTCTCGACTACTCTGCAACAACATCTTACAACCTATAATGAAACTGAACTGTGGGAGTTAGCAGGATTAGAATTCTAACAAGGTAGTTTTCTCTTCATAAAAGCAGTGAGCATTAAATGGGTCTCCAAACGGCTGAATGAGACATATTTTTTTATTGTTATCAGAAGAAAAATGGATACTAGTGGGGACAGTTTCGTGCATTTAAGAAGAGGGTCACACTTGGGGACCAATGCTACCGGGGGAAATTAGATAAAGTCTGTCACAACGTTATGTAATATTTGCACACAAGATTCCTACATCTGCCAAAAGCCCAAAACATGGTGACAGACTTTATAAATGTGGTGAAGCTATGTGCTAAGCATGTGTTAGGCTTACCAACATTAAGACAGATGAAAAAGAAAAACAGAAACCAACGAAAGAAGTATACAAAGTTGCATGATGATGATGATCATGAAGGGGATGCCGAGCACGGCGTCAGACTCATCACCATCATCACATGCCTCCCTGTCCTCTGAACATAAAATCTTCGTCATCATGGAATAGGGAGAACACAGAATAGGGAGAGAGAGGTTGGCGTACCTCAACTTCTTCCAAAGACCACGACGACAGCTCAACTTGTTAGAAACACCTCGACGACGACTGGAGGCAGAGCAGCGGCGGTGGTGGAGAGCACACCGAGCAGTCGGGCAAGTGATCAAAGAGGAACAAGAGTGAGGAGGAAGCCCTAACGGGCAAAAATTTATCTGCGCAAAAAAGTCGAACCTTGAGGGTCCGACTTTTTTCCAGGGAAAAATTACCCTGGATCAACCTTTTTACCCGGGAAAAGTTACCAGTGTTTGATAACACCGGTTGAAATCATACATTTTTTTCATGTTTTTCCTCTTCAACAGTGTTTCCCCCAGCCATCAAACGTGGCCTAAGAGTATAACTTTTTGACCCAAGCCCTACCGAGAGGTCACCAAAAACATTATGACTTATGGGAACCTGTTGTGTGAGCGTGTCACCACAGATCACCATGTCGATCAGCATGCAACACACCAAAGAAAAAAATTGAATGATTTCCTCACCATGCTGTACATGATGGATAAGAAGAGATTTCACACCCGCAGACATATATACAACCGGAAAGTGACCATCTATATCAACGCGGAGAAAGAAGAATGTACTGTCTTTACGCATGATTAAAGTTTCATGCATTCAGAATTTTTGCATAGTGATACTCAGATCCCAAACAACACAAGCATTGTTGAACAGCTACTGCGAAGCTGTTGGAGGAAGAAAAAGTATTTTCAGATTACAACATTATCGAAATCATACAAAGCAGTTTCTGACATTCAGATCCAAAAGAATGCAACATTGCCTGCAAAAGCCACCCAAAAGACTTGACAGCAAGCAAAATGTTATTAAATTACAACAATGTGGAAATATGCAATGTAGTCTCCAGATTGTTGATGACTATGCAGCATTTCTGGCTCATGCCTCTGGACTTCATGGCCAGATAATTCATCTACAGTGAATTTACAGTTTGGTGTCCTACACTGAAAACCTGAAATTAATTATGTATAACAATTTTATTTTAAAGATGGACTCGAACCATCTGAAATCAAACTATTAAAAAAGGAAAAAACACTAACGATATAATCATGATTCACCAGACCAATTTGCATTATGATGGAAGTGTGATGTCAATATGTTGTAGTATACTAGATCAATAGGAGTTCCTAAACAGGAGGCAGGGGACGCCGGCAAGTTGGGCATTCCATCTTTATGTCCATCCATCTTTGCAAGCAACCAGAGTGGAAAAGATGGTCACATGGTGTCACCTGCAGCAGTAATGGAGGTCAAAATCCAAGTTACGTTGTAGGATGCTTAAATGATTAGACACTAATCACATGTAAGTGCTTCAACAAGTTACCATGAAGTCATCAGAATGCTGCAAAAGCTCAATTGCAGTCATGCAGATGACGCAATCACTAACATGATTTGTGCTTTGCTCAATTTTCCTGTGATAGTTATATTTCTCAGGTAGAATCTGATCAACGTCAATGAAAGAACATCACCACAGCAGAACTCGGGAAGAAAAGCAAAATCAAAATTATCAATCATTACAAAAGAAAATAAATCTATTGGTGGATAACCTCGCCAAGTTGCCCCGTTATCCCCCAAATATTCTGCGAGAGCCATTCACAAGTGAAATAATTAACATTTCATAGGATTGCCTGCTTCAACTTTACATGCAGAAGCTACAATCTGAATCAGGAGATACCATACCTTGCTTGAGTGCAAGAAATCATGTGGCCACCTTACTCAACTATGCCACCCCCTCAAGAAAGAGAGCCTACTTAAACCAGAGCCAGTCTAGTAAGGCATACACATCGACTCGTAAAGTGCATGCCTCAAAAGCAAGCATACCCATAGTACCTTGAGGCATTAGCGTAAGGTGTTCAACTGCAAGAGGTGTACACTTCATAAGGTGAAATGTACACATCACTTTGAAACATGGATCAAACATGAGGTGTGTGCCTCATAAACTGTTTTGGACATGAATCAAATATGTCCTGCACGCCTTAAAAGGGTTTAGAGACAAAAAGAGAGGGAGCAAGGTGGGGTGGGGGGCGCAAAGAGAACTGTTACACAGCATCTGTTCTGCCAAAACACATCTGTGCTGTTAAACACAAAAAATTTTTCCCTGAGCGGCCAGATTTAGGTTGCTACCATTAAATGAGAGCCACACACTGGGTGAAGAACAAGAATGAACCAAATGCTGAATAAATAATTATATTACAGAAACTTCTCTACAACTTCATGTAAACATAAACATATTTCTTAAGAGAACATGATGCACACCCATGAGCAATTTTAGAGTGCTCTAGTTTTAATTTCTTATCTTATCCATCTTAGAGAAGGGTTCATCCTAGTTGCATATGATTCAATGTTATGAAAATTATCCCAAAATATTCTTAATATATATTCTATTTCTCTCTTTCCGTTAAAAACTTTCCTGCTCCTTTCTTTTTATTTTGCAAAGTTTCCCCAGGACCTATCATATCATGATTTTTTTATTACATTAGAATTTTCTATTATGTACTATATGATTGTTGAAAGTTTTCTACAGCTTGTGTGTTGTCTTTGATTGTATTAATATTTAAACACATAAACATTATTATTCAATTAATTTATATGGCTATTATTAGATATATGCAGTTTGATATTTTTTATTGATTTTTGTAGTTTTAGTGAAAATTTTCCAAAACACAACTAAATAATTGGTAATAATAACCGAAGACACACCCAACCTCTTACATATTGTCGAAATGTCACTTAAGTTTTACTTTTACACCATTAATCAAAACAACTATTTGCCCGTTAACCTAATTTATTACTAACTTAAGTTCCAGTTAATATGATGAGAACAACAAAACTACCATTAACGAACACAAATTGAGTTTGAAAGTGTATCTCGATTGTTTTGCACAAATTTTGAAAAATAAAACAACGTGAGTTTGAAAGTGTATAACCTGAAGGGGCTTGTGTGCTAGGCTGTTCGAGAATTCCGATAATCTTCAATCATCATCCAAACCAAGAGACTATAACAGCATTTCATGCTGCTTCTACAACCAAATTTGTAGCCTTTTTGAAAAGATTCTGTGTTTTGTTAGAGCCAGCATGTTTTTTGGGCCAATTTATTTATTTGTTTCATCATTATTTTATGTCATGAAAATATTGTTTTAAAGCTTCAAGTTGATGTCATTATGTTAAGAAAGCATAATTTATTTTTCTCTATTCCAACACGTAGTTTTGATGGGTAGTGATGAATAAAAGTTGCTAGCATCATAGAATAACAAGCTGCCTCTGAGAATTCCCAGAAGTCCTCCAAATGCAACTCACATTCAGCTTCCTGATGGGAGATATGTGGTATAACATGAACAAGGCTTCCCTCATGACCAGTCTAGATACTCCTTAATTACAATTCAGTTCTTTCATCCTGGCTTATAGGTAAATTAACCTGGTATTCTCACATATACCTTTTCAAAGAAGTTAAACTGAGTAGTAGTTTTCTTAATGAGCGTATTCTGTATCTATAACAGCAATGTCTGGTGTTAGTTTGTCATTATTAGAGGAGTCCTAATTTTGGGGAGAATGACCCCCATCCTTACACCAGGAACTTGAATGCTATAAGGAACTTGAATAATTTAGCGCAGGACTTGTCGAATATTGCTAATGCTATGGGTATTGAAGACAAATTCTGGATACTTGGTTATGAAAATTTCCACCTGAGTAACCCAGTACCTAAAATTTGTCTTTAATAACATCATAAGTATTCAACAAATCATGTGCTGAAGTATTCAACTCCTGTAAGGATGGGGGTCTGTCTCCAAAACCAAGAAGATCATAAGTCACCACCAGACAGCAAACTCATATAACAATGACAAAATAATACCAAGCTGTCCAGATTAGAAAACAAGATACACTCACTAGGAAAACCACTACTCAATTTAATACCAGGTTAATTTTCCTATTGGCGTGAAAGAAATGAATGTGTTGTAATTAAGGATTATCTGGCTTGGTCTTGAGGATGACTTGTTCCTGATATAACACATATCTCCCACAAGGAAGCTGAATGTGATTTTCATTTGGAGGATTTCTAAGAATTCTCAAAGAAAATTTGTTATGCTATGATACTGGTTCAGAGCCAACCATCAAAACTTCATGTTGGGATAGAGAAACTCAAATAAATTATGCTTTCCTAAAATAAGGACATCAACTTGAATCTTTAAAAGAATATTTTGACAACATAAAATAATGATAAATAAAAGAAATAAAATGACCTGTAAAATGTGATTACTGTAACGGTCACATAAGACTTTCAAAAAGTTACACATTTGGTTGTAAAAGCAGCATGAAACATTGCTACAATCTTCCTTTTTTCAAAATTCTTGCAAAACAACGTTGACTTGTTCGCCCTTTTTCTTAACCCATGCGTGAAGTTAGCTTTCATGACCTATTATTCATGAAAACCATAACCATTGTTGGGTAAAAGGCAATTCAATCTAGGTTCTTAGTAATGACATACTTATCTTGTTCAAGTATCATTAAACAGCAATTTGGATCCTCGGTAGATCAATCTCTTCAATGTAGTAGCCCCATTTACTCACTGTAAATACATTTTCTTCAGAAAAAAAGGTTTACACAGTTTGTTTCATGCATAGAAAGAATGGGGACAATCCATTTCGTGATAACCAATAATGTCAATGAAGAAAAACTCATGGATAACCTCAAGGATCCATTTTGTTAATGACGTAATTCATTACCTGAAAGAGCAAGAAAGAAGACAAACATTATGGCACATGTTAATTCAGCAACATCTAAATGCCACTATAGCTCTTGTTTGCACTTGCACATGTAGCATACAGTATAAAATTATCAATGTGTTGCTTAAAGCATAAATCAACCAAATACAATCACTAAGAGAGCTAGATAATGAGACATTAGATGGAAAAACTATAAATTATTTAAGATCCTATATAGTTGTAAGATGACAAAAGCACCCTTAATAATACATGATTTAGCAAGTTCAAATGTGACTGAACCGATCAAATGTAAGGCCATCTAGCACTCAATAAACACCATCTTCTAGCTTCGTTTCCTATAAATTGTTGCCAAAAGGGTATAATTGTTACTCTATAGACAAATTGATGAATAAAATCCTCAATAACATTGATAAGGGCAAAAAAAATATTGTCTAGGTAGCTTCCATTTCCATATGTCACATAATAAGAAAATACGATTAATTTGGATTAGTGCTAATTGAACTCCATAAGCACACATTCACACATACAAAAGCATAGATAGAAAGATAAAGAGAAAGGGATACATAATGGTGACTAGATGTTGTCCGTTGATTCACTTCTAGTATCTGCCATCCCTTGCTCCAACAAGCCCAATCATGGTCTAATCGAATATTAACTTTCACCCTATTGCAAAAGAATAAATTGAGTAAAATTCAATTTACATATGACTAATATTTTCAATAGATTATGCAAATGTTTATACTATGCACCAAAGCCCCACCACATAGAGTGCCGAATCAAGAAAAAATAATGTCTCAAGGGCAGCAATTTTAGGCTAAGGTCATATTGCATGAAAAGACGACAAAGTTGTTAAGAAGAAGCAACACCAGCTACCAATACACTCTAAGACACTTTAGTTCCTATACAAAGAAAACCTAATATAAATATACATTCTGTTAATAGCTTGCTAATTACAAACAAATATATGCATCGTTTATGAATTTCAACTATTGATGGTTGTTGGTTGGAACCAAAATTTTTTAACATTTCAAATAGAGAAACGTAGGTGAAAATTACAAGTCATTAGCAAAATAAAATGGAAAACAAAACTTTTGGACTATATAAACTTCTAATATGAAATCATTCAAATATTGAACATAAAAACATGCAAATTGAATATTGTTGTGTTAACAACAAGCTGAAGTATGTTTGCATTTGTCACACACAATAGAAACTTAAACATCAATGCCAACATAACATCACAATCCATGTACCAAGACAGTGCAAAAAAACTAAATAAAATAAGTCACACAACCTACATCCATTATAGCCTAAAAAATGAAATACGACATAAGCAAATAACTAGTCAATGTAATGTAATTTAACAATGAAAGACATAATTATCAGCTGAATATTCTATTTAAATTCAATCAATCCACATTATTTGATTTAATTTATTTATTTGAATTTGATAAGAATGAAACACAAATAACAAGGATAATGAATATCACTGAAGCTTATTAAAAATATGTGAGTTTACAATGGATATATATTTTCACCAATGAATCGTTCAAATGCAATAACATGTAAAAGGCAAATATGATTAAAGCAAGTGAGCACTTATCAATTGAATACAATAAAGAACCTATACATAATCGACCTACATTACAACTTATTACATGCAATGAACAACAAAAGCGAGGGCACTCAAAATTGTTTAAGAAGAGGACATAAAGCTAGTTAAGATGCACACCAAAATGTTAGGAGTCTTCAGACTTAGTTAAATTGATTTCTCAAGGTTCAAACCTATAGCACACATGAGGCAACAATGTAGACCTAGCATAGTACTACTTTTACAGTGTTAGGCAGATAACTACTTGAACATACTGGGCTTCTCAGTCATACAAAAATAAAAAACATATGCATGGTATTCTTTGAGATGAATTCACATGCATTCCAAATGAATTTTTATGGAGTTTGAATGACCATTCATGTCATAAGCACATGAAAATGAGATAACATATGCATGTGAAAGTACAAATTCTGAAGTAAACAGGCACTTAGACACTGAAGTAAAAGTAGAGAACGCTATTGCCTCAAATTGTTTGGAAGAAAGCAAAACTACTAAACTAGAAAACAAGGTATTCTGTTTTCCTCAAATTGCAGACCAATAAGGCCAAAATCCAGATGTCAAAAACAAGTTACATGGTGGATATTTCATGTTCTGAGTTCAAGAAATTTTTATGGAGAGAAAATAGATATTGTGTCACGCTCTTTATACTTAACCATGGTGGAGTCCAATAAGATAAATATTTTTTATGCTTATAACTGAATTTGTCAATAACACCCTTGAAGATCTGATTGGAAGCTACCATTTTCTTTCTTTCATTACTTAAGAACTAGCCTTAACTCTTTATACTACATCCTAAAATTTTATCTCTATTAAAAAAAAGTTCCCTCTTATCCCAAAAATAATCAAATAAACAAAAGAAAAATAAAGTACGAAAGGTCTTCAATATAGGAATTGTGATTGAACACAATCCCACTATAACACTTGAACATTATTAGTATTACAAAATCAAATCAACAAGATGGAGACCAAAAAAAACATGACTTTGTGGCTGATCAAATCGACAATAGGCTATCTAACTCATCCCCATGTTTGGTCTTCTATCATACTCACCATCACTAATTTTCTAATATGCTAGTAGCTTCATTGCTTTAGCATAGGGCTTATTCATAACAAATCCTTCTAATTCAAACTTCATCAAAAAAGTTTAAATTAATGTTGCATAACAACATGATAGCATCCAAATTTGTTTTCAATGCAAAATAACCAGAAAAGTTCACCTAAAAATGGTCAATATTTAGAGAAGAAAATCTTGCAGGGATGAAAAAATTGGGCAAGAAGTGTGGGACTAAACAAACCATCACAAGGAAAACTTGTCAAAATCTATATAAGAACATAGAAATGTAGAAAAGGGGTTAAGACAAAGAAGAAAAAAAATGAAAAGGTGGCTATGAGATGTACCTAAGGCCACCAACATGCAACTAGGCCTCCATTCGGTGCCTATCCGTTTACATGCAAAAGTTTCAACTTTGCATATAGACCATCTGAAATGGGTGTCCATGAATAACCTATACTTGCATTTATTCACTAATGCAGGATTCTAAGAGAATGGGGCCGACTTGTTAGTATGATGTCTAACTGTCACTGTTGCTTTTATTAGGTGTAATCAAACCAAGGGCTACACTTAGTGTTCTAATGGTCTAAACGCTAATTAGCACCTTGATAGTATGTTCATGAAATCAAATGCGACTTATGCTTTGAGAAGAGATGCATGGCTTGAGAAATCCAAGAAAACCTTCATAAATGGAGTGCATGAACTTATAGTACTTAAAGCATAAAGTATAACTCATGTCTCACATCATCACTGATTCATAAAAATAAACCTAAAGTCTAATATGATGCCTGTAACTAGATTTAACATAATCAATATCCGATTTCTAAGATTTATGTACATGGGTTATGAGACAAGATTTAACTATCACAAACTTTGATATTTGACCATGGATACTTGCTATGATTTTATAGTTGTAGGACCATAGATTTTGTGATAATAGCTTGTTAGGGAGCCTTCTTTTCTATTTACGTGCCAATTGCCTCTATTCTACCCTTTTGATTTACTACTATGTTATTGTTTTGGTTAGAATAGAAAAATAGGAAGATTTGTCTATTCAATATGGAAGAACTTACCTTTCCATTGCTCTATCTAACGACTAGAACTAGTAAGCAGTACAAGCCCACTTTGGTTCATCACAAGTTTGTCATAAAGAAAAAAAATCCATAAAATAGAAGAGGTTGTGGTTAGTTGACAGGCTCTATACTATTGGCCATTCAAAATTCTTGTCTTCTTTTTAGTTATGCTCTTATTTTTGCATGGTTTACCTGGGGAAACCATGTCATTCTTCTATATATTTTAATTTTATTGGTGATATAGGTGCATATACAGGGGATTGTATTGGTTGGATTAAAGCTCTTGTATCTTGCCATAAGCTCTTGTAGTGTTTAGATTTAAGCCCATTTTGATATAACTAATTTTGTATGATGTTAAATATATATTTGTCTCTATAAAAATTTTAGAAGCAAAACTGAATGCCATGGTTTCATGCGCCGGTCTCAAGTACTATAGCTTGTAAATAAGTACATAAAGGAGGTTATACATGTCTTGTTTATTGTGATTAATGTTACTCTTGAGCAGACTACGAAAGACCTGATTCAGAATGCAGATTACTAAATTCTTTTTCTTTTGTCCGGAAGTCAAGGTGGATCAATATATTAATCACAGGTTGGTGCTTGGAATACTTGTTTAACAAAAAGATGAATGAACATGTCAATTTTTTTTTCCTTCTTGTCAAGGTTTTCTTCTCCAACCTTGCTAATTTGCATAATTGTACTTTAACAATGTTGAAATTTTGAGTGCATTTTTCACTGATGTGAATACTTTCACATATTTCATTTGAATATCTTGTTAACGAAACATCATTTTAAGAATGTCGTTGTAGGTTTTATGGTCAAGGACTCACAAACGCACATAGTTGGATGACATCATGGATGCCCAGCCGGAGGCACTACTAAATTTGAGGCTTTCTTTGTTAATATACCACTACTGAATTGGACTTAGGCCTGCATTTTCTTTGTGAGCATCTTTTCCCTTTGAGTTAATGTGTATCATAGATCTTGTTATGATATATTAACATTTCAATGTCATTGTTGACATATTTTGGTTATCTGCTTGAAGGAGCTTATTGCCTTGCCTTTCTTGAGAATAAGTAGTTTTGCTTTTGCTAATTCTCAATCAATCTATAGTCTGTCTTATTGTCTTGGTAGGTAAGAAAGATGCATTCATAGGCTTAACAGCAATTTGTAAGAAACTATTGATCATCTCAAGTTAGTTATGAAGATTCAATTTTGGATGTTTTTCTTGTAAGATTGGATTGTGATTTTCAACATGCTTATTTGTTTCCATAATCAACTTTAGTTTGGGATCAATAAATGCAACATTTCTCATTGAACAAATACATATGTTGCACAGTGCAACTGAGATATTTGTATTGAATCTCCTCTTGAAGTTGATTAGTTTGTTGGCTGACTCTTAGACTTGGAATCAGATATAAGAAATGAATCCTTGATGATTTTTTAGGTTGCCTCTCTTGTTGGTTTCATGAACTTTGGACAATTGTATTACTTCTTTGAAGTTTTTGGTTTTTTGAAAATTGTTAAATTTCAATGGAATGTGAGCTGTTTTTTGCCTAAAAACTGTGGTGTTCTCTTTTCATTATTGTGTACAATAGATAACATCATTGATTTTGTACAGAATGGAGAAACTAATAAAGCACTTAGAAGTCTCTACTCTTGTTGAAGTTTATGCACTTTAAAATATTTATAGAAAAAACACATGCTGCTGCAATAAATCGGGTTCATAACCAATTTTACTTTTTTCAGCTAATCACTTGCATCTTTCTTTTTAACATGCTTTATTTTTGTTTTCTCCAAATTTTCTCCCCATTTAAATTTCTCTCTTCAGTAAACCTAGCCCATCTTGTAGTGCAGGTCATCTTTGGATTTGGAATCCAGAAGCATTAGTGTGCTTTGTAGCTTTTGGTTATATAGTATTTCTATTTGCCTTTCTTTTTTGAACAAGTATGTATCTCGAATCACCTAATAGGTCAAACGTTGAGTTTTCTTTCAAAGGATGGAGAAAAACTATATCTATCAAAATTCTCTTCCATGTAGAATTTGTGAAACTTTGCCATCATATACAATAATTCTTTTAATTGTTTACCTTCCACAGTCATGAGGTGTGACTTCTGAAAATGGTTTGGTGATTGAGAATGGCCATCCTTGATCTTGCAAATGAAAGTGGTCCCCTTCTGATGAAGATGGTTTACTTTGAGCTATTTTGAATGTTAACTACCTAAAACATCAAATATTAGATCCTTTAATTTTTTCGTATGGATTATTTCACTGTCTTCACTTTATGCATTGACTAGCTTTTAGGTATTCTCATTACTTCTTATGATATCTACTTCAGTGCATTGTGTGTCCGTTTTCTTCCTGATCTTAAAAAAGGAGTCTTCATTTCTACCTAATATTTCTTCATTTGTGCATGGAGGTTTTCTCAGTCCAGTTGGTAATTCATGCAATTTGGAAGCAAGCTATAAACATGATCTACCATGTAGTTGAGATGCAAGGTACGAAAAAAGTATGATCTTTAAAAGCATGAAATATGAACATTCCATGTTGTTGAAACATTAATATTTTATGTATCAATTTGTTATGTAAATTAAGAATGAAATTTAAGTGTGAAAGACATTTTGTCTCTAATTTTATCTGAAATTCATTATATATATATATGAAAATTGAATGATGACTTTCACTTTTTAGAGTCACCTAGCCATCTAATAAGGACCATTTGATCTACCATGATGGGCGGCTAAAAGACAAACAAGGAGAAAAAAATGATAGACATTTTTATCATCTATATTAGCTCCCACATTTTTACCCATATTTTTCTCTCAACCATTCATCTGCATGAGAAGGATAGCCCTAGTTAGATAGCTCATTAACTTTATATAGCGAGAGTCACTATTCACTCATATATATACATACATATATATATATATATATATGGACACACACACACACACATAAAAAATGCAGCTCTTTATGGAATTTACTATATATGTATATAATGTGTGTATATATGTATATATAAATATATATATATACACACATACACACACATAAAAAATGCAGCTCTCTTTGGAATAGAAAGGGACGAGTTCCAATATTTTCAAAATGCCAGTGTAAGTTGTTGCTTCTCCCTCCCCTCTAAATGCCGAGCATCGCTGTGCCAACAGCCGAAGTTGTTGCTGCTGGGAAACACCTTTAGTGGCTCTTCCTAAGTACCGGAAAATGCCAGCTGCTCTTTCTTTCCTCTTTCTCTAGCTTCTAGTAGGAGACTGCATGCTTGCAGCTCTCATAGCCTTTTTTTACCTCCTTAGCCTCATCTATCAAGCGTGCTTACTAGCCATGGTCTTAGTGGATGGGCATCAGAAAGTTGCATCTTGTGAAAAAGCTCCAATGGATCACATGCTCATTAGGGGCACTAGAGACAGAAACTTCTGGCTAGGGCAAAATAGGTATAAAATTTTCAAGGGCACCAATATGCAAATGAGAAAAATTGCTCTGAAAAATAATATGAATGTATAGGTCTATGTGCGAAATCACCCACACTTAGCCCACATCTGCCTCCATGCTTGATGCCTGCCTGCTATGGATATAGCTGGAGATAATTATGCTCCACGAAAGCAAATCCCTTTTGAGAATTGCGGCAAAAAGAGATCTAGTTCGAGCAGCCCCCACCTTGCAAATCCACCAAGCATCATATTTGTTGAGACTATGTTTCGTCCAAGCATTTCGTCGAACAACTTCTGCAAAACCATCACATCTCCATAAACAAAATATCCATGCTACAAGGCATTCTAAGTGGCTAAATTTGTTTGAGATATTTCATCAAACACTTGCAATGTGTACCTTAAATCACTGCGTTTTGTGTATAAATTAACCAGGGCATTATGCAAATAATCATCGCACTCAAGTTCATTTCTGAAGATTTCCCATGAATAAATCTTTCCTAGTGGCAATTAACCAAGAAGGAGTATGTCTTCGGCATGAACAGGAATAATTGTTTGGCTGAACCCTGACAGACCTAATTCTATAGAACTTGATGCCTTTCTTGTGGCCTTTGGCCAGGATGAAGCTCCAGATCATGGTCATCATTGAATAGGCGTTAGGGAAATCAATGTAGTAGAAAATCCGGTGAAGTTCAAAGGTCTATCTCCCACCACAGACTCCAAGAGTTTGGTGCAATCAACACACCCATGCCAAGAGAGACGAAAGTTCTCTCATTCTAGACCAATGAAAATGAGATACATGAGGAAAATGACAAGCCAAAAAAATTTTCCATAGAAAAAAGTCGGACCACTGGGGTCCAATCTTTATCCCATCAACATTTTTTGCAAATCAAGTCTAGATTCTGGAAAATTTTAGTCACATTTGAAAGAAGGAAAATTTCTTATAAATATGGAAAAAATTAGTAATGGACCTTTTTCATGTCCATCAGACACCCCTTAGTAAAAGTCCACTTATAACAAAAGAACCATCTGCCTTGGTAGCTAATTGTTGCTATTGCTACTGCTATAGCACAAATTATTTAAATGTAATATACAACTCTATCTCCCTTTATATATGGACGTATCATTGCAGCCTGACAGTAATCAGTGCCGAAGTAGCTGGGTTCTGTTGATGCCACTACAGGTCTGGTCAAATTCCCAGACATTGAGCATTCATGTAATTCGATTCATTTTCCTGTCGTCAGAGCTTGTGATGATGAGGATGAGTTGGATCAGGAAGCCCTAGAATCGGAAGGACTATTTGCTTGAAGAAGATGGCTTAGAAAGAAAGGACAGAAATATTTATTTGATTTATACATGTGTCTTGTTTGACTACTTGCATGAGTTGGATCTATCATGGACAAATGATTTTCAGTCTGGCCTATGGATGGATGTGATCTACAGGCTGGCCTATAGAGCATTGGAAGTGATGGATTGAGAGCTTAACAACATCTGGAAGAGAGGGAGGCCATTGAGAGATGAATGGAAATCCTGCTAACGAGTTCTTGATGGCTAATCTATCCTCATCAACCTTGGGTTACGTGAATGTTAGATAGAGTGGTGGATCTTCTCAGTATAGTCAGAATGAGTGTATCATTACAGCGATGTATCTGACGGATTTCATCTGCATCTGATCCAGAAAGGGCAAAAACGAAAATGACACCCGATGGGGTACCCTAGAGGAGAATCAATTTCTTCTCATTACTTGCTCTCTTCTCCCTCTGATTTTTTGAAGCTGGTTATATACACTGTCCCGTGTATGAAATTTCATGCACCATTTTACTAATGACAAAAAATACCCATGATTAATACAAAAAAAAAAATTATAGGGACAAAAAAGAAAACCACAAAAAGAAGATTTGAGAACTAAATAAAGGTAAAGAATGTCAGTCCTTATATGCATATCATTATGACCAATATACACCTCCAAGTAATAAAAAAACATTTTCATTTTTTATCCTGCTCATAACTTTATCTCATTTTTCCATAAATACTTTATTATTTCATGCTTATGCTTAGCCTTATATCATACATATGTTTATTATCTCATAAACATTTTATTATCTCTTAAACATTATCTCATACTTATATTTAGTGTTATCTCTTACATCCGTCCATTATTGCATTATCTCAAAAATCTTTTATTATCTTATAAACATTATCTCATACTTATATTTAGTGTTATCTCATGCATCTGTCCTTTATCTCATTATCTTATAAATTTTTTGTCATCTCATACACATTATATCATACTGATTTGTTATTTCATACCTATTTATTATCTCATGCACATGCATATGCAATGTTTGGACATGAAAGTAAATATGCATATTGATAGTAGGGTCCACATCTGGCATATGCTCATTACATACATAGGGGCGCAACACAAAATTAGATCTCCCCATTCTCTCCCTTTCTTTCCCTTTGCATCTATCTCCATCCCTTCTTCCTTTGCACTACTGCACTCTCCCCACCACGAGCTGATGGTGGACCCTTGGAGACCATCTAACAGACACCTCTCGCTCTCTCTCTCTCTTTCTCTCTTTCCAGCAGTGACAGGTACAATGTCTCTTCCTCATTGTCCCCCTTGTTTCTCTCTCTATCGTTGTTTCCTCCATTTTTCTCTCTTTGGCTCCCTGGCTTTGGGTAGATGGTAAAATAAGTTCTAGTAGTGGAGAACACACATTGGAGTAAGGCACTGCAGTGGTGGAGGTTCAAACATGGTTGTTGATGGCATCGAAGAATCAGGTTTAGTCAATGTTACAGACGCATTATGTTTTCTTTTTCATCTTATTGATTCATCTATTTGTGATCCTCAAAGACTATTCTAGTTTCATATTCTTACATCATTCTACTCCTTATAAAAGAGTTATATATTTAGATTCTTGTTAGCCAACTGGTTATCCTTTTCTGCTGATCTTGGTTTCAACTTTAATGCAACTACAGCTGTTGGGAGAATTGTAGATGGTTCTTTGACAAATATTTTGTAGGTTTAGATACTTTTCCCAAGCCTTTTGTGATGAAAAGTTCTTCACTTTGCAACATGGAGTGGATAAAGTTGACACTACCCCTTTTATGATGAAAAATATTTCACATTGCACAATCTTATATACCATTTAGTTTGAGGTTTTTGGTGGATAAATGACACTGCCTGATGGAGGGGTAAAATAGAGACGTGCAGTGGCATATGGATGTGGTGGGCACGAATCCCTCACTGTAGTCTTTTTTTCTGAATTTTCTTACATGTCAATGCCCTTGTGGTTTTTTTTTTCTCAACTTTAGTGATTACCTTTCTTGTGGTCAGGTTCTCTCTACTTTCACTTCTTGCATATTCCCATGCCTCATGATCAAGTTTCCTGTTACTATATCATGCATAGTGCAATACATTATTATAGTTCGTGATTGTTATGGAGAATAAGAAAATCATCCAAAGTGAGAGGGTAATACCATTTTTCTTGTAAATCATTGTGGGGATTTGCCTTGAAAGGTGATTCCTTTCCAATATAAACTACTATAGAGACTACAATATCTGTTAAAAGGCCATAGACATGGTCCCTTTTATCGATATTTTCCCATGTTTTTGCCAACCGATTTTTTTCCTCTGAGATAGTTTTGTGTGTATGTTTGTTATGGTCCCAACTGATATATTACTGTGTATTCTTAATATTATATTTCTTTGTCATTTGTTGTTGGTAAGTTCTTTGAAGGTCTTCAAGTCTGAAAATATAAAAGCATTTTAAGGTGACAGGATAAAACTCTTTCGAATAAATATGAGATGCTTTATTCTTGGCTACAATGCAGATGCACCCTATGTATCGATAGTTTTCTTTAAGTGCAGGTCTGCTTGTGGCTTCATATATGGCTGCTAAGTTGGTTAAATGCAGTTGAGTTAAGACTAGATATTAAATCATTTTTCTGATAATACCATATAATTATCTATCTTGTTTTCCATCAAAAACATGTTTGTAGATCTCATGGCCGCAAACAAAGCTTACTTTGGGAATGATTATTCTTTATGCACATTTACATTATCATATCTTTATGTTCATGGATTTGGTTGATACTTTTCAGGGAAAAGAATAGTGCTAAAGTGGCTAAGTCATTCATAGACATCCTGGAAGAGGCAAGGCCCTTAGGCATACATCGAATATTCCTCATTCATTTTCATCTAAGCAGGCATCGGGTTCATACTAAGGCTCTCCTTGTTTTTTCCCTTCTAACTGGAACATCTTAACCTAAACCCCAAAGGCTATAAGGTCAGGATTCTTCAAGAGTTATTGCTATCCTTGTTGTTTGTTAGTGTCATCGATTCAGTGGCTCGTTCTATGCAAATTCATTTTACATTTTTTCTACCGAAATATTTTCCTCGGCATATATATATTCAACAATAGTCACTAGTATATATAAATTAACCCTACGAAATAGCTATACCGATGAATATGTTCAGTACAGATTTATTTAGATTGCATAATATGGCATCCAAGATATGTGAACTATAATGTTTAAAAACTTTATAATGGGCACATCAACTTCCACAATAAGAATATACCAACTTATTTTGAATTTGATTGGTGCAATAACGTTCACCAATGCAACGTCTTACAATAAGGTAATAGACAAGCTGATGTCATAACACAACCTTCCCTGCATGTCATAACAAAGTCACACCCACCCAAACATCCATAGCATCACACTTATTGAGCTATACAAAAGCATAAAAAGACAATGCAACATTATTCATGCAAATGAAGTTCAAATGATGAAACGTTGCTGATTGCTCATAGAATGAAATGTGCAATTTAAGCTCTAATATAATTCATTTTTTGCATAGATTGTCGACATAATAAATATGATTCTCAACAAGATATTTGTGGAGACTTCAAAAGGGGCTGCATTTGAGTTCATATATCCTCTTAGAAGTATATAGTTTTCACCAATTATTGCTAGAAATTGTATTGCAAATTTATTAAAAAATCATTAGCCTGGAGTTGGAATTTGACACAACACTGCAGAAACCAATATTGTTGAGTGTGTTAATGGGAAGTGACCCACTAAGCCTGTGAAGCGATGCATAACGTAGTGATGTGTAATGATTCATAAGCATGAGGGAAAAAAATGTCAAATATGTAATATCTAAAAAATAATGTCAAAAGTGAAAATATGTATGTAAATACATCAAATAATGGATATAACGTGCAATACAATCAAATTGAGATTGAATATAGAACCAAGTTCCAACCTCCAACCATGCATATCATGTAGAGATCATGGTATTTCAGAAACAAGCAATAGCAGAGAGGATTAGAAAATGGAAGGAAGAAAGAAGACTTCATGTGGGGAAGAAAAGGCACTTGGTATATGCCTAAGTGCGCTGGGTATGGAAAGAGAGATAATGCCACCAAGAATGCGAGGAAGTGCACACTCGCACTGAGCTTCCCAACGACCTAAGAGATTCCAATAAAACTCAGAAATCAATTCAAAGTAAATATGAAAAGAAAGAAAAATTCAAAAGAAATTGCAGGGTACCTACGACCCAACCTTCTCTCCTTCAATGTGCTTCTTCATTCTTGGATGGGAAAGATGATGCCATTTGTCGGATGGCAGTGCACAGTGGGAGGGTTTCAAGCAGGGGAGAGGAAAAAGGAGAAAGGGATTGGGCATCAGAAAGGTAGGAGAGAGAGCGAGAAGGAGGAACCAGGGAAATGGGATGAGCAGGCTGCTATTCCTCTCTTATGAAGTTTTTTTAATTTTATAATGGCATGAAGAATGCAACGATGGCCGACCTGTTGTCCGGTACATCGGAAGCAGCAAAAGTTCCTTCCGACTCTCTCTCTCTCTCTCTCTCTCTATATATATATATATATATATATATATATATATATATATATATATATATAAAAGGATAACTGTGAGGGGAGGTGACAACATATGCATAATTTTATATAAAATTATAGGACTCCTTAACTGGAATAATATTTGCTCACGTTAGATCTTTGAGGATGATTCAATGAAAGAAACAAACTTCACAAGAGAATCCTTAATAAAGCTTCACACCTGACTACGCTCATGACAGTGAAACTCTAAAGAACCTTTTTTTCTCTAAGGAAGATAGTCAACCGTTGAACAAAACTAACTGAAACATCTACGTGGAAAATGACCAAGAAAGCATGATATTACAACCAGCAGTCACCTGTTTAATGTCTAAATCCAGATCCTAAGACAGCACACTACATAGTTCAATTTGTAAAGAGAATGAGCATAACTCTTGGCAAAATTAAAAAAAAAAAGTCTTTCGAATTAGCAAGCATCTGAAATAGTGGTATTTATTGGAGAACCAGCTTGAGTTCAATTGTTTCTGTATTCATCTTGGACTTCAGAATCATGATGAAACAAAAACATTAGATATTGATAAACAACATGAGCGGCTGAGCTACAAACACTATTAAATGCTGGTCATATAGCACCCATACCTTTTAGGAATTTTTTCTCACGTTGCCAATTACAAGGCTGTAAAAGATGTTAAGTAATTCTTGCAATGCAAATTGTATGTGTTCATCCAAAAGAATGATAACGAGACTACGGATGCCAAAACTGAGAATGCACAAGCCTCATATTTTAAGCTCCAAAAAAAAATTACAAGAATGGAAAAAAGAGAAGCACGCAGAAATTGAGCCTTTGTTATATGTAGAGCTAAAGTTTTAGCTAATTTTGAACTTCGATTGGATTTATGGATCAATCCTTGGATCATTATATGAACTCAAATAAGTTTTTTAGATAAGGAATTTCAATATTGAATTTCTGACTGAATTCAGATTGTAACTACATTGGATCTAGGGTCACGTTCTAAACCACAAGTAAACCTCAAGCAATCGGATCTTTGTTAAATATATGCCCTAGTTGCATGCATCGTGTTAATTTAAGACCATGTATGCACGGATCTATGATCACCACAAGATTAAACTATGTCCCTCTTCGAGTTCTCCTGTTGAGATCCTTGTACTTTTGATAATTCACTTAGATTTCAAAATGAGCTCTTTTTTCTTCAAAACTGGGGCATGTTTGCTTTCCACATATTTTCTGAACATCATTATAATCTTGGAACGACCCCCCCACCCAATCAAAACCAAAAGCCTGACAGTCGATAATATTGATCGGTGCTTTTTTTAATAAAAGAATGACATGGTCTGCCCATGTGGGCATTCCTTCCCAACCGAGCAAACTGAAATATATACATATATATATGTGTGTGTGGAAAAATTGTAAACAGACAGATACCACTTTAGCAAAACGTTTTTTTTTTTAGTTTTTGGAAAGTTAAAAAACATCACAAACGCTTATTCTGTTGGTAAAGCATAACCAAGTGCCAGTCACCAATGCACCTTTTGCAACAACTTTTGTGACGAAAGAAATAAAAAAGGAAACCATCTGGATATAAAAGTACCTGGCCAATTTTAATTCATCATATATATCTACAAATGTATACATTGACCTAGTAGGAATAAATTGTGGTATTGAGCTTTTCCAGTCAAGTGTACTTGGCAGGAAAACAAGGAGACCAAGACGGAAGTTTGTACTAAATAACTACATTGCCCTATGTTTTTTCCTCCCATTCTTTCTTCCAATCATTCCTTGAACTAAATCAAGGTAGACATGAAACCCTTAGGTGTTAACCCTATAAGGAATCGTCTTAGTGGTTGATTTTCCAAAGGTGGATGATGAACAGAAAACCAAGGAGAAAATTGAGAAAAAATATTTTAGTCATTTAGCATTAATTAACAAAATTTTCTCCTTGATTTTCTCCTACTGGAAAAAAATAAAGGATATATTAGTCATTTAGCATTAATTAACAACGTTTTCTCCTCGATGTTATCTCAGTCATCCATCTTTGAAAAATTAGTCAAAATTGATTTTTCTCAAATCTCGGACTTAACATGATATATATATATATATATGAAACCAGTGAATAACAACTTAGCCTGCAATCAAGCATAAGTCACTCTTTAACTAAAGAGAAAAGAAAGATAAACTTTGGCTATTGAATTTTTTTTCTATTCAACGGATTTTACAACCTAATCTTTCTTTAGATTAATCTTATATCATATCTCCTTGACACCGAGAGAGAGAGATGCTAACCTTGGAATTTTACTATTGAGATAAATTTTTAGATGCTGTTATTTAGCAAAGAAAAACTTAAAGAAGATGATGCTGACTTTAAATTTGTACAAAAGAATGTCAAAAAGAAAAATATGGACGTATGATAGCGACATATCAAGTAAAAAATTTGCAATAATGCAAACTGTAAAACAAAGGAAAACCGAGCAGTTAAACGAAGCCGGCCAAGTAGCTGGGATGAACAAACAAAAGATAGTCATGTTCAGTGGGTGTATTAATTATCACACTTGCTCTATATCTCATTCTCTTCTCCAAGATAGCAACACTGATGAGTTACCCTAACAAAATCAAATTTTTTTTCTTTAAGATGGACTAGTTAATTAGGAAAAGTAACCGACCGAATTGTATATTGAAAAAGAAAGGAAAATAGAAGAGTCAATCAAATGAATTGCAAATTAACAAGAAAATGAAAACTGTTTCCTATAAAAAGTATAGGAGATGAAAGGCATTCAATAATTAGGTTTGTATGCATGTAAGCCCTCGATATTGAAAAAGAGATAAAATGCAAAGGGTACAAAATTTATAGAGTTCTATATGCATAGAAAACTATGCCAAAGAGGACAGCATGTACCAGCATTTATGATGCCTCTCAAGGAAAACACTAGCAAAAGCAATCAA
Source organism: Nymphaea thermarum (assembly GCA_011799765.1). Classification (NCBI taxonomy): domain Eukaryota; kingdom Viridiplantae; phylum Streptophyta; class Magnoliopsida; order Nymphaeales; family Nymphaeaceae; genus Nymphaea; species Nymphaea thermarum. Next base: position 201,636 of record JAANDH010000462.1, read on the forward strand.
AGGAAGGTCGTTTGGCAATAACAACAAATTGTTATTGTTTAATGAAACTGCTCAAAAATTGGGACAGGTTCATGGAACCCGTTATCTACCCCAACTTTTGAAGCAGAATTATTAAACAATAACAATCTATTATGGTTGCCAAAGTACTCGAAACTGCTGTTGGAGAACTAGGGAGCCTAATGATCAAAAAGCTGCCTTGTTAAATGTAGGCACAGCGTTAGCTTCCTCTTCAGATGTGAAGCCATAGAGCACCCTTGCCTTCTTCTCAAGTAGGGCACAGCCTTTTTTTAACATCTTCATGCGCATGAACATCTGCAACGCCAGCAAGCTGTCGGACGCTGCTCCATGAGGAGGTACGTCCTCCCTCGACACATTAATTGACTTGGCTGAGATGTCGATTGTTCCATCGTCGGCCGTCGGGTCGAAGCCAATAACCGCAGCCATGTCGTAGAACACCGGGAAGTAATGAGCCAGCAGCTTAAAGAATTCCTTCTGCTCAATCGGTAAGCCCTGAGCCCCTTGCTTCGTCCACCTCAGCAGAGCGGCAAAGTCCGGTCCGCCTTTGAAAACCACCCAACTGATCTCCTCCTTCATGAGCGAGCTACAGTGCCAGAGCTCGGCGGCCATGCGTTCCGGATGGATTCCCTGGCTCCTCAACAGCTCAACTTTGACCCCACTGCAGAACTTGTCCAAGAAGCACCCCTCCGTTTGAGGATTATTGGCTGATTCATCCACGGGCATGAGGTTGAACTCCCATATGCAGGGCCTCCCGGTCTCGTTGCAGCGTGGCAGCCTCCCTAGTTCGTCGCACAAGGCAACCCCCACTTGCACTATGTTCTTGAAAACGTTGTTCATCCGCAGTAGACGTGCGTAGTTGAAGTCCGAGTTGCCCCACTCATTTCCCATAGGGATCCTCCCACTGCATAGCAGAAGACGGGTGGTGAGGGAAATGAAGGGATGATCAATCATGGTCCTTTCCCTGATGATTCTCATCTCTGCGTCGAAGTTGTCTTTCCAGACACTCTTGATGACGACGCTGTTGTTGGACATGGCGGCTTGATGCAGTCAAGCAAGAATGATCTTGCAGAGAGGCAAAGAGGTAGGCAATATCTTAGTTGCAGCAAAACTGTAGACGTTTTAGTTTGAAGAGAGAGAGGGAGAGGGGGAGAGATGTAGAGACTAGAGTTTGAAAGACGGGTCTATAACTGTAACCAGATCCCTTACTTCCTTACCTGCCATCCAAATCATCTCTGTAGAAACGTTGCTTGCCATTCTTGTCAGACATCCTTGACAGATCAAGAATTATATTTATTTAGAAAAGAAAAGATATCTGTTATATAAAGCATTTGATGCATTACACTAGATTTGCAGAACAAATACACATAAGATTGGATTCCATATATAAGGTGAATGTGGAAGGAATTAAAACAATATCACATTTCCCTTCTTTAGTAGATAAGAGTTATTACTTAGACGCAAGATGTACTTAGGATGAAGCTTTGTTTTGAATTTTGATTCTTATATTTACTATGCTTTTTTCTCGTCTTTCTGTGGAAAAGACTGCTTTGCTAGCAGATGTCTAGCTTACTTCTTCCCTTGACACAAACCTGCACTTTCCCACTCAAATAGCGATGCAAGGAAAAGATAACATATATATATCTATATATATACATATATATATATATATACATATATATATATATATATATATATATATATATATATATATATAGACAAACACAAAAATATACATAGGCAATACACACACACACATACACGAAAGGACCACATGGAATTAGTTCTATTGCAGGCATCTATATCATTTTCTACTCATTTTTCACAAAAAAAGACATCACACGGATGCATGTGATCTTTTTATAAAACATTTTTAACTTATAAAACATGATATTCTTTAAATGTGTAGTCTTACATGTTTAGCCCCAGCGGAACCAATTATTCCCTGGATATATATATATATATATATATATATATATATATATATATATATATATATATATATATATATATATATATATATATATATACACATTCATACAGACACTAGCGAGAGAGAGAGAGAGAGAGGCCAAACTTAGAATTATGAAAGGAAATCAAGAAAATCGCAAAAATGTAGGCACAAGTCCTCCATCCAAATGACAATGGCAATGAGAACAAGAGAAAAGAGAACCATATGACTATCTGTTTTGAAAAAAGGGATCATGGGAACCCACAATGGTTCATTTTCAACTCCTATAAACACTAAACATGTCCTCCATGTTACACTGTTGGAAACCATTCTTCTTGTACACTTTCTTATAAATAGTGGAAACCTCTCTCAAAAAGAAAGTACTAAAAATTATAATGAAAGAGAGGATAGTGTTTGAAGACAAGCACTGAACCACTTTAAAACACACACTCTCTCTCTGTAAAACAAATTTTAATTTCAAACATAAAAGTTGCTATAATTTTTTTCATAATTGTCTTTATAAATATTTGATTCAATTTAGAATACGAAAATCTTCACAAACCATTTCCTTGTTGGAAGAAAAAAAATTGCATTAAGAAACACTATAATGAAGTGAGGCTTACTTAACAAGTGACAAGCACACAAAGATCTTGAACATATTGCTGTTTACCATGGAGAAATAAAATAAAATAAAAATCAACCACTGTAACTTTAAGGGAATAAGAATTGCTGCTCTCAAAGTCAACATTTACTTTAATTTATTCTATAAGTTTGGCATCTTAAGCTTGGTTTGATAAAAAGGACACAAACTTGTAGTATTTCAATTCTTTGTTAGAAATCAAAGATTCAAGAACTTGAGTCGGTGATTCAAAAAAATTCAAATCTGTGCCATTTCCATTGCTCTGTTTCATAGCTTTTTCTAATACTGAAAATATCTCTATTAGGCAATAACAATAAAAGAAAATTGAGTGGAAAGAGAGAAAAATCAAGAATACTGCCTTTTATTTGTATTGCTGGTCAACCTTATTCAAATAACCTAGTACAACCTTCTGGGTAGGGGATTGCTTGTCACTATTTCATTGTTCTTGCAACTGTTGAAATATACAACCTTTGCATTTGGTTGGCAAGCAACAGAATGAGGTACCTTTAGAAGTCTAGTGTTTGATATTTAATATGTGTCTATACTGGTGTTGGCATTGGTATCCATCTTCTTTCATGATGAATGCCATGCTTTCTGATCACGATTAGCATTTTTAGAGGCAAAAGAGTGAATCTTAAAATTGCGGAAGCATTACTTTGGTCTTAGTATTGTGTTATCTTTAAGGCATAACATATTCTTCTCATGTCTCTCTATTGTACTTTTGTTTATTAATTTTTCATTTCATTTTCAGCTGAGGGATCTTACATGGGTAGGTTCTGCAAGACAATGAAAAACATTAACCCTCTAAAGGGCTTGCCTCTATGTTCTTTTTTACTTATTTCTCAATATTTTGTTCCATCATAATGACACTAACTTTGTTGCAACTAAATATGAGAAACATGCATTTGCTAGAACATTCATCTCAACAACACCTCACAAAGGTTTCAACTGTGCTAAATCTTAATTATTTTGTTAAAAAGAAAAGGGGAAATAAAATAAAAATTTTGTCATTTATGTGTAATCTTGACAACTCATGATCAAATGGCTGATTTTTGGCAACATATCAAAGTGATATGTCCATTCTAAATTCAAGTTATCCTTGGTGGAGTTCCACCATAAAGACATGTCAAATGTATGTCGACATGTCATATATCCCAGCAGGTTAACACATGTGGCCACAACAATGAGCCCCCGGGTTGCCACAGAAGCTGCATGCATAAGGTTTAGCCATGTAGCCAGCCTGGCTGTCAATAGAGTCTAAAAACAGCCCACTGCTTCTGCAGTATTGATCACTTCTGTGACCATGGTAGAACAGCAGCAGATAAGAAGAAGGTGGGGCTAAGTAGGCCAACACTAGTCACTTAGGTTTTTGGTCATTTGTTGTTATGGTTTCTGCTTTGTCTTATTTGGGCACGCCTATTTATGACTGATCCATTCCCCTGCTACAAAATTTGGGAGAACAACCCTTCAACTTATCCTTTTAAGATTGGTTACACATATAATACATGCATACATATACATACATACATACATAATATATATATATATATATGTATGCATATATGTGCATATATATATATATATATATATATATATATATATATATATATATATATATATATATATATATATATATATATATATATATATATAAGATAAAGGACATGGTTCAAACCTTGTTATCACTAATTTTATTAGTAGATATACTTTTCTATCCACCCATTCTTCTAAACTTTGTTGTATCTATGTTAAATCTATTAAGGAATGTAATCATCATATGATTTAGATATCAAACCAAGCACATCTAAATACTTTTTGGTTATCAGAATACTCAATAATTGGTGTGTCTCACCAGTGTTTTGCTGCTGTTGGAAGAAAAATGCCCTAAGGGAGACCCTAGTTGGGTTTGTTTCATACTCCACGTGTAAGGCAATCTCCCCTCAAATTGCAATAGCAAACTGCATCCTTTAGTTTCTAAATTGAGTTCCACTTTTAATGTTAATGTGTTGAATTTAATTCCACCTTCGTAAGGGGCTGATCACTATTAATTTGAAGTTAAATTCAAGTTCAGATTATGAAGATCTGATTGGGGCTGATTCCACACTTTAGCGAGCAATTGGCATCCCTATTCTCAATTTTTTGCAGTTAGAAAATCTATATCTGCCTTTTACTTAAAGTTAATTTTGTGAATCAAATGTTTTTAGGAAGAAATAAATAAGTCATTAGAATGAAGGGAGTTTTTACATTATAAAACTCATTATGCTAAATACATGACATACCCATATTGTTAATTGTAACAGTTAGAATTAGAAAGCTTTAAGATGTTAGGTGGTTCGTTTTATTATTTAAAAGTTAGGAGTTCTGTTTAATCTTTTTGTTATTTTTTATTGATGCTCTCTATAAGCCTTTACCACAGCCCTAATCTCTTTATTAGGGAGATTAAGGTCGTAACTAATAACTTTTCTATCTCCAAAAGTGGTCGGCTGTAACATGGTACCAAAGCCAGCATCATCCATCACTCTTCGCCGATTTTTTGGCATCCTCCTTCCTCATCTCTCCCATCTCCTTCAACCTTCCATGTTCCTCTATACTTCCTCCTTTTTTCTCTTTCCACTGAATGAGAGATTGTGGAGCAGCATGGATCTCATGGACTATAGGCAACTGGTGGGATTTGTGGTAATATGTGGTAGGCATTTTTTTATTTTTTAGTTGACTGTGGAAGAATGACTGCACGTTTGGGCATATCTTGTACAATTTTATCAGTTTGATTGTGGATTCTCATAATGCTGGCCTAATTTCTAGTAAAATGTGGATTGTTCTTATAGTATGCCAGTTTGATTGACTGTTTTATTGGGCAGAAATTGGGGAATTGTTTTTCCTTTGAAGTTCTTGCTTGTTGATATTGGAAAATCTATTGTCTAGTTTGATCTGTCCTTGTAGCATTTGTCACGTACTGTTTCCTTGATTTTTCCAACACGCATCCAGGTTATTGGACTAGGATGATTTTGTTGTTTTTTCTTCTATGGCTAACAAAGGAAAAACTGAGACGCTATATAAGCATAAGACCCAGGCAATTCCTTTTCTTATGGTTCTATTGTGAAATTAGATGGAACAAATTACATGCTTTGGTCATGTGTGTTTATGATGTTCGCCATAGAGCATCACAAAGAAAATGTCATTGTGTTTGCACCCTTTCTGCCCTCAGTGTCAATTGAGTGCAGAAAGTTATGCGAGGGAGCAAAATTTCAAATAACGTTTTGATGCAAATTTCAAGAGAAAGGGATCCGCTCGTTGGTATGGTGTTTAACTGTTCCTGTCACCTTTAACAAGGGTAATAAGACCAAGATCTAAGTATTTATTGGATCATGTATAAGTCATTTGATGCAATCCTTTATGCTTGTGCATAAAGGGTTGAAACTGAATTTAAAATTCATTTTCAACTTGCTTTTGACAAGCGATTTCTAAGCTTGTTTTAGGTAAATTGAATGGAATTTCGATCAGTTGTTTGAAAACTTAACTTATTTTGGTAACTTATTTGAAAACTCAACTTGTTTTTGAGAAATAGGGTAAATTATTTGAACAGAACTGGAAAATTAAACAATGTTTAAGTTCCAGAGCGTTGTTTTGGTAAAAAAAATGTGCCATTCGAATTGGATTTCAAAATGGCAAGGGTATTAAAATTTAACTTGGATCGTGGCTTTCACCCAAGATTTGGAGTTTTGCTTGATAATTTTGGCAATTTTGAATTAGAATAATAGATAAAAAATTGGAAATTTGATTGAAAATTTTGGGATTTTGGAGGTGGAGAACTGGTTCTTTATTCTGAACTTAAGATCAATTCACGATCTTGGTTAGAAATTGACGTCAACTTGTGACCAAGTTTTGGAAAAAGTGGCTAAGTTCACTACCAAATGTATTGATTTTAGACAAAAGATAATTTTCTTAGCAAATAGATTGATTTTGAAATCTCTTTTTCCCAAATCACATGATTATGTGTAAGAGATATGAACTTGATTTCAAATGAGTTCTCTTTTTAGTGAATAGTTTGGAGAAAGTAAAACTTACTCTTTTGGCAAAATGAAGATTTCAGTTAGAAAACATGTTTTTTCAAATATGTTTTGGCCAAATTAAGGACAAGGTGTTTGTGTTTTCTTTTGAAAAAAAATGAGATTGACTCATTCTTATGGCAATATGACTAGATCACTTTTTGTAATTTGAAATAGGATCACTTAATTTCTTGAGAATGTACATGTATGCAATTTGATTGATTTCGTGTTGAATGCATGAAGGGAAAGACAAACTATATAAGACATTCATTTTTCCCTCTCTCGTAATCTCTCAACATTTATTCAACATAAACATTCATTTCATATCCACATATACAAAGATTGATTTTTAATTGAAATGTAAGGCTTTCTCTAAGTGTGCTTGACATATTATTAGGAACAAGAGTTAGAGATGCAGTCTACAAACTAGAGACTTGATATAAAATCATCAAAATGATGAAAATCATGTAAATGATATTAAAATAAATCTTCAAAATATATGGAAAACATGGACAACATCTACTTCTGTCTCAAAATAGCCATAAAATCAAGTTTTATATTGATTCGTATAGCTGAAAATAAAAAATGTTGTATCCTAAGAAAGTTTGCTTCTTCGAAAATAGTGACGAATCATTGAAAGTTTGCCTAACTCTTCACAAATTAAGCTTTTAAATCAACAAGAAGAATGTTCCTCTTGAGAACATGTTCTCATTTCTCTTGAATGTTTTAAAAATCTTTCTTTTCTAAAACCAAATCAGATTTTAGGTTTATGCCAAAAGATTCATCATTCTTTGGAAGATTTCAGTATATTTGATTTCCTTTATTGGAATACATGAAAATTAGGTTTTTGGATATGATTTTGCAATATTTTGGGATATGAATTAATCCTATGTAAATGTGAAATTCATGAATGAAACCAAGAACTCCTTGAAGTGTGTATTAGAATGTTGATTTGAATGAAACTAGAACTTTATATAGTTCTATGAAAAGTAGCTGATCCACGACTGAAAAACATCTTTAAAATAGCTTAAAGTTTGAAGTTTTAAGCTAGATTTCATGAGATCAAGATCTGATTTCAGAGAATCCATCCATCCCTGATATGCATGTATTACTGAAATGGACAAGGAAAAAGATGAAGGTTTTCTTTCTTTAAAAGTAGTTTGGAAGTGTTTCCCAGCCTGATTTTGGAAGGCTGGAACGTGGGAATTCAAGGTCTCATGGCCCACAAAGCACTCGCTTTTCAAAGAGGGCTTTGACTGCACACTCACACGATCTTTGCCGAGAAGAAAACTAAGTTTTAATAAGAGGTTTCATGTGCATATAATATATATATGTAAATAGATGTATGTGTATATATACATACATATATTATATGCATTTTGCTTCCTAAAATGAAAATTTTGATAAGGGACCTTTTAGCACATTCATGACTCAGTTTTTTACGTGGGCAGAGTGAAAACAAGTTTCTAATCTTCACTACCAGTGAAAACAAGTTTCTAATCTTCACTACCACCCTCAATCGATTAGATCATGAATGCATGGATCGAAATGGCCTAAGATGAAATAAATTAAGAGAATGCTCAATCAAGTTCCTCTATGATTTTTTCCACGTAAATGTGGATCACATTCATGAGAATTCATCCATCCGAAATAGGAAATTAGATTATATATTGCAGTGAATGTAAATCACTCTCTCACTGTGGAATCCTTTCATGATGGGGAGCTAAAAATGGATTTAGTCAAGCTATTTTAGAAAGTATGTGGCTTTGGGGCCTTTTTAGAAGATAGATTCATGGGTTTTCTTTTAGAAAATCTGATCCATGCATGAAGAATGTATTAAAATGTACATTTGGTTGTAGCTCACTTTAGCTGGACATTATTCCCAGCTATGAATAATTATGAAAATGAAACCCTCCACAAATATTGAACTTGAAAATAAATGGAAATAAGCAAAAATAAATAAAGAACAAGCTAGAATCACCCCTACCATGTGGTCGCCCTTGGTGTTTGGAGTTTCTCTTTGCTTGTCCTCTTAATCAAGCAATCTTGAGCAAGAATCCAAGCTTGGATTTGAGCATAGCAAGGCTAAAAAAAGAGAGTCTTGCTTCTGAAAATGTTGGATTGTAGATGACGTTGCTTGTACTAGAAATCCTAAGCAAGAATCCCCAAATCTAGAATCAAAGCAATAGGAGAAAGAGAGAGAGCGAGAGCTTGGATGATGGCAGCTCTTCATCTCCTTTTCTTCTTCTCTTCTTCTTCTCGGCTGCAACTTAAGGAAAAGAGAGGGAGGTTTATATAGAATCCCCCCCCCCCCCCCCCTTGGGTTTCCACGGGAGGTTTATATAGAATTTTCTTCCTCTTTTTCTTGGGAAAGTTTTTCCCTAGAAAAATTTTTGAAAATTTTTGAAACCTCCCTCCTTGGGAAACATTATGTTGATGTGGCATCCTTAGGAAATGGCATAGACCAGCCAATGGTTGGTCGCTTACGTGGACAGGTGGCCAACATTGCTAGGGTGATGTGGCTGCCACATCATCCATGATAATTCCCAAGAAAGACTTCATTTTTAATTTCAAGAATGGGCTCACCTAGCCCACACATATGAGCTGTGTGGGTTTGAGCTAGATCAAGTCCAACATGACTTTGACCAAGCCCAATGTGATTTTAATTTAAAACTTTGGGTTTTAAACCTGCATTCAATTATAATTCAAACTTTGACAAAGAAGGCCTTTGACCTTGACTTCGAATACTCTCGCTATTGTGTGTGTTTGAGTTTGACTTGGGTCTACTAGGCTTTGACCTCGTGACATAAATTTAAATTCTATTGAATTATGGACTTCTCAACATATACATTCAATGATTCAATTTAACTTTTAAAATTCATGGTACTAAATTGAATTGTAAATGACATTTTCATCCAAAATTTTATTAGAACAGGTTTGACTTGGTCAATTTCCTATTGAAATTGTACAATTGTATATTTGACTCATATGGCTTATGAGTTCAAATACGTAATTGATTTGCTTAAAACCCCAAATTATGGTCTTGTCGATTGAGCTTGATTGAGAACGACAATTTTGTCCTAAAATTGAATTGACTGGCTGGTTTGACCATGGTGAACGTCCAATTCATACTTGGAATTGGCCTGAATTCAACAAACTATGATCATTTTGACACTTAGACAACATTGAATTATGTTTTTGCTAAGTTCAATTTGAATTGTGCTTCGATTATGCTTAGACAAAGCTATGTAGGCTTAGTCAATGAGTATTTTGGTCCATGACTAGAATGATTGTTAGGTTTGACCAGTCTTGACTGAGCTTAGTGGATTCAAGTTTGACTTAGCCTGCTGGGTTTGGCAGCAGCTTTGGGCGAGCCTTGGCCATGCAGGCCATGTGATGGCTAGACATGGGTGCCACATGACGTTTTAGATTCTAGTTGCATCCAGTTTTTTATTCATAACCTGGATTGGATTTGAAATGAAAATTACAAATGGATTTGGGTTGCAAACCCTACATTGGGATTTGTGCTACAAGTTAAATTCATTATTTGACTCCAAATTGAGTTTGGGTTCGAAATTGAGTTTGAAATTGAACATTTTCACAATTGTTTGTGTGAAATTCTTCATACATTTTTAAAATTGTCTTCTATGGATGAATGGAAAATTTTGGGGTGTTAACACATTGAAAAATATGAGCCAATAGTGAAGAGTGGAAAACATATGAAGTGGAAGGTAGATAATAATATTGTTCTTTCATGGATTATGAATAGTATGTAGTTGCCTATTACCTCTACTATTTCATACTATACCTCTGCAAAACATATATGGGATTTTTTAAAACTTACTCCCATGACAAAAATAGTAGCAAGATCCTGTAGGTTGAAGAGGAGTTGCTTGAGACACAACAAAGTGATCATGACTGCGCTTAGTACTTTGCATCAGTCGAATTAGCCTATGAATGGCTTCCCGTGCCCTACATGTTATAAAACACATGGTGAGCAGTCCATATGGAAAAGTTTCTATTTGCACTCTCTCTAGAGTATGTAGTAGCTAAGGCACAAATGTTGACTAGAGCTGAAATTCCTGACCTAGCTGAGGCAAACAACAGACTCAGCCATCCTGTCATGATCATTTCCCAGTCTAACATTGATACAAATGTCTATCTTGGTGGCTTCACGAGGATGTGAGGTGAGTTTTTCTAGGGGAGGGCACATGCAGTGGGTCAAGAGAAGGTTGTGGGTTATTCAAGTCACCTATTGTAAAAAATTAGGGCACCTAGAAGATAGATGTTGGGATAAATATGGTTATCCTTCCACTACATCCCAAGGCAGAGGTACTATAGCTAACTAGAGCAAGAGTTCTTTCTAGTCTCCTACATGATTAGTTCAAGCATCCACATTAGTGGTAGAGGGGTCTTTCTCCTCACGACAAGAGATAGTGATAGTGAGTGTTATCAAGTCACAATTTTTAGCCCACAAATCCACTCACACATTGGCCTTCATAGCTACGATGAATAGTGCTTTGATTGCTAGCTAGTACTGCCTCACATGATACAAGTACTACTTGGACTATTGATTCTAAGGCATCAACACACTTCTACAGTAGACCTTCCTTGTTTACTTTTCTCCACATGGTACCTCAAGCTCGTTATGTGAAACTTGCATATGGAAAATGGTATGCTATTATGGCCTATGGAGACGTTAAGATTTTCCATTCTATGTCAATTCCTAATGTGTTATAAGCAACAATCATTTATTAATCAGACAATTGACTAATAACATACATTATCATGTTATATTTGACCCTGGTTTATATTCATTTCATGACATACAAATTAGGAAGAAAGTTGGTGGAGGTTATGAGCAAGGGACTACTTCTACATCATGTCTGATTCTATAAGTATTGCAACCTCATCTGCTCTATCACTATCCTCCTCCTAGTAGCAATTAGACTGGGTCATCCATCTCAATCTAAGCTCCATCACCTACTTCCTCAATTATTAGTGCCGCATACATTCTTGCATGAAGCCTGTTAGCTTGGCAACCACACCTATAGCATTTATTCATTAAGTCTTAGTCCATCCAATTGTAGGTTATTTGATCTTGTTTATCTTGATGTGTGGGATCCTAGCAAGTTTGCTAGTCGGTTTAGATTTCAATATATCCTTACCATTGTTGATGATTATTTTCATTCCACTTGGGTTTTCATCATAAAAGAAAGGTCTGAAGTCATATGTACTCTCAAGAATCGTATTATCAAAACTAAGTTTGAGATTCTTCTTAAGGGAATTCAGACTGGTAATGCTCTTGAGTTCACATCTACCTTAATGAAATTTTAATGGCATTTCTCCTCAATTTACAAGACTCATACCTCCTTCCAAAATAAAGTTTTTGAGCGAAAACATTGCCAACCTTGGTCATTCTCTAATGTTTTATACTCATTTATTTGCATATTTTTCGAGAGATATCATCCTCATTGTTTGTTACTTGACCAACTGCTTACAATTATCTTCCATCGACAACTATGTTCCCATCAAACACGTGTACCCACATCAACCCTTGTTTGGATGCACATGTTTTGTCCACATTCTTGGACCTACACATGATAAACTTGCAGCTCAAACAATTATATGTATCTCGATTGATTTATTCCTTAAATCACAAAGGTTACAAATGTTTCTCTATCCAAAAGTGGTTTGCTACAACGTAAAATAGTTAATAATATTAAGAATTTGACTTGAAATATGGAGGCACAAGTACTAATATGAATTTCATAAAATGATAGAAAAGGTGAGATATCAGTTGCATAAATGCATAAAAAGTATGATTACTACGTAAAATACATATACTATTAAAATTGGTCAACAAGCTAAAAAATGATACATGACAGCATTAAATCACCAACAACACAACAAAATGGCTCATAAACAATGCATATTTTTTTGCTTATATACATATATGTATATATGTATATATATATATATATATATAAATGTATATATATATATATATATATAAATGTATATATATATATGTACAAGCTAATAAATATGAAAATTTGGGTCCCTAATAACAATGATTAGCTTAATATGATTGGGTTGTTTGAGAATAAACATATGTAAAGTGATATATCAAAAGTCAAATAATAGATTGCTTTATGGATTCATAGTTCCCATTTGAGTCAATCTCCTAATATAAATTTATTTAAACTCATTGTTGAGATTAGTATATAATTGTTCTCAAAGGTGGGATGCTCATACTCTAAAAACCAATAAATATTGGAAAAGTCAATGAAACCATAACCTATCACCACATATTTTAAATTTTAAAATTTGTGTTTTTTGGTAAATTTGAGCATTCATCACTAAAAGGACCACAAATTGTCATTAAAGCCACTATAGACTATCCCTACATCATAAGTCATCATTATGCCAATGTAGTTAATTTTTTTAGCAACAAGAAAATTTAGAAGACCATATATATACACACACACTCACACAAAGCAATCTTCACTTTTTGGATAATAAACTTTATTTCCAATGTATGCCATGGGTGACCCAAGCTTGATTTGAGGGAGGATGTTCAAGTTTCATATTGTTATCGAAGATAACAATGAATACACTAGTTGAAAAAATCTTGTTACAATAGCTTACACTAGGAAGATATGATATCTTCCACTAAGCTGACATAAATCTTGAAATGTCATTGTGCAAGAAAAGTAGGTGTATATTTGATAACGAAAACGAAGGAAGCAGGTTGATAACTATTTTAGCCAGCAAATGCTATTTCCTCTTTTGTGAAAGTTCTCCAACTTGAAATTCAGTTGTACATTTTTGAAATAATGGGTATGTTGATTGTTTTGCATGATGTACTACCACCATCATCTTTTAGTTAATAAACTCATCATGTAACCATTATTCTGGATGTTCTGGTTTTGATTTGAAGGAGCATGCATGTTAACATTCTAGTGCTAGTAACTGCAACAATCTTATTACAACAACTTGCAATATTGATCCTCATCAAGAAAATCACATATGATATCGTTTAAGTAAGTACAATTAAAATTCTAATGATGGAAACAAATATTTTAATGATTTGAAGGTTAATGATAGAAAGACGGTACAAAAAATGGAAGGTATGGATTTGAATATGAAAAAGAAGGAAAGTAATGACTGCAGTTGAAAGAGTAGAAACTATTTCTATTTTTGTCAAGATTCTCCTATATCCAAATATATTACCAGATTAGAAATTAAATATTATATATAAATGCTCTGGTTGACGTATTCACTACAAAAATATTTTAACTAATGAGCTTATTGTCATGCCTTTATCATGTATGTCTTGCACTTGATTTTGGGGAGCATATTAAATTCATTCTGCCATAGAAGATAAAATGGAGATGTCGACTACAAAATTTTCTTTTGAACAGCTTCCAATATTCATCCTTAACAAGGAGAGAAGACATTATATATTTTCAGTGAGATGAAACATATCTCAAAATTTGATAGCAAAACCTTTTGTGATATGAAAGAGCTAAGAATAGAAAGGTCATTCCATAAGAAAATGGTGATGCAGATTTGAAGATGAAAAAAAAGGAAACTAATGATAATGATATGGCCAGTAGGAGTTCTTTCTAGTTTCGTGAAAATTTTCAAATATATAAATCCATTAGTAAAATATAGAAATAATAGATATAATCTAATGCCTATGTGTAACGCTTTCCTCTCACTATATATTTTTCACTTTCCACCATTCTTTCACTTCTCATGGATCATGAGTACAAGAAAAGGAGAAAGGGAACCCAAGCTTTTTTGAGTGGCTATAGGCAAGAACCTGGTGCTTTTGAAGTGGTTTCATAAAAACAATTAAAGATCAAGTAACAAACTATAGTTCAACTTACTGTATGCATATTGCTGCTATCAATGAAAACCTCAAATTTACAAAAGGATTCCTCTGCCACCGGCCACCAATGCGATCCACTACCAAGGTCATGAAAAGGATGCTACATATATAATCATTTTCCATGGCCACTCATCGTTTTGCATCTCAAGCTGCTGATTGATCCATCTATTTTCATGATGGTCGATGGAAAACCTTGACACTAGAATGCAGTCATGATCTTCTAGAAGTGACCAGGTTCTTCATACAATAGTTGATGTTGTGTCTTTCAATCATTAGCACAAAGGATGTGTCATTCCTTTTGCTTTATGTTAAGCAATTCATATTTGAGGATGGTCATTTTGTATATAATGTGATTTCCTTTAAACTTTATGATCTTGATTACATGGTTGCATATCTATGTGGGGCTTTCTTTTTTAAAAATTTTCTTTTTCTCCCAATAATCACCTACTAGGAAGGTCTTCGACTAGGTATCTTGAGACTTGGGATATTCTTTTTAAATTATTCTATTACTTCTGCTTATTTTGTTATTTCATTTTCTTTTCAATGTTTCATTGAATACACATTTGAAACAAGCACCATTGTGATATACATTACTTTAGTTGTGATTGCAAGCATGCATATTTATTCTGTCTTTTGATATTTCTTTTAAGATATTTTTGTTCCAATAAAATTTAGTTTCCACTCTAAAGATAGATCATATGTGCCTAATGGATGTGAATCTTTGTATGAAGAATGCTTTTTTCATGAAGCTAAATGAGGAATGAAAACATCATTCAATGGAATGATTTTGTTGGAGAGGAAGCATTCTCTAATGAAGAAACGATTATAGGCAAAAATGAATGGCCTCCAACTTGATGTTTCCTTACTTAATCTTGACATCTACATTCATGAAATCAATTGGGACTAGAATGATGATGTTGATCCCAAGCTTTTATTGGCCCTGGAGCAACATGTCATTGTTGTTGTTGGAATAATTAGAGGTGATTTGGGGAACAGCAAGCAACCAAGTTCAATACGCAACAATTGGAAGAATTTCATAGTTTGTTCTTGCCATCATGGTAATCACCCCTTCACTTATTCAGGATGGGATTATGATGATGATTGAGTTTACGGTGTAAAAAAACTCCATTGTAGTATCAAACTAATAGAAGGATGATTTGGAAAATAATGGACAAGCTACACAAATTTGTCACTAGTGGGATAATGTAGATTTTACTCCTAGAAATAATGGTAATGCTTACAAGTTTAAGTGGGATGATGGAGGTCCTACCTAGGTAGCTTTCTGGAAAGCCCACTACCACCATGCACATGGCCCAACTGGCCTACCAGTGATAGTAAGAATTGTCCTAATCTCTAATGAAAGGGATGTTTGATGCCATTTCATTGACTAATGGAATCTATGATTTCATGCTACATATTAGTAGCTTGCAGCATTGAGGATACAGAGTCGTGATAAAAAGGGAGTGATAGGTGGATCCTAATAAATGCAAGACATAAAAGGGAGAGCACTTTGGCATAAATGGTATCATTTTCTTAAGGATTGTGTGTTCATGGAAATACCATGATTGGAATTGTGGATTAGCCGAGTTGAACAGCTATGAATTGCAGGACAAGGTAAGAGGAACTCAGCCATTAGACCAGACTGTCCACCTCCTTCTCTTTTTCAACCATTATAGTTTCTAACAGCAATTCTGCTTGCCCTATGCTTATAGGTCCTAGCTGCTCAACTCAATTAATCCATGATTCCAATCATGGTATTTCCATGAACGAATTTAATAATAATTTTCCTAGCTACACACAGGCCAAAGGCACTCCACTAACTTGTGATCAAATCACTGCCCTTGTTCCTAGTAGCAAAATCCACATTGTCCCATGAGTGGCAAAGTCATATGACTTTTCCATATTCTCTTAATCATCTTTTATATCAATTTGATTTTTTAGAAGAATTGTTTACACCACAAACCCAATCATCAACCATCACCCCATCTTGAATAGTAGAAGGGGTTATTACCTTGATGGCAAGAAAGACTAGAGTTGTTGCTGATTGGTCCTGCCATCCACTTCTGATAGACTATTCTGATGAGATGGTTGGGTGACACTCGGTAGCCAAAGTCATGATTCTGTCATATATATATATCTCTGTGTTTGGACAGTGTGAAGCCATGCTAACCCCTTAGATTTTGAAAATTTGAAACTAATATGGACAAATATTAAAAGTTTCTAGCTGTATATCTATATATATTCTAGCTGTATATATATATATATATATACAATTCAATTAGTGGCTGGTCGGTCCTATCTATTTTTGATAAACCAATTATATTATTTTTGTTAAGTTGCAGAAAATTATACAAATTAATGGACATATTTTCTTTTACCTTTTTGACAAACCAACCATATTATTGTGGTCAAATTGTAGAAAATTATAAAATTTAACGTAGACATTAATTTAATAAAAGTACCGAAAACAACATATGTAATCAGTAATTTAAGTCCACAGTGTTATAGAATCCAACCCACAAATCCGATGGCAATTTTTCAAGGCTGGAAAGTTAATTTGACAGATAAATTTATATGTGTACAAACAGAGCAAGAGAGAGGGTTGCCGACATGAAAAGGGGAATCACCTTACTCAATTCACCATGCCTTGGTAGGAGTGCTTCCTATGTGAAGAACATTAGTGTTGCCTCTTTTGCAAGCGCACCACTCAGCCATCAAAGATTCTTCTTCCTACTTTCCGGCTTGTCACCCTCTTAATTTTGATTTATGTTGGGTAAGAAGAGCTAGGAGGTACCTCTAAACACAGAGACAGGGGAGGTAAGTATTTTATGCCTGGAGAATCATAAATCAGTGTTTTGTTTCATTTCAATAGCTTTATTTCTGCTGGAACTGAAGTTATACGTATTTCTTGTTATGGTCAGAAACATAGGTTTTCAATGTTGATGAGAAAGTTTTTGTTGGTAGTTTTACTTTTCGTTTTCCTCTTAGTCTTCTTTTTTTTTTTTTTTTGAAGGGTCAGGAGACATGCTAAACAGTTTCATTCTGATGGCTGAAGTTTGATTCTTGCATGTTGTTGCATTTTACTATTGATATTTATAAACTTAGTGCTTTGGTTTACCTTTGGGCTGTAGTGTGTTCTAATAAGCAAAGGCAAACCCTTTACATTTAGACTATGAGATATTAGTGTTGATCATCATGAACTGTTACTTTCACTAACTGGATCATTGGATTTGCTTTTGTTTGGGTAGAATAATCTACTAACATCCATAGGAAAATGAAACAACATGCAAGAATCGAAATTCATCCATTAGAATGAAACTTTTTAGCATGTCTCTTGACCCTTCAAAAAAAGAAAACTAAGAGGAAAACAATATCTAGAACCACCAACAAAAATTTCCTCATCAACATGGAAAAAGCCCATGTTTCTGACCATAACAAGAAATTCGTATAACTTCAGTCCCAGTAGGAATAAAGCCACCCAAATGAAACAAAGCAGTGATTTATGATTCTTTAGGCATAAAATGCTTACCTCTTTCATCTCCGTGTTTATGAGGCATCCCCTAGCTCTTCTCGCCCAACAGAAATCAGAATTAAGAGGGAGACAAGCAGGCAAGTAATAAGAAGAATCCTTGATGGCCAAGTGGTGCCCTATTAAAGAGGCAACATTAATGGGCATCACATAGGAAGCACTCCCTCACAAGGCAACCCCCCCCCCCCCAACTCTTTCTCCCTCTCCATTGCTATACATATCAATTTAGTTGTCTAATTAACTGTCTGGCCTTGAAAAATCACCATGCACTACAAGAAAGAAAACATTTACCAATGCAATAGCTGAGTTAGTAAAGATTTTTACTAATTCATATGCTGTGTTATAAAATGTGTTACTAAAGGACTTATTACAGAAGCCATCTCTTTCAAATATGTCCTGCATAAGAATAATTATCAGCAACGAAATTTTTTTTGTCAATAGCAACACAAACTATGTGTTTAGTAAGTAGCTATTTCTATTGGTTAATCATTTTTCCACTGTGGCTTCCCAAATGGTTTCCATATTATTTAATACAACATCTTGGGGAAAGTTCCCATTTAGTGTAGAAAAAATAACAAATACAATGTGTGTGTGATTGCATCTGAAATGTAGATGATGCTCATCAACTAGGCCTCTACCGTCTCCCCTTGGCAGTCATAATTGTAGTCCTGCTGGTACTTTATTTGCCATGATGCCAGCATATAAATGAGAACACCTAATGCAAATCATTGTTCAAACGTCCAATTGGAAAAGAAAAAAGCCTTAGAAACCAATAGCCATATGTACAAAAAAGAGAGAAAGAAAGGAACTAAATATTACTTTGAATCAAAGTACCATTAATTAAAATGCTTTACAACCACCAGTTATTTATAGAAAAATACCAAGTCCTAGTTTAGTTCAACTAACAGATTTTTCCCTTTTCACCAATCAAGAAAAATGTGGGGATTATAAGATCTCTTTATCAAACATTGTGCAATGCATTTCAAATACAGAAGACTAATGCTCAAGCATTTGG
Source organism: Nymphaea thermarum (assembly GCA_011799765.1). NCBI lineage: Eukaryota > Viridiplantae > Streptophyta > Magnoliopsida > Nymphaeales > Nymphaeaceae > Nymphaea > Nymphaea thermarum. The sequence goes on from JAANDH010000462.1 coordinate 220,732, forward strand.
CAGGTTTATATGACAAACTCTAAGAAACTAAGGTGGAAAATCTACCACCCCCATGATACTTATTAGTTATTACAGGATATCTGAAGTCTAAGTGTGCCCGCTAATAAAATCTTAAAGAGAAGATAGCCTTGCATGCATCAAATAGTCTAGTTCTCTAAAAAAATCTACAATGGTACAACCCTTGATTGAATTTGAAGTATCTCAAGATTTCCAGTAGTATCAACAGCACGGGTGCTTGGAATACTTGTTAACAAAATTTGAGTGAATATATCATTTTTTTGTTCCTTGATATCAAAGTTTACTTCTCCAACCTTGCTAATTTGCTGAGTTGTACTTTAACAATGTTGAAATTTTGAATGCATCTTTTCATTGATGTGAAATCATTATGTGTACTTTCACAAATTTCATTTTAATACATTGTCAAAGGCAACATTGCTTACAAGAATGTAGTTGTAGGTTCTGGAGTCAAGGACTCAAGAACACACATAGTTGGATGACATCATGGATGCATAGGCTGAGACACCACTAAATTTGAGCCTTTCATTGTCAATATATCAATACTGAATATGAGTCAGGCCTGCATTTTCTTTATAAGCAAGTTTTCCCTTAGAGTTGATGTATGTCTTGGATCTTGTTATGATATATAACCATTTAAAGGTCATTATCATTGTATTCTAGTTACAAGCTTGAAGGAGCTTAGTGCCTTGTCTTTTTTCGGAGTAATTAGTTTTTGCTTTTGCTAATTCACAATCAATTTGTAATCTGTCGTATTGCCTTGTTAGGTAAGAAAGACACATTCATGGGTTCAATAGCTATTTGCATGAAACCATTGATCATCTCAAGTTGTCTTTTTTTTTTTAAGATTCAATTGTTTTAGCTGATTTGCTTGCACAATCATCATGAGTTTTGGATCAATATATGCAATATTTTTCATTGAACAAGTGGATATGTTGCACAATGTAGCTATTATTAGTGATTATCCTTTTGAAGTTGAATAGATTGTTGGTTGACTCTTAGTCTTGGAATCAGACATAAGAAATGAATCCTTGATGATTTTTTAGATTGCCTCTCTTGTTGGTTTAATGAAAGTTGGGCAACTATATTACTCCTTTGAATTCTTTGGTTGTTTGAATTTATGAAATTGCAATGGAATGTCAGCTGCTTTTTGCTTCAGAATGTGGTGTTTTGCTTTCCTTATTGTGTACAGTAGATAACATGGTTGGCTATATATAAAGTGCATACTATTGTAACAAGTCAGGTTCATAACCAGTTTTCATTTTTCATCTAATCACATGCATTTTTATTTTAACGTGCCATCCTATTGTCTTCACTAAAATTTCTCCCCTCTCCAATTTGTTCCAACAGTAAAACTAGCCCATCTTGCAGTGCAGCTCACGTTTTGATTTTGAATCCTAAAGTATGAGTATGATTCATAGCCATGGTTATATGGTATTTCTGTTTGCCTTGTTTTCCAAACAAGTATGTATCTTGAAGCACCTAATAGTTGAACATTGAGTTTTCTTTAAAGGGATGGAGAAAACTGTATCTATTTAAATTCTCTTGTAGAATTTGTGAAACTTTGTCATCAGCTACAACATTTCTTTCAATTGTTACCTTCTTGAGTCATAGGTGTGTCTTCTGAAATGTTCGGCGACTGAGAAAGACCATACTTGATCTTACAAATGTATGTGGGCCCTTTCTGATGAAGATGATATACTTTGAGCTATTTTGAACGTATACTACGTACACGCAAGCCCAACTCTGCTGGGAAACATCTTTACTGGCTCCTTCTAATCAATTTTTGTTGCAATAATCAATTTCATTTCTACATGTATATCATATGATAGCAATGAAGGATCAGCCAAAAATTGAGAGCGCACTAGCCATGGTCTTGCTGGATGGGCACCAGAAAGTTTCATTTTGTGAAAGAGCTCCAACGCCAAAGATGCTTAACAGGGGTGGAGACAGAAAGATTCTGGTTAAGGGGCAATAGGTATGAAATTTTAAATTTTTCAAGGCCACCAAATATGTAAATGAGAAAAATTTCTCCAGAACATCAATCTGAAAATAAGAACTTTCTTGGTCTATATGAGAAATTGCCCCCACTTAGCCCACACCTGCCTCCACCCTTGTTGCCTGCTGCTATGGATGTAGCTGGAGACCATCATTCTCCACGAAAGCAAATCCCATCTGGGCACTTCAAAAAGAGATCTAGCAAGTTCGAACAGCCCCAACCTAAGCATCATATTCCATGAGACTATTTCATTCAACAATGTCGTGAAACAACTGCTGCAAAAACCATCACTTCTCCATGGACAACATATCCATGCAACATGGCAATCTTGACCTCAAATCACTTCATTTTGTATATAAATTAACAAGGGAATTATGCAAATAATCATCATGATCTAGCTGTTTTCCAAAAATTTCCCATGAATGATTCTTCCCTTGTGGCGATTACCCAAGGAGTATTTCTCCAATATGAAGAGGAAGACGAAGGTGAAATTCTTTGGTTGAACCACAAGAGACCTCATTCTATAGAAGTGGATGGCTTTCTCTTGAAGCTTCTGATCATGGTCATCGGTGTATAGGCATAAAGGAAGTCAATGAAGTCAAAAATCCAGACAAGTCCAACTGTCTGTTGCCTACAATGGACTCCAACTGTCATCCCTACCATGAGAAATGACAGTTCTTTCTTTGCACTTTCTTTGCACACCAAGGAAGACGAGATGCACCAAGAAGATGACGAGACAAAAAAAAATTGGTAGAAAAATCAGGCCACTCAGGGTCCGATTTTATCCCAGCAACATTTTCTGTAATCTAGTCTGGATTCAGGAAAATTTTAGTTGCATTTGAAGGAAAAAAAATTCTCACTAATATGGGAAAAGTTTGTAATGAACCTTTTTCCATGTCCACCAAACACCCACATATAAATTCATAACAAAAGAACCTGCTGCATAAGTAGGTAGTTGTTGCTATTGCTACTACTAACAGCTAGCTAGTGCTATATATATATATATATATATATATATATATATATATATATATATATATATATATATATATATATTACCAGCGATGACCGTGTAGAAAGGTGACAACATATACATAATTTTGGATAAAATTATAGAGAAAAAGTCTTTTCAAATTCAATTTTCATTATTAAAAAAGAAAATCAATAGTTCCCCACACTAGACAAGTAATAGAAAGATAGAAGTGCTAATTTGGTATAGTGTTTTCTGTTCAGTGACCAGCTGCAATGGAGGATCGATCTCTTGCTGTCTGTCAGAAGATAAAAAAGCAAGGTTCCTTTCTTTTATCGGCTGCTCAGTCTGGGAGACAGCAAAAGTTGGAGCCAAACCAAAAGAACACACTGGGGATGCAAACCTAAAGAAACTCCCCCTGCACCCTTTGCTGCTCGTTGTGGGTCACAGTGGCATCCAGCCATCTCATCTTCCTTGCATCGGAGGACGAACCCCCGGGCATCCGCTTTCCTCGTACCATGGAGGAGGGAACCCTTTCTTTTTGTGTATGTGAAGCAAAAGGGGGTCACACGGGTGAATGGAAACATATTTTTTTTTCTTTTATTAAGAATGAGCCAATCCATTCATTATTTGACTTGTTATTATGTGGGAGTGATCCGTTGTTTTTGTAGTAGCAATGGATGTTGAACTGTTCCTACTATTGTAATCTCTTGTACCGGCGCTACCCTGCAGTTCAGCTCTGGACGCCGAGAGCAAGGAAAAGGGTAAGAGCTTCAGCCTTCATTTTGGAGAACTAGTTGTTCTTTCTCCAGATGGAATCATTTAAAATATCTCTCACCCTGTATCTCACTCTCTCTCTATCTCACCCACAGACAGTACGGTTGTCAAGTACACAAGTATTGAGGATTGGTTTTGGTTTCAGTTGTTTGGGGTAGTTTAGTTGCATATTCCAATCTTTATAGGTTTATATACTAAAATAAACTTAATTGATCAGTTCACTACGATGTACCAACTACCCACATTCAATCATAATGTAGTCTACTTTGGTGAATGTGATAAGAGGAGTTAAGGTGAGGAGAGGCATGCACAGATGTACTCGTTGAGGGAGCATACATAGCTCTTGAAGCTTTGAGGTCTAACATTCATGAGCAAAAAATGAAAACATATATACCAAAAAAATGGAGAAATTTTTTAAAAAACACCTATTTGGTTAATCAAACAGATTCATAAGATTATCTTTGAAAATTTTTTTTATTGTTAAAACAGTAAAACTTGTCTTTTCACTTTCTAAAAAATAACCTGAAAAATATGCATGTCTGACTTTATTACTAAGTAAAAGCTTTCGTTGAGGAACTTATATTTTACATAAACTGAAAAAAACAAGTTGTTGAGATATAATTAATCATGTAAATGTACTATTAGATGTGCTTAAGAAAGTTATGGTCTTTATCATTATATTCACCAGAGCAAAAGTTAGTGACAAATTAAATAAGATTAATGTGTATTTTTTTAATTATTATTACCAATCACTTAGGTGTGTTTTGAAAAATTTCAAAAAAATCTATAAAAAACAATAAAAAATATCAAAGTGCATAGATATAATAGCCATATGACTTCACTAAATAATAACAACAACGTAGTTAAATTCTAATACAATCAAGGACAACATACAAGCCACAAAAAGCTTTTAATAAACGTACAGTACAAAATAATCTTTTTTTGAAAATAAAAAAATTTCAAGTAACAGAAAAATTTTGATACGATAGGCCACAGATATTTTTTCAAAATAAAAAGAAAAGATTATGAAAATTTTTAACGGGAATAGATAAAAAAGAATATATGTAATGAGAAAGACTTTTTAATAAATTTCAGAACTTTGAAACATATGCAACTGAGGTGAACACTTTTCAATCGATGGATGAGAAAAATAATTAAAAGTAGAATGTGCCAAGATTGCTCGAGGGTGTGCATAATGTTTTCTCCACAAGAAACATCCAGTGCAAATCTGTCATTAAGTTTTGTTCACCAACTGATCAACAGTGTGTCACCAACATATTAACGCTGAAAAGGGGCAGACCAAAATACTTTTGTAGCTTTTTGGGAATAGTAACATCATGTTACTGTCCCGAGCACCTAACCTAAAAATTGGTTAGATTCATTGAACATTTCAAAAAGTATTTCATAAATCTGTCTCATACTTTAGAGCATGTCCATGAGACAGTAACAAATGTGTTGCTGATGCCGAACATTCCCTTTTTTAGGGGTAGAGTTGCTCTCTCCCATCCCAAGTGCTCTTGAATTTCATCACTCTGAACCTCATTAATGTTAAAGAAAACAAAAGAAGATGCTTGTGGTTTGACTTGAAGGAAGATCAGCTTCCATTTCCACAAGGATATTCTTAATACATGCCAGATAAGGAAGATCAGCTTTACAAAAAAGAATAATTAAGTTAATGTGAATTTGTAGAGAGGTTTCTCTAACGTTAACATTTTCCCAGTATATGGATACATTCCTATCGTTCACATTGTAAAACAGGCTTGGTAGACGGTTTGTGTTATGTGATATACTGTTGATTAAGAGACGTGGTTACGTGCACCGACATGCGCCATGCACAGCCCTTAGGACATGAGTTTGAGTTCTGTGCGCTGGTCGGTGCATGCAACAATCATACGTCAAAAGAAAGGAGGGGGAATTTTTGAAATTATAAAAAAAGAAGTGTCCTTTTGAGTCTTTTCACTTTTTCAATTTTTCTTTGTCTATACAAAAAAAATCTTTTTCTATCCAAAGAAAAGCATTTTGTCATTAACCGTACTAGCACACAAAATTTTGGGCATCAGCAGTGCCACATGGATGCCAATTGCATCAATGCATGCTAAATAAGCTTATAAAGTTATCGAACTTGATATGCTTCTTACATTAATTCATTCAAGTAGTCTAATTACCATAATTGAGCATATAATGAATGATATTTGTAATATAAATCTAGCAAGGAAATAAGCCAAACTCGCAACTGGTTCACCTTGGCTCAGCTCGTCAACGGGACGTTCATTTGAACTCACAGAAAATGATCTCCAAGGCTGAAATGCCAAGATTATTAGGTACTTAATTCGCTGCTCTCACATTTGCGTCGCTGGACATTACATCTTTAAAAATATCATAATCAAAATGCCCCTGACTGATAAAGAACGTGATGAGGAAATCAAAGGTACTTAAAATCCAGTCCCATTTTATATATCTCTCTTCTTTTACACACTGCATTTCATATTTTTGCCAATGCTGCATATATTAAAGAACATAAATTGACATTATAAAAATTATGTTGGGAACATGTAAGATGGATTTTAAAATTAAGCCAGAAGGAATCAGGCAATTGATTTTAAAATCATATAAAAGCTCAACATTTTGAAGGGATCAAGTAACATCCACATCTTGATGAAAGAAGCAAAACAAACGGGGGACACTCTGGGAGCTCGGAGGAGAAGGGACAGCTCGGGCATCGCGTGGGGTAGGGCAAGATTGGAGGGGAACCCCCGGCGCTCGCCGGGGGGAGGGAAATCGGAGGAGAGAGCTGGCTGGGGCATCGTGTGGGGCAAGGGAAAGATCGGAGGAGAACCCCCGGCGCTCGCTGGGGGGATGGAAAATGAAGGAGACAGAAACTCGGAGGGGAGCATTTTAGGGCATCGAGTGGGGAAGGGAAAGCTCATCAGGGATATGGTAAGAAGTGCATCATTGGGAATTTTATAAAAATAGGATTAATTCACATCAAATAATCATATAAATACAATTATAAATTGCAAGTCCAAATCTCACTACATAGAATTCGACCGTACTGATCCATGCATGCGTGTGAACTGGAAAATTTGGGACCAAATGCATGCATTTTCATAGAAACATCAGTAAGCTTATCCTATGTTTATTTTTCTTATGCAATAAGAAAATTGTGCACAAGCTACATTAATTCCAAATATAGTGGGTTAACTGGATAGCATGTGGTGTTGGGTTTATCGGTCTAGGTTTTTGATTAGGCAGGTTGGATATCAGAAATCCAGTTTTTACGAGCCTGAAAATTGACTCAAACTGAATGAATATTCTTGACTGGTTGTAGGTGCATACTTACACGAAATAGTTGATTTTTTTCTATTTAAAGAGATCCCATCTTCTATTGATATAACAAAAACAAGCTTACAATTCCAAGATGGAAAAATCGATGTGCCCCAATGAGAAACGAGTTCATTTTTCCAATAATATTCCTCATGGTTAGGAAAAGCAAAAGAAAGGCAAAAATTTACGGAACAGAAAATGGAAAAGAAAAGAGCCGATCATCGATGATCAGTCACAAGAAGCTTTAAACAACAAAATCCATAAGCAAACACCATGCAGTTCTGTAGTTAGAGACGATGAAAAGAGAAACGAAAAAAAAAGTTCAAGAATTCAAATTCTACGCATCACAAGCCACTCATTCTTGAAAAAGAGAGAAAGCACATAACCAGGTGAGAAATGTATGAGTTCTACGCTGACACTACCAAACTGTGGTACGCCATCAAACAAGAACAGAATGGAGGGAGGAACAAACAAAGACAAAGCCACCTCAAGTACTCGATCAAGATCCCGCTCTGTTGCAGAGGTACAGAATTTAATGATCAAAAGGGAGCCATGTGAAACGTAGGGACAGCTTTAGCTTCCTGTTCGGAGGTGACTCCAAAGAGCACCTTCGCCTTCTTCTCTAGCAGCTCGCAGCCCATCTTCATCATCTTCATCCGCATGAACATGCGCAAGACCAGCAGGGTATCGGAGGCTGCTCCCTCAACAGGCTTGCACTCCCTCCACACGTTAATCTTGGCTCTCTACTTTACGATGCTCATCTCCGCGTGGAAATTTGATTCCCATATGCGTTTGATGACGACGCTGTCATTGGACATCGTCGGCTCTCAAGCAGATGCAGTGAGTGAGATTGGATCGATGCCGTTGTTCTTTGATTGATTTTTTTTGCAATAAGGTATATATATAAATATATATATAGCTCCGATTAGAAGTGTGAAGATCCCTTAGGATTGAGCAATGAACGAGAGAAGAAAGAAAGATTCAGAAAATGAATCACTTGTATGTATTGCTATTGAGTATACAAGGTATTTATAGAGTACTAGAGAGATGACGTTTCAACAAATAAGGCAAGAAATAAAATCGTAGAATTAGATCCCAAATTAATGGTGATTGATACGATTTTATTTCTTGCAGAAATGATTTTGTGATTCAAGCTCTTTCTTGTTTCAAGATCTTCCCTTAACAGCCTCCCGCAAACTGAACGGCAGCTCCATGACGTTGAGGTTGTTTCTAAAATCTGTGAATATTGTTCCTCCTAGAGCTTTCGTCATTCCATCCGTTAATTGCTCTTTAGTACGAATGAAATTTACTTCGATCTCTCCTTTATTGACATGATCTCTAATGAAATGAAAATCAATTTCAACATGCTTGGTGCGAGCATGAAACACAGGGTTTGAGGCTAAGTATAGAGCTCCTATATTATCACACCATAAAGTTGGTGCATCTGATAATGGAAACCGTAGCTCTTTCAGGAGATATTTTAACCATAGTATTTCTGCAGCAGCACATGTTAGAGACTTGTACTCTGCTTCAGTGCTGGACCAAGCAACGGTTCTTTGTTTTCTAGAAGCCCATGAGATAACATTATTGCCTAGGAAAGCAACAAAACCTCCGGTCGACTTTTGATCTTTTGGACTACCAGCCCAATCTGCATCGGCAAAAATACTCAACTGCAAAGATGATGATCGAGTCAAGCGAAGGGCATAATGACTGGTTCCTTTTAAATACTGAAGTACTCTTTTGACCATCGTCCAATGAACAGTCTTTGGAGAGTGCATGAATTGACAAGCGCAATTTACAGTAAATGCAATATCTAGACGTGTGAGAGTAACATATTGTAAAGCACCTATTATACGTTTACAACCTATTATACTTTGATACATCGTGGGATCCCAAAATAAATCCTCAGTGGCTGTAACAGATTTAGTGACCACCATGGGGGATGTACTGGGATTAGCACTGTCCATTTGAGCTTTGTGAAGAATATTAGTAATGTAATGATGTTAACTTAGATATATCTCCCCAGGCCTTCGCTTGACTTCAATACCTAATAAATAGGTAAGGGGACCAAGATCTTTTACTGAGAATGCCGAGCCAAGCTGTTTAATAATATGAGAAATGAGAGATGGCACGGATCCGGTGATGATCAAATCATCGATGTGCACAAGAAGAAAAATGTGATTGCCATCGCGAGAGTAAATAAACAGAGACTGAGAAACAACAAAGCCAATGTCGCGAAGGAAGCAACTCAAGCGATGATACCAAGCATGTGGAGCCTGCTTGAGCCCATACAAAGCTTTGTCTAGCTTACATACATGATGATGATAGGTAGTATCTTGAAACCCCTCTGGTTGAGCCATATAGACATCTTGAGAAAGAAACCCATTAAGGAAAGCATTACCAAAATCAAGTTGTCGTAAAGTCCAGTCAAACTGAACGGCTAAAGAGAGTAGTACTCGGATAGTAGTTGGTTTGATGGTGGGACTCAATGTTTCTTGATATTCAATACCAGCCGTTTGAAGAAAACCCCGGGTGACAAGGTGCTCTTTGCGCCGTGCGATAGAGCCGTCAGGATGACGCTTGATTTTATACACCCATTTGGAACTGATAATGTTGAAGTCAGGTTGAGGCGGAACAAGATGCCATGTTTTGTTTTTCTGCAATGTTGAAAATTCTAATTGCATAGCTTGGCGCCAACACGTGGAACGAATAGCCTCTTTAAATGTTCCTGGTTCTTCTTGTTCATTGATGGCAAAAAAAACTTGGGGTTTTAACGAGCCAATCATGGAACGAGTGATCATCGAGTGAGAAGGACACAGAGCATCTTGAGTGGCGGCGACGTCAGTAACTATGTCCGACAAAGGAGCATCCAGTGAGGACGACGCCAAGTTCATGGTGCATGTAAGATCCTCGATAGGCTCCCCTAATGTGGGCTGAGCAGGTTCATGGATGGCCAGGCTGATACGCTCAGAAGAAAAAACCATAGCAGATGATGAAGATCCAATCATTGGTGGTGGCAGAACCGTATATGATGACGGCGATGTTGGCTGTAATGGAGCAACAGGACTACTTAAAGGAGAGCTGGTTGTGTGTGGCAGCCAATGAGATACAATATCTTCCGAAATAGTCGGATGTTGATCGGACTTGCTCGGATGATTTTCATAAAAAATGACATGCCGAGATATGAAAATACGGCAATGGCTCTTGTCATAGCATAAATACCCCTTATGATGACTAGCATAACCCAGAAAGATGCATGGAGTAGTCTTGGGCTGAAACTTAGAATCATTCATGGGCGTCAATAATGGTTAACATGTGGTTCCAAAAACCTGAAGATGTGTATACTCTGGATCTTGTTGAAAGAGCATATGAAAGGGTGATTTTCGCTGTAACTTTAGTGTTGGTATAACCAGCATCATAGAGCATGCTTAATCCTGTTTCAACAACATGACGATTTTTCCGTTCAACGATGCCATTTTGTTCGGGAGTGTAAGTACAAGAAAACTGATGAAGTATTCCATGTGCTTCTCAAAACAAGGCTAAGTCAGAGTTGACAAATTCTTTTCCATTATTGGACTGAACGGAACATATTTGAGCATTTAATTGCTTCTCAACCAAGGTTTTGAAATTTTTGAAACGTGGAACAACTTGAGGCTTAGCTTTAAGAGGAAACAACCATGAAAATCTGGAATAGTTGTCAACAATAAGAAGAAAAAACTTAAATCCTTTCCGAGAGAGAATAGGGGCAGGTCCCCATACGTCCATATGAAGCATTTCAAGAGGGCGTGATGCTTGAAAATCAAAAATTGGAAAGGGTTGATTATGTGTCTTTCCCATAAGACAAGACTGACAAACTCCTTTCACAATAGGAGAATTTATTGAAATGAACTGAAAGGGTTAACAATCTTCTTGTTTGCATGACCAAGCCACCGATGCCATAGATCAAATGACGCTGAAGGTTTATTGACGTCTACTGGAAACCAGCAACTAAACGCTGCCCCCTTGGTTGAAAATGGCTCCATGTTCGATCAGACAGCCTTGATGGGGTAGAGCCCGTTACGCATCTTTGGTCCTTGAAGAAGAACCTTGCCCGTCTGTCGATCCTTAATAATAAAATCATGTGGTGAAAATTGAAAAATCCAATCATTTTCAGACGTAAATTTTCCCACTGATAAGAGATTATGAGCTATTTTAGGAACATGGAGGGCATTAGTAAGATTGAATGAAGTCCTTTCAGAGTTATGTTTAATAGAAAGACTTGAACCATTACCAATCATGATGTTGTCCCTTCCATCATATGGTGTTTTGTTTTGCATCATCTCATCACTGTTGACAATATGATTGGTCGCTCCCGAGTCAGGATACCAATATTCACTCGTAGACTCTTGTAGATTCATGGCTGAAAATGCCCGCAGGATATCATAACATGTCCTTGCCGAATGACCCTTCCGTCCGCAATATTGACACGTTATGATAGTTCGTGAATGATTTCCATTTCCTGCATTGTTGTTTGGATGTTCATGCTGTGGTTGAGGCTGCTGAGGAGGTTGTCTTCCTTGTCCTTGGAATCGACCTCCTTGCTGACCCCTAAAGTTGCCTCGACCTCTACCACATCCTCGAAAAGTATTAATAGCAACTTGATTTTCAGCCTGTGGTAATGCTTGAATGGATCTGTTAGAGTTGGACATTGACGATTTGAACATCTCAAGTCTTTTCTCTTGAGTGAGTAAGAGATCGAATAATTAAGAAAATGTAATTGAGGCATTTGAAGAGTTAGCACTAATGAGAGTAATAAAACTTTCATATTCAATAGGCGAACCGTTCATCGTGATCTAAACAAGATCATTGTCATCCGTGTCTAATCCCACTGCAGCTAATGTATCTGCAAGGAACTTGATCCGTTCCAGATATGTGTGCATATCCATATTTCCTTTTTGAATGAAGTGTAGTTCCTTCCTTAACAACATTATTCTCAATGGTGATTGAGAACCGAAAGACTTTTTCAGCATCTTCCATGCTTCGTGTGCTGATTTGCTAGACACAATTTGCCTCAGGACTGGTTATGAAATAGTGGCTTTGATCCAACTTAAAGCCAAGCGATCAGACTTTTTCCAGATAGCAAAATCTGGATTAACTTCACTTTTGCCATCCTTCATAATAATCTCTGGAGGAGGAAGAAGCGTCCCATCAATGAACTGTACAAGTTCTTGGGACTCCATGACTGATTCCAATTGGCTGCTCCATAGCAGATAATTGTCTCTTGTGAGTTTGACAGAGACAAGTGCGGCGATCGCGTTCCATTGTGTTGACGAATCCATTATTAGAGAGCACCAAGGGCGCGCCCTGTAGAACGACTATGAAAGGCACCGTGCAAGGTTTCACCAAGAGCTCGTCGGGCAAGAGGCGAGCGATCCTCGACGAGGCAGTGTGGTTGGGGATGACGACAGTGTCTCCTCTGCTCGACTTAGGGTAAACCCAAAATGATTTGGGGATAGCGCCCAAATGAGAACTAGAGCTAGCAGATGCTTTCAACGCTGCCGGCGCCACCTCCACCAAAGCCAGGTTAGAGTCGATCTTACTTCGAGCGGACGGAGAGCTGGACGCTCAAGGCAGAGGGCGCTCGAGCGGGCAGGATGGACGCTCGAGGCAGAGGGTGCTCGAGCGAGCGAGATGGACGCTCGAGGCAGAGGAGTGTGTCTGAAACGGGCGCAGGATGCCCGAGCGGGCGAATGGATGCTCGTGGCAAAGGGCGCTCGAGCAGGCGGAGCAGGACGCTCGAGCGGACGGAGAAGGTCACTCGAGCGGGCAGTGCAGGAGCGGGCGGAGCAGGACGCTTGGGCGAACGCTTGTGAGATTCGTGGAGGAGGCAGAGGAGCGGCTCTGAAACAAAGGGCTCGAGCGGGCAGAGCTGGAGCAGAGGAAAGAGCTTGGGAGCGGAGGAAGACGCTCGAGCAGACAAAAGAGCTTGGAGCAGCTCTCTCGTGCTTCTGCTCAGCTTCTCCTTTAGAACACTGTGAAAACTTAGGGCATAGGACACCTCAGGGAAGGGGGAGATGGCTTTGATACCATGTGAAGATCCCTCAGGATTGAGCAACAAATGAGATAAGAAAGAAAGATTCAGAAAATGAATCACTTGTATGTATTGTTATTGAGTATACAAGGTATTTATAGAGTACAAGAGAGATGACGTTACAACAAATAAGGCAAGAAATAAAATCGTAGAATCAGATCCCAAATTAATGGTGATTGATACGATTTTATTTCTTGCAGAAATGATTTCGTAATTCAAGCTCTTTCCTGTTTCAAGATCTTTCCTTAACAAGAAGCTTCTGGAATTCATGATGTAATATTAGCAACCTGAAATCTGTTCTTGATTTCGGCCGACGGTGACGTTGGTGGTTGCAGTCGCTGTGCTGAACGCATAGTGTTCATGGATTTGAAACCATCCCTTACACATCATATTTGAATCTGGGTTATTTCTTAATTAGATTCAGACTCATATTTGAAATTGAGAGTTAAAATTTTGAAATCTTATGATGACACAACAAAGGTAAGATCTAGGTTAATCTATATATAACATGGAATTTGAGGCTCAAATCAGGATACCTTATAAGCCACATAATGCATAATACATGAGTCTGTGTACAATTCAGATCTATTTTGCCTTACGGTATCTCATCATAAAATAGATGTGGTTTAACTAGATTACATCTAGAGTAGAGTTAAGAAATTTTCATTGTGAGGATCGAACTACAGTTTTAAAATTTTAACAGGGGCTGAAATAGTAGTTTTAAAAAACTTTTATATATGTTAAACTAAAATTTTTGAAAGTTAGATATAAATTTTTCAATTTTTTAAAATTTGAGAGGGGCCGCCCTCTGATTACATCTCCTTGCAACTAATCTAGAGGCAATAACCGTGAAAACAGGATTGATTCCTAGCTGTGATATTAGTGCTGATCAAAACGAAGCCTACTTGACCTTGAATTGCTTTGTAATATATATATAATATCTGTTTGCACCAAGTTCATTTGGTTCAATCATATGTGAGCCGGTGAATATTGAAAAGCTAAAGTTCTTGCATGGAATGAGCTCATGTTCGATGTCTGATTTTGCTTTATTTTTAAAAATACATGAATTGTCGATTCAACTGCATGATTTTTTTATATTTCATAATTTAAAAACATAGACCGTCATTTTGTCTAAGGACCAGGACCATTTGATGCTTCGTGTTGACTATATTTTGCTTAAATTTTGTGTTATGGATGCCATATATAAAATACGGGGAATGCAGGATTGAATGCTTTTTTACAAGATTAAAATGTGGATGTTGAAGTGAAAAGCTTGCTTGGGGGTTAGGCCCCTTACCTTTATTCCAACAAAATCGAAATTTACAAGGGAAGGCCAAAAAAGACCTTAAAGCTATACAAAATCAAAGGATTTACCCAACCCTTCACCAAAAAAACCAAAATGAATCATAGCAAAAGAGCTATGCCTATACATTGAGAGCAGCAAAATAGTCATGCGTATCATGGGCATGTTCCATGATCATGTGGCCCAGAGCAACTGTAGTATCTCCCTGTTTCACAAAAATCCTATTCTGGAATAGTCCAAGAAAAGCCGTCCAACCTGCATTAGTCCTCCTACCTTCAATCGCCTGCCTTATTTTCCTCACCCACTCTTTGATTGGGGAGACTATAATACAGTCTCCACCATAATCCTTATGAAATCTCAGGATGCGCTCCAAAACCTCCATTTCTCCCTCATGAATGCTTCCCCTATCCTTAATGATCACCACACAACCCATGAGATCATTTTCTATATAGCTCAGCCCAGCGATTTTGTGCCCGAGTCTTGTTTGAGCCCTGACAATGTTGATCGTAACCCCATTTCTATTTGAACCAAGCGTATCAACACTGTAAAGCCCAATATCTAACCAAATTCTCAATTTCCTTTCTTCCTCAGGCGACCATTTCAGAGAGGAAAAACTATCCATGCAACTCTTCCAAACTTCTCTTTTGAACCTACTGATTTGGGGTTGTATATTATCATGGAAACATGTGTTTCTGAACGGCCACATATTCCAACAGACAATTTGGAAGGTCATCCTCCAACACCGGATCCTCCACATACCCAAAAGTCTAACCTGCAGCCATCTTTTGAGTTCAGCTGCAATCTCACCTTGAGGAAACTTCATTCTACCAAACTTTGCAGCAACAAATCTCCAAACCTCCTTAGCAGTCTTACACTGGATTAATACATGTTTGTTGGTCTCCTCGGCACAAAAGCACAGGGAGCAGCGATTGGCAAGTTGAATGCCAGTCTTTTTTAGACGATCAAGAGTGGGAAGCCTGCCTTCACAAGTAACATAAGTGTGCCAGCAGCTCTTAGCCGGGGCAGAGTTGTTCCAAATTTTTTTCCGCCACCATTCCTCAACTCCTTTCGTTCGGCACTTCTCTAAAATGTCACATGCCCTGAAATTTGCCTTTCCATCTCTGCTCCAGACTAAGCTGTCATCGGTATCCCTAATCTGAATGTTTTCCTTATACACTCCAAAGACGCATAGCAATATCCAAAGTCGGATTATCATGGCTCACACTAGTAAAATCTTTGACGCTACTATTGAGCTCCCTCCAATGCAGCTCGTATCTATTTTCCTCAGCTCTAGTGAGGAGTATTTGCCCTTCCAATCGATCAGTCCAAAATCTAATACGTTCTCCATTACCAATTTTCCACTAAACTTTGTCTTTAATCCAGCTCCACCCCCATCGCAGTCTTTTCCATCCGCAGCTTTGATTTGTATCTCTTTTAAAAGTCTAGATACTGTGATATCTCAAGTACTTCTCTTTAAAGAGGTTAGCCCACGGGTCTCCACTAATCATAAGCCGATAGCATCGGCTATTTACTTCCTCCAGTCTTCTAAGCCCAGCTCCCCCTTCTCCAGTAGGCAGACACAGTCGATCCCAACTAACAAGATGCATATGTCTAGATCCTTCTTCCTCATTCCACAAAAAGTTTTTACAACCTTGTTGTATTTTGTTTAAAACTACTTTTGGCAGTCTAAAACCCATCATCCAATAGCAAGGCAAGGTCATCAGAACATATCGGATGAGACAAAGCCGACCCGCATAAGACAATAATCTCGCCTTCCAACTAGCCAGCCTCTTTTCCACCTTTGTGAGGAGAGGCAAGCAAAGATCTTCTGTAAGGTTCCCCAAAAACAAAGGGAGTCCAAGGTACTCTGAAGGTAAGTCCCCCCTAGCCCATTGTAACATCCTTTGAATCTCGCTACTGTGGCAGCCCACCCTGGTATTAGCAAAAATCTCAGACTTTTGCTTGTTCACCTTCATGCCAGCAAGACGATCAAAATCCACCAAAATAACTTTGATAGCGCTAATGGATCCCTTAGTTGCCTTGACCAACAAAATTACGTCATCCGCAAACATCATAGCACAGCTCTTCAGTCTCACACAACGGATTTTGGAAAGCAGGATTCTTTTGCTAATTATATCCTTGGTGATCCGTCTATTGAGCATCTCCATAACAATAAGGAAGAGATAGGGGGACAAAGGGTCACCTTGTCGCAGCCCATGCCTCCCATGGAATTTCTTACCCATTCTGCCATTGACAAAAACTCTATAGGACACAGAGGTAATGCATTGCATAAGTCTATCAATCCATCTAGGGTGGAAGCCCAAAAACTTCATGCTATTTTCTAAGAAAATCCATGAAACTCTATCATAAGCTTTCATCAAGTCCAGCTTTAAACAACAACCTCCCTTTTCCCAAAAATCTTTCGAGTTAAAGGTTTCATTCACCCACAAAATATTGTCATGAATGTGTCTACCTTTTGAAAAGGCCACCTGGTTAGCATTGATGATACGTCCAAGGATGCCCCTCATTCTATTAACAATAACTTTAGTGATGATTTTATAAATAGTGTTACAGAGGGATATGGGTCTGTAGTCATCTACTTTCTTAGTGTTCTCTCTCTTAGGAATGAGGCATATCATAGTCTCATTAATACTCTTAACTATTTTCCCAGTAGAGAAGAAATCTTTCACTGCCTTCACCACATCAGCACTAACCATCGGCCAACATTCCTGATAGAAATAGTTTGGGAAACCATCTAGGCCAGCAGCACTATCCTTATCTAAGCTCCACACTACTGCATACACCTCCTCCTCCAAAATAGGCCTTAAGAGCTGTTCATTATCAGAATCTGTAACCTTAGGTATACTATCAACACCCTCGAATAACATACCTTGCGCTTCATCCGTATCTAACACCCTGCGAAAATAAGCAGTGCACACTTCAAGAATTTGTCCACTCTCTACATATTCAGTGTCATCATACTCTATACTTCTAATCTTTCGTTTTGCTTGCCTGGACTTAGCCATCGCATGAAAAAAGGAAGTGTTCTTATCCCCCTCCGCTAGCCAACAAATACGCGATCTTTGTTTCCACATTACTTCTTCCATGAGAAGGGCCTGAGATAGTTGCTTCCTCACTCTGTGTTCCTCATCAATCGCACCTTCAACTCCTTGTTCCATCTGCTCCCTGCATTCCTCTAGCCGGCTCTGAAGGGTGGTGATGTTGTCATTAAGATTACCAAAGGAATGTCTGTTCCAATGTAGAAGAGCCTTATGCAGTCGATTAAACTTAATAAGGAGGCGCATCATTGGGCACCCCCGAACCTCCCCTCTCCAAGCTTCAAGCATCACTACCTTGCCTTCCTTGTCCATCAACCAAGGCTTAAAGAATCTAAACAGCTTCTGACCCTGTGCATCGTCATATATGTCTATAGTCTGATAAAGAAGCATACTATGGTCGGAAGTGGCAGAACCCGATTTATTATTGTTGTTGAGCATGGCATTGAAATCACCAATTAACATAACCGGCCCTTCAACTCTAGAAACAATTGCCTCGAGTTTATAAAGGTTTTGCAGCCTTTCCCCAAACCTAGGAGGCAGGTATACACCAAAAACTACAAAACCTTTGTCATCTGTCAATCTACGAAAGGAAACACCAACCCAATTATGATCAACAACCAGAGAAGTAGCTTCTATTTCCTCCTCTTTTCAAACACATAAAACTCTAACCACATCGTCAGTACCTTCAACATTTGATACAAATCTATAGTTGCGGTATCTTTCCATAATTACCTTCATCCTATGATTGGTAATCATCGAATCAAGAACAAAACCAATGGAAGGATTAAACTTATTTAAATGAGACTTAATTCTTGTTGTGCAGGTCTCTTCGCAAGACCTCTAATGTTCCAGCTAAATACTTTCATGATTTGTATTGCTGATAGCCTCGACCCTTGCTCCATCAGTTTCGGGAGCACTGCCACTAGCCTTCTCTTCACTATCTTCCGCATTAGGAAGGGTAATAAGCGCTTAATTCATATTGTCAACCACCTTTTTCCTTTTTTTGGACCCATTGTATCGGTGAACAATTGCATCTTCCAAACTAATCACAGTGGCTGGAGGGCGACCTTTCTTTCCCTTGCTGGCAAACCTGGTTGATTTTCTCGTCCCCCTTTGCCTAGCATCAATCACTTCATTGTGGCTGCTCACAGAGTCAGAACCCTGACTAGTGCCCTCCTTTATATTCAAACTATCATCATTTTCTTTGTCGGAATAAAAATTCTTAACCCCAGCTGCGAACATGAACCTGTTTTGAGGTACGTGATCACCCAGGCTGTCAGTGACGGTTTGTTGTAAACTAAGAAAAGGGTTTGAAATCCCTTCAGTAGCGTGCTCAGTCTTTCCTTCCTTTGGCATGCTCTGTGAAGAGTCCCTCCCCCCAGTCGTCCCTCTTTTATTAAAGTTCTTTCTCGCCTGGTTACCCTCTCTCTCTACCTTATTCGGCTTTGAACCCCCATCAACAATATCAGGAGCTAGCCTAGTTCTCAGACCTGAGTCAGTCTGATTACCATTTCCTGTTTCATTCTCAATATGACTCCCAAGTGAGGCAAATCTGTTTCCCTGTGTGTCCCGTCTCTCAGAGTTGCTTTTCTGTAAACCACCTCTGTGTTTCTTGATGACCTGAACTTTGCTCCAAGCTTGCTCCTCCGCCCCTCACGTTTCAGCTTTACCCTTATTCTTACAAGCATCCTCATAGTGTTAAGTAGTGCCACAAGCACTGTAGAAACGGACCCTAGATTCGTATAACACTTCTTGAGATATCTTGTTTCCCTTGGCTTCAATGATGATTTTGGGCACCGGTTTGAAATCCAACGGAACATCCATGCACACCCAAGCGAAACCTAGTTTGTCCCTGTGCATCGTACATTCATCGGCTCTAATGAAAGAGGTGCCCATCCCCTTAGTGATAGCTTTAAAGCTATACGAATTCCAGAAAAGGACTGGAAGTTGAGGAAGTCGAATCCACAAGGGGATCGATTCCTTTTCATTTAGGCGTAATTCTGTACCTGGCTTCCAACGACTGGTAATCAAAAGCCGACCCCCAACTACCCATTTTCTATACATTACCTCTCTGAGTTCTTCCTCAGAGCTCACCCGCACCAAGAATCTCCCACTCCCAATCACAGAAAATTTTGGGCAATTTACATTAATCCAAAGCTTACGCAACGCCTGGAAAACATACCTGTAATCCATGCCTGTGTTCAATCTACCTCCATAGAAGCCAGCTACAACCGCAAAACGATATTGCTCTTCCATTTTCTGGTACGCCTCAGCAGGAAAGACCACCGTGGGTTCATCCCTAGATCTGTCCACAGTCGCCGCTGGGCACTCCTGAAAATCTGACTCCTGGCTACCTGCAACAACGCCAGCCCACCCTTGTAACTTTCTCGTTTGAGGGGTGATAGGAGCAGCACCTTCGCCCTGCTGCATATCCTTGTCACTGCTATCTATTTTCATTTCATGCACATTGGAGTTGTCGCACTTTGCTCCTCCCCTTTGGGTTGCTCCATCTGCACTCCCTAGGTCTGGAAACTCATCCCTATTGTCGAGCTCCATCATCAGAACCATGATTGCGTGTTTAATATTGTCTCCTATTTTAACTAAATCTGCATACAGAGATGATAATATACCATGTATATATACATTTAGTTGTTCAACGCTCAAAATGAGCAGATCAGCTATGTATTATAAATTGAATCTCGTCTCATACATCATCAGATTCATGATGCATGCCCTCCTACACTAGCTAGAGAGAAATAGCGGTCATTGAAGCACTAATTTATGCGTTGTTCCTGCATCTCCTAAGGAGTTCCGTTTACGATAAATTTTTTAGTATGGTCTATTTGGTGGTACAACAAATAGGCATGTAACTTCTTTAACAAAACCATCCCTAAAGAAAAGGGATAAAATGGCAAAATGAGAAAATTAGTTTTGATTTACATGAGCAATGTTATAAACTCTCTCTCTCTCTCCCCCTCTCAATGCACTGCAGTAGTTTCTACCGATAGACTGTTTTCTTATAATTTCTTTTTAGAAAATTGTGCACTTTTTGGTGACCCTTAAAGGTGAACGATGATTTGTTATTTGCTTAAAAGTTAATTCTTTTTGTAACTTTTCCTTTTTAAAATTATATCAACAATTCGTGATGATTTTCTAACATTTTGCTGTATTTTGGGATCATTATGATGTGATTTGGATGTAAACTCGTGGGAACAATTTTTTTAAAACATGTTCACATTCAAGAACAAATGCCTATATGGGAGCAAAACAAAGTAATTTTAAAATGTGGTATTTATTACTATATGTGACTTGGTAAGTTTAATGTTAGGTGAACCAGAATCCAAAAATCAAATTCTATTGACTTAAATAGTATCACTAAGTTTATTTTGATTTTGTTTTATTCAATTAATGATGGAAAGCTATCTTCTGAAAACTCAAAGTGAATATGACATTAGGAATGATCTACAAAAATATAAATTTTACTGATACCCAAAATTCTTTTAATATTATTTTTACTTTTAAATTCCACAACAATTTAAGGTATAAGACAGGTGCATACCATTGGAGTGCACCCTTTCCCTTCAATTTTATGTAAAACACTATCATTTTTATTTCATTATCATCAATGGCATTCATGTCATGCTCAATGGCATTTTTAAATAACATTCACTTTTGTTTTTTTCTTTGCATCTATAAGTTCAACATGGAAATGGTAAAATAAATTATAAATAATTTACTAATGGTTATTTTGAAAATGAAAACATATGTAGGCAAAAACACAGTAATAGGAAAAGAGACAAACTAAAACCATACTTGGTGGCAAAAGTATTATATCATTCTTCTAGTATTCAAAGTAGAGGTTGAGTACAATATGCGAACTTAATTATTTTGCGATTACACAAATACCATGTGCTAATGTGCTTCCTTCTTACACTAATTTATGATGCAACTTTTTAATTAATAGTAACTATATTACAAAAAATGAATGTCATTTATACCCAAAATCTTGTAATCTCTTTACTTTTAAATTCCATAGCATTTTGAAGTATATATTGAAATGACGTCCACACCAAGTGCAGCAGTAGTACTTTCGCCAAGATTGCCAGGTTCGCCTCCAAATAGCATTCTTGGCGCTTTTGTTTTTCCGGTTTTGCATCCGTAACATAGAAATACTAAGAATCATAATTCAACTAATGATGATTCAAAAAGTTATAACTGGTGCAGGGAAAACATGGTGAATGGAGATGAAACATACTCCAACCCTACTAGTCCAAGAGTAATATATCATGCTTCTAGTATTCAAAAACAGATTAAGTAGAGGTTGACTCCAATAAATTACTTTACCATTCAACAACTAGCACACACTAGTCTTTTCTTCAAATGGATGAGTTGCCTTATAGAGTAAGATCAATTTTTTTAAGAATATTTTTCAAAATCAAACAACAAATTCATGTTTTCATAGACACATAGAGTAAGTTCACAGGGTTGGATTAATTACCAAATGCAACTTGGTAAATTTAATGCCAAGTGAAGTAAGATCCAGAATCAAATTCCATTGTTAGGACAAAGGGTGCCAAGATTTTGGACATTCACTAGCTGGTCTATAATTTCAAAAGAGAAAGAACTTGGTTTTCTGTTAGGAAGGCCCATCATTGTTGCTATCTTTTAGTAGGCAATGATATATGTATCAAGTATTAAATTAATCATGCTGATCATGTAAATTGCTTATCTGTTCATACTAGCTATCGGGCTTCATAATTTTGACTCATCGGTTTTCATTTGTATTGCCAATTGCATGTATTATGCTTGTTTTGCATATATATAATATTATATATAGTAAATTTATGTTTGACATGTTGACGCACTCTCTCTCTCTCTCTCTCTCTCTCTCTCTCTCTCGCTCTCTCTCCCTAAGCGCCCTAACCCTACGGACGTCACCTACTTTCATCCGATCTCCATCTTAGGCACGCCTTACAAGATTATTGCTAAGTTGCTCTTTTTGCGACTTGCACCGGTCATGCCTTCCATTATTAACCCCTTCCAGGCTGGTTTCATCAAGGGTCGGCATTTGCAGGACGCTGTTGTCCTGGCCAATGAGGTTGTTCACTCCCTTTACTGTCTACAGCTTCCTTCCTTTATCCTTAAATTGGACATCTCTAAGGCCTTTGACTCGGTTAGTTGGGAGTTCCTTTCTGACCTCCTCACCCGTCTTGCTTTTGATCTGTCATTTAGACAGTGGATCCTTTCGCTTGTCACTGGGGCCCAGCTTGCGATCTCCTTCAATGGGAAGTGTGGCAATTTCTTCTGTCTCGGGCGTGGCCTCTGTCAGGGTTGTCCGTTATCGCCATTGCTTTTCAACTTGGTCGCTAAGAGCTCTTCTGCTCTATTTTATCAGGCAATGGCCATTGGCTTCCTCACGCCTCATACGCTCCCCCACTTACAGACCTTCTCCACCATTCAGTATGCTGATGACTTTCTCATGTTCGCCGATGCTTCCCGCCAACAGATAGTGAGAACTTGGCTCATCCTTCGGGTTTTTGAGCTAAGGGAGAGAGGTAAGGTGGTGCGAGCAGGTTGCCTAAAGGGGTCGGGGATAAGGCTAGGCAGGTGTTGCCTATAATAGCGCCAAGAGGGATCCGAGATTTCTAAGAGAATCGCTAAGAGAGATAGCGATAAGGAGATGAATATCCAACCTTCCCTTAGAAGGAGGAGGAAGGATCGCACGAAGAAGGGAGAGGGAGTTGGGCTTGGGCCCACTTGATTCTCTCGTTACCTCTCTAAGACTAGGAATAGGACACGTGGCCAAGATGTGTGGCTGGAGTGGAATTCGGTTATGGAAGGGGCGAGCTGGCTAAAACGAAAAAGGAGAAAAGGAGGTGCGAACTAAGGAAGATTGCCTAAGGGAAGGCCATGTGGAACCGTGTGGGTCCCATGGAGGAGGTGGCTCGCTAGAGAGGAGGCTCTCGGTTGGGAAAGATTGAGGTGGAGGCTCTTCTGTTGATTGAGGAAGCACGAGGTGGCCAGGTGCTTAGGGGAAGATGCGATAAAAAGGGAATGGGCAGTTTGGGTAAGGATGAGGTGGCGAGGAGCTAGGCTAAAATCAAGGAAAAGGAAAGACGCGTGAAATCAAAAGGGGGTAAAGCAAAACTTAGGCGGGAACTCAAAAAGGAGAAATGGGTCGACACAAATGGGAAAGGACCTCGGATGGACGACACGTGGCACAACTAATGACTGAGATTAAACCAAACGAAAGAAAGAAAAGGACTTACCAAATTGAAGACAGCGGCCAAGGAACGAGCGATAGTGCACCGGCGGCTAGGGTTGAAGACCCTAGTGCGCTCCTCCAAGGATGAATGAAATACCCCCCACAAGCTAGTTATGAGTTTGAATTCACTTGAGGGCAATTCTGTCCGTGTCACTGGAAAATGCAGAGTGACCGGAAAGAGTGCGGCGGTCACCGGATTTAGCCAATTCCGGCCAAAGCTCGATCTTCACCTAGAAGGCTCGGATCTTCACCAAAATCAGCCGAAATGAACTTCTTTTTTGGGCGATCACTTTGGCATTATTTTTCTGCCAAGTTCACGCCTTAATCCACCATTTTCAATGTTTCTTTTACTTTTGTTTTTCAGGTGGTATTCTCTGGAAAACTGAGACTTATTTTGATGTGATTTTTACTCTTTTCACCATCGGTTTCCTTTCATCTTTCACGGTTTGAACTAAGAGATAAATGGCCGGAATTGGCACCGTGAATCAGTCATAGGCCGAGTAAGAAAATCGCCTCTAGAAAACTCCCAACAAGCAGCCTATTCCCGACATGAAATCCCAAAGTACTAACCTCAATATTAGTCCCTTTTTGAAGCCGAACGTTGTTCGCCCTTCTTCAATCATCCCGGTTGTGGAACAGCCTCTCAACCTTCTGGTTTTTGAGAAGGAAGGCACCGAATCCACTAGCAAGCCGTGGGGAATATTCGTGGTCCAAGGACCTGTGCCTTCGCCGGAGCTACTTCGCGGTTCCAAGCCTTAATTCGTCGATCGATGGGGGGGACAAAGACAAGAGAATGAGGACGGGAAGGAAGGAGAGACCTTCAGTTGACAAGAATGGTGAAACCGAGAGAAGGTCCACCTAGGAAACGACAAAACCAAATAAAATGTCACGAAGAAGATGACAAAGGGCTCGAGATTTACCTTGAGGACGAGTAGGAAAACGCCATGGGGCAAGGGGACGTCATGGAAGAAGAGACATCGAGGAAGGGAAGGAAGACCACCGTGGGAGAGGGGTGTGCCACGAGAGAGAGGAGAGAGAAAGGGGCCTTTCGCCCAATTCCACACTTCAATTCATTAATTTTCCAAAAGCATAATGCGTACAAAGCTTGTAAAACTTAAATACTATCCTAAGTGACTTGGTTCACATTCCGAACCGGTTCTTACATGTTTCAAATCTAATACTAAAGAAATCCAGATCTGAACTAGAATGGACGCTATCCATCCAAAGACTAA
The DNA here is from genome assembly GCA_011799765.1 of Nymphaea thermarum. NCBI lineage: Eukaryota > Viridiplantae > Streptophyta > Magnoliopsida > Nymphaeales > Nymphaeaceae > Nymphaea > Nymphaea thermarum. Next base: position 245,746 of record JAANDH010000462.1, read on the forward strand.
AACTAATTAGACCCACGGATCTAAGATCCGTTATCCCTTGGGCGCATGGATGAGCTTTGGTAGGCACATCCCGATTTGCCTAGGTTCAGCCTAGGCTTACCGCAGGTAATCATGGGTTCGGACTCACATGGGATTAGACGACTCTAGCCAATTAAGTCCTAAAAACCGGATCATTACTGCCTCGAGGTTCAAACTGTGTCACTCTAGGTACCGGCATCATTGGCGGTTTTGAGGAATAAAACTGCCTATAAACCTTGGCTATGCCAGTACGCCGTGGTGGGGGAAACAATTTCATTTTCTCTGACATCACCTCCTCGCTCGATTTGCCTGAGACTATTCTTGTAGTGGGGGGAGGAGTGGCGAGTAATCCTTCTTGAGTTTCTACTGACAGTGGTCCAGCTGTGACCTTAAACTCAGCTTCATTTGGTTGATTCTCGCTAGGGATGCCGTAAGGGAAGTACTTGCTAGCTGAACCCAATACGCCTTCCTTGCCTTTTTGGTTTGTAGATGGGTGTTTTGCTGATAAAGAAAGACTAGGGGTCCTTAGTATCCCTTTCTTGGTATTGAAAACTTTCGTGCCATTCGAAGACTTAGTATTTTTGAAATGGGCATTCCTTTCGATTGGCAATTCCGACAAGATCTCATCATTACCGTCACTACTGCAGTCTGTGTCTGACTCCACATCTGTCTCGGGTGGCATTATAGCATTGGGCCATGGTGTTGCCTCTAATGCCATTGTTGATTCCAGGTTATCCACTTGGAAATGTTCCCCTAAGAAGATTCTCCTCTTCGAGTAGGGTTCCATTTTGTCTCCTGTCACTATCACCTTGTCTGTTTCGGCCATATTGACGATCCACATTCTGTGGGTCTCCCTGTCCATTTCTAACTCACAATGCCAACCCTCTACACTAGGGTGGGGGATTACCACATCACGGTGGGAATCACTACCAACCTTGATACTGATCCACTCAGGATATTGATCCCATTTGGCTCCGCAAACCAACCATTCTCTTTTCACACAGACTCCATTTTCATAGGTGCTATGAAAAATATCCATTCTGGTCTACTAGACGGCACCAAACGTCTTCTACTCTATTAAGCAATCTGCTGAAGGAAAGCACACCAGTATGACTAAGGACTGCTACTACTAGCACGCTGAAAACACTAAACTTCTGAAATCTGGTTGCTCTAATTCTGTCTACGCTGACACTTCTGCCCGTGTGCGTCAAGCAGGTGAAGCAGGTTCACCTGTCACCGCACCCGCCTGGTGCCTCGGTGACTGACTCTCGCTCTCAGCCGGCCTAAAGATAAGGCCTGAACTGTCACGTCCGCCTGACGCCTCGACAGCGCACCTCGAGCTCAAGCACCTTTTGAGTTGTGCGGTGTGCACAGCTCTAGCTTAGACTGTTTTTAGGGACAGTCAAAGGACTACGCAAAGAAATATTAAACGGTGGAATTAAGTCTTCAAACTTGGTCAGTAGCAAGATAAGATAATTATCTAGCCACCCTCCAAATTTGAGCTCAATCCGACTTCAGGAAGCCTCTGAACCAACTCTGTTTTTCCGCTGGACTGCTACTCAGACAGGTTCTATTCGAACAGGCTATTTCGCCACTAACAGTTTCAAAACCACTAGATCTCGGTCGAATCACGTCTGGTGATCTAAACAACTTTTGTAGAGTATGTAATTACGAATCTGTCCACCAATTTTGAAGCCAATCCGACCTCGTTTGCCCCTCAAAATCGCCGTTACACTTCTGCAAACTGTCACAGTCCAGAAAACCGAAATTCTGCCTATATACGTCACCGGTTGGGCTAGAAAGTCCGAACCAAGTACGTCCTAAATTCCCAAGATCTTGTTGAGGTTCTTCCCTAAAACCAAAAATCCTAAACAGAATTACACAAGTGCTCTACCCGCCGGACAAACACCGGCGCAAACCCTTAGGACTGGATTACAAGTAAGGTTAACCCTTTCCCAATCCTAGCTACGGCCAAAAACCTACTACAATTCAACTAAGGGGCTGAGGCTTTACAAAGAACGCGCGATACAAATCTTAATTCTCTCACAACTCACTCCAAATCATGCAAACCATAAACTAACACCAAACCACACCCAACACAAGCAAATGGGAGGTCTAGCTCCTTGCGGTCGTGTCTCGGGCTAAGGCCCTCGAGGTACCACAGAAGGGAGCACGGCCGAGACCTGGGCTAAAGCAAACACAAGCAAACTAGATGCAATCCTAGAACTTAAAACAAATTCACCCTCCCGGAACTACAAGGGGGTTAAGAAAGCGTTACTGGCCAAGGGGGTGCCTTGACTAAGCCGGATAGATGACCCGAGGTGAAAGCCTATGCCTTCGGGTATTGCAGCTCATGGTTCCAGAAGACCGGCTGAGGAGTGCCTCCACGGAGATCGCAACGCGGGTGGAGGATGGCCGGCGGGGAGCGCACGGCCTGGTCGCAGGCGAAGGACCGGCGGGAAGCGCGCGGTCAGGGCTGCTGCCTGTTATCGGGCGCCGAGGGATGACGCGACGGCCTGTCGCCTTAGGCACGGGCTGTCGGACGCGGGCGCACTGAAGGGGCCGCTGTCGAGTAGCGACAGCGCCTACCGCTGGACGTCGAGGTGGCTCGGCCACGCGCGTCGGAAGGACGCCGACGGAAGAGAGACAGCCGAGGAGCGGGCCGGGCAGTGCCGGCGAGGCCTAGTCCTAACTAAGGCTGGGGCTCGGGGCGCTATAGGTAGGCTAGAATAGTCAAGTGAGGCTAAGGGTTAAGGTCAGCCAAGGAGATAAGTGGCTTAGGTGCGGAATGGGTGACCTAGCTAGAGAGTGGTCTTAGCCGGATGACTAAGGGTGGCTACTGGACCGAGTCAAGGGTCCGGGTCAAATGGGTCGAGGGTCACTCGAGGTAGGCTCGAGTCTACTAGGGTTGAGTCTAGAAGTGGGCTAGGTGTGGTATGGAACCTAGCTGGTCTAAGGCTCAAGTAAGAAGCGGCTTAGGACAAGCGGCCGAGGAAGAAGTGGCTGCCTAGGGTGAGGTGGAGGTGCGCGAGGCTTCCTAGTGGATAGGGAGTGACTTGGCTGGTCGTGCCAAGTAGGGAGCACCGATTCTTGCCACGTGGCAAGATGGACGGACTCTAGACAGAGATAGCTAGGGCGAGCTAGCTAAGAGGAGATGAGCCGAATCACTTCCTAGAAGATACGAGGTTGATTCGCAAGGGAGGAGATGAGTCAAGGGGTGAAAGGCCCGTGACCTCTCTCAAACAACTCGTGGGACCTAGGGGTCTAGGATGGGGACACGTGGAGCTATCAACGGCTACTAGGGAATGTGGTTGGAGCTGGAGGACAGGTGTCACAAGGTGGCGAGAGGGCTGGCGAGGAAGTAGGATCTAGCTAAGGATGAGGGGCTCGACGGCAAGAAAATAGGAGGAGAGATCGGAGGGGAGAGCTCGCGGATGCTAGGTGTTCACCCTGAGGGAAGACACGTGGCGATGGTGGGACCGGGCTGGTGAGCTGGAGCTCGAGCTGCTCTGACGTGGCTGAGGGGTTACACCAGATGGGGACATGTGGCTTGATGAGGGGCAGCGATCTAAGGAGAGCTAGGGTTAACAGTAAGCTAAAAGCGAAAATGGAAAAGGGAGATCCTAAAGCTAAGGGGCGGCTCCTACAAGGTCGGAGCTCGAGATCCCAAGGTGATCTCGAGTGGGACAGGTATGTACTGACGTGGGGGGTGAGCTGGAATGGCTGGCTGGATGACTGACACATGGACACACGGATGGCTGCGATGAAAAGCAAGGAGACTTACCCGGGATGGCTGGCGACCAAGGTGGAGAGCTCCAAGTGCGCCGGCGGCTAGGGTTCAACTCCTTTGCCCGAAAGCCCAATCTGCCCTTAATGAATCTGTTTGAAAATAAAGCAAGGGAAGGGCAGAACAGTCCTCAGCCTCCGGGAGTAATGGCGGTCACCGGGAATTGTAGCGGCGACCGGAAATTACCTCTTTTCCGTCGAGGCTCCGAACTTGCAATCTAGCCGTCGGATTCCGCCCAAATTACACCATTTTTGAGCTTTTCTTTGGGCAACCCTTTTAAGCTAGTTTTTATATTATTTCAACAGCCAGATCTACGACTTTTGCTTGATTTTTTTATTATGGACCGTGGCTTACAGGGCAGAAAACCGAGAGATATATTTTTTATTTCCACGGTTAACTTTAGCCCAAACTTCACCAAACTCGCTAAGATCAATCCTAGCGATTCTAGAGTGTCCTCCACCTTGTATCAAGGACGATCTACAAGGGGGCTTCACCGTTGATCACGCCTTCTAACCTCGGGTATGCCAAGGGTAGAAAACAGATGCCGGGAATCCCTTTCCCTAGATCTATCCCCACACAATGTTCGTAGGACACAAGAGAACCAAAAGTACTAACCTTAATAAATTGTCCCGTTGAAGCCGAGGGATGTCCCGCGCCTTCAACCTTCCCCTTTCTGAATTCAGCCTCTCAACTCCTTCGGGTGTAAGGAGAAGGCACTGATTTCAGTTTTAATGAAAACCGAGATGGGGTACTTACGTGGTCAAAGGGAGAGTCGCCGCCGGTGAGGAGGAGATCCACCAATGCCGTGCCTTAGGGCCTTCGTCGAGGACGCCGGTGCTCCCAAGCTCTTCAATGGAGTAGAGATCGTCACGGGCCAAGGGGACGGGAGAGGGAGGAGACGCCAATTTCACACCTCGGTGAAGAAGACGGGAGACTATAGAAGATGGAATCCACAAAGTGAAATCCTAACCTCGCGAGGAGGAGAGAGAGAGTCCGAGACTCAAAATAACTTCAAAGAGCCGTCTTGAGGTGAAATCTGGACTCTATATGCACTTGGCCTCAAAGATTCGGCGTCAACGGGCAGTAGAAGACAGATTTTGTTTCAGCATTTTCGGTTTTCAGTACAGGCAGAATTTCGGTTTTCTGGACTGTGACAGTTTGCAGAAGTGTAACGGCGATTTCGGGGGGCAGACGAGGTCGGATTGGCTTCAAAATTGGTGGACAGATTCTTAATTACATACTCTACAAAAGTTGTTTTGATCACCAGACGTGATTCGAGCGAGATATAGTGGTTTTGAACCTGTTATTGGCGAAATAGCCTGTTCGAACAGAACCTGTCCGAGTAGCAGTCCAGCGGAAAAACAGAGTTGGTTCAGAGGCTTCTTGAAGTCGGATTGAGCTCAAATTTGGAGGGTGGCTAGATAATTATCTTATCTTGCTACTGACCAAGTTTGAAGACTTAATTCCACCGTTTAATATTTCTTTGTGTAGTCCTTTGACTGTCCCTAAAAACAGTCTAGGCTAGAGCTGTGCACACCGCACAACTCGAAAGGTGCTTGACCTCGAGGTGCGCTGTCGAGGCGTCAGGCGGACGCGACAGTTTCGGCCTTATTGTCAGGCCCGGCTGAGAGTGAGAGTTAGTCACCGAGGCACCAAGCGGGTGCGGTGACAGGTGAACTTGCTTCACCTCCTTAACGCACACAGGCAGAAGTGTCAGTGTGGGCAGAACTAGAGCAGCCAGATTTCAGAAGTTTAGTGTTTTCAGCGTGTAAGTAGTAGCAGTCCTTAGTCGTACTGGTGTGCTTTCCTTCAGCAGTTTGCTTAATAGAGTAGAAGACGTTTTAGTGCCATCTAGTAGAGTGGAATGGACATCTTCCTTAGCACCTATGAGAACGAAGTCTGTGTGAATAGAGAATGGTTGGTTCGCGGAGCCAAATGGGATCAATATCCTGAGTGGATTCAGTATCAAGGTTGGTAGTGATTCCCACCGTGATGTGGTAATTCCCCACCCTAGTGTAGAGGGTTGGCATTGTGAGTTAGAAATGGACAGGGAGACCCACAGAATGTGGATCGTCAATATGACCGAAACAGACAAGGTGATAGTGACAGGAGACAAAATGGAACCCTACTCGAAGAGGAGAATCTTCTTAGGGGAACATTTCCAAGTGGGTAACCTGGAATCAACAATGGCATTAGAGGCAACACCATGGCCCAATGCTATAATGCCACCCGAGACAGATGTGGAGTCAGACACAGACTGCAGTAGTGACGGTAATGATGAGATCTTGTCGGAATTGCCAATCGAAAGGAATGCCCATTTCAAAAATACTAAGTCTTCGAATGGCACGGAAGTTTTCATTACCAAGGAAGGGATACTAAGGACCCCTAGTCTTTCTTTATCAGCAAAACACCCATCTACAAACCAAAAAGGCAAGGAAGGCGTATTGGGTTCAGCTAGCAAGTACTTCCCTTACGGCATCCCTAGCGAGAATCAACCAAATGAAGCTGAGTATAAGGTCACAACTGGACCACTCTCAGTGGAAACTCAAGAACGATTACTCGCCACTCCTTCCCCCACTACAAGAATAGTCTCAGGCAAATCGAGCGAGGAGGTGATGTCAGAGAAAATGAAATCGTTTCCCCCACCACGGCGTACTGGCATAGCCAAGGTTTATAGGCATTTTTATTCCACAAAACCGCCAATGATGCCAGAACCTAGAGTTACACAGGCAAATTCGGTTAGGGAAATGGATGAAAGTCTACTCCCACTTCCTGAGCAGACAACATCAGATTCATGGACAGAGCAGAAAATCTATGAAGAAATTGAACACCTATGCCTAAGCTCAGAGAAGCACATGGATGTTGAACCAAATGAGGGTACTACCAACGAATTACTTGAACCCACCCTTGACGTTATTAGGAAAGTACTTGCTAGCTGGGAGAGAGGTAAGGTGGCGTGAGCAGGTTGCCTAAAGGGGTCGGGGATAAGGCTAGGCAGGTGTTGCCTATAATAGCACCAAGGGTGGGTTCAACCAAATGAGGGGCAATGAGCTGCAAGAGCAGCAAATACTTTTTATCGGGCGGTTACCACGAGATTATGTACCCGAGCGGCAACAGATAGAAAGTCTTGAGGCCAGCGATAGAACAACCCGACTGTATCCCAAGGTTTACAACCGAGGGCCTAGAGGATGCTTCCTGCAAATGAGGAACTCGCTGGAAGTGCTACCCAGAGACTGTGGACCAACAAAAAGGAAACGGGTAGCAATTGAGAAACAGAACCATCCAAGGAGTGGTATAGCTAGAGCTTGGGGATAAGCTCATTTTAAGGAGGGTGGTCTGTTACGAGCCCCAAGCCCAGCTAGGCCCGTAAGGACCAAACCCAGGGCCAAGGTAGGCCCGTCAGGGCTCGTAAGGGCAGGAAGTGTGTTCGCCAGGGCAGATGGGCAAGCCAAAGAGGTTAAGAAGCCACATGGAGTTATTGCAGAGGGTGGAGCGGGCGGAAAGAGCAACAACGACCAAGTGCATGTGACACAGTTTGAACCTCGAGGCAGTAATGATCCGGTTTTTAGGACTTAATTGGCTAGAGTCGTCTAATCCCATGGGAGTCCGAACCCATGATTACCTGCGGTAAGCCTAGGCTGAACCTAGGCAAATCGAGATGAGCCTACCCGAGCTCATCCATGTGCCCAAGGGAAAACGGATCCTAGATCCGTGGGTCTAGTTTTCTTTAAGTCTTTGGACGGATAGCATCCACTTTGTTTCAGATTTACATTACTTTAGTTTCTGATTTGAATCTTGTAAGAACCGGATCGGAATGTGAACCGAGTCACTTAGGATAGTATTTAAGTGTTAAGTGCTTTGTACTCGTTATGCTTTTTGGAAATTAATGAATTGAAGTGGGCAATTGGGTGAAAGGCCCCCTTTCTCTCTCCTCTCTCGTGGCACACCCCTCTCCCGCGGTGGTCTTCCTTCTCTTCCTCGATGTCTCTTCTTCCTTGACGTACCCTTGCCCCATGGCGTTTTCCTACTCGTCCTCAAGGTAAATCTCGAGCCCTTGTCATCTTCTTTGTGACATTTTCTTTGGATTTGTTGTTTCCTAGGTGGACCTTCCCTCCGTTTCACCAATCTTGTCAACCGAAGGTCTCTCCTTCCTTCCCGTCCTCATTCTCTTGCCTTTGTCCTCCCCATCGACCGACAGATTAAGGCTTTGGAACCACGAAGTAGCTCCGGCGAAGGCGAGGCTCCTTGGACCACAAATTATCCCCACGACATGCTAGGAAGAATCGGTGCCTTCCTTCTCCAAAACCAGAAGGTTGAGAGGCTGTTCTACCACCGGGATGATTGAAGAAGGGCGGACAACGTTCGACTTCAAAAGGGACTCCACTCGAGGTTAGTACTTTGGGATTTCTTGTCGAGAGTAGGCGTCTTATTGAGAGCGTTCTAGAGGTGAGTTTCATATTCGGCCTAGGCCTGATTCACGGTGTTAAACCCGTGAGTTAGCTCTGGTTTTCCGGCTGCAAAATCACCCTTAGACCCTCTCTTACGAGGCTTAAAGTCGGCATTTTATCTCTTGGTTCGAACCAAGAAGGATGAAAGGAAACCGATGGTGAAAAGAGTCGGCCAGATCTACGACTTTTGCTTGATTTTATGATTCTGGACCGTGGCTTACAGGGCAGAAAACCGAGAGATATATTTTTGATTTCCACGGTTAACTTTAGCCCAAACTTCACCAAACTCGCTAAGATCAATCCTAGCGATTCTAGAGTGTCATCCACCTTGTATCAAGGACGATCTACAAGGGGCCTTCGCCGTTGATCACGCCTTCTAACCTCGGGTATGCCAAGGGTAGAAAACAGATGCCGGGAATCCCTTTCCCTAGATCTATCCCCACACAATGTTCGTAGGACACAAGAGAACCGAAAGGACTAACCTTAACAAATTGTCCCGTTGAAGCTGAGGGATGTCCCGCGCCTTCAACCTTCCCTTTTCTGAATTCAGCCTCTCAACTCCTTCGGGTGTAAGGAGAAGGCACTGATTTCAGTTTTAATGAAAACCGAGATGGGGTACTTACGTGGTCAAAGGGAGAGTCGCCGCCGGTGAGGATGAGATCCACCAATGCCGTGCCTTAGGGCCTTCGTCGAGGACGCCGGTGCTCCCAAGCTCTTCAATGGAGTAGAGATCGTCACGGGCCAAGGGGACGCGAGAGGGAGGAGACGCCAATTTCACACCTCGGTGAAGAAGACGAGAGACTATAGAAGATGGAATCCACAAAGGGAAATGCTAACCTCGCGAGGAGGAGAGAGAGAGTCCGAGAATCAAAATAACTTCAATTGCATAAAATTCGATTAAGAAATTGTTAGGGGTAAGATTAAACAACACAAAGAAAGGAGAACGACTTACCAAAGTTGAAGCCGGCAGCCAAGGAACGTGCGATGAAGCACCAGCGGCTAGGGTGGAAGACCCTAGTGCGCTCCTCCAAGGAATGACCGAAATACCCCCATGAGCTAGTTAGGAATTCGAATTCACTTGAGGGAAATTCTGTCCTTGTTGCCGGAAATTGTGGAGTGACCGGAAAGAGTGCATCGGTCACCGGATTTGGCCAATTCCGGCCAAGGCTCGATCTTCACCTAGAAGGCTCGGATCTTCACCAAAATGAGCTGGACTGATCCTTTTGCTTGGGCGATCACCTTGGCATTATTTTTCTGCCATGTTCATGCCTTAAACCACCGTTTTCAATACTTTTTTACTTCTGTTTTTCAGGTGGTATTCTCTGGAAAACCGAGACTTAATTTGATGCGATTTTGACTATTTTCACCATCGGTTTCCTTTCATCCTTCTTGGTTCGAACAATGAGATAGAATGCCGGATTTTAGGCCTCGTAAGAGAGGGTCTAAGGGCAGTTTTCCACCGGAAAACCAGAGCTAACTCACGGGTTTAACACCGTGAATCAGGCCTAGGCCGAATATGAAACTCACCTCTAGAACGCTCCCAACAAGACGCCTACTCTCGACAAGAAATCCCAAAGTACTAACCTCGAGTGGAGTCCCTTTTGAAGTCGAACGTTGTCCGCCCTTCTTCAATCATCCCGGTGGTAGAACAGCCTCTCAACCTTCTGGTTTTGGAGAAGGAAGGCACCAATTCTTCCTAGCATGTCGTGGGGAGTATTCGTGGTCCAAGGAGCCTCACCTTTGCTGGAGCTACTTCGTGGTTCCAAAGCCTTAATCCGTCGGTCGATGGGGAGGACAAAGACAAGAGAACGAGGACGAGAAGGAAGGAGAGACCTTCGGTTGACAAGAATGGTAAAACCGAGGGAAGGTCCACCTAGGAAACGACAAAGCCAAAGAAAATGTCACAAAGAAGATGACAAGGGCTCGAGATTTACCTTGAGGACGAGTTGGAAAACGCCATGGGGCAAGGGGACGTCAAGGAAGAAGAGACATCAAGGAAGAGAAGGAAGACCACCGTGGGAGAGGGGTGTGCCACGAGAGAGGAGAGAGAAAGGGGGCCTTTCGCCCAATTCCTCACTTCAATTCATTAATTTCCAAAAAGCATAATGCGTACAAAGCTTGTAAAACATAAATACTATCCTAAGTGACTCGGTTCACATTCCGAACCGGTTCTTACATGTTTCAAATCTAATACTAAAGAAATCCAGATCTGAACTAGAATGGACGCTATCCGTCCAAAGACTTAAACTAATTAGACCCACGGATCTAGGATCCGTTTTCCCTTGGGCGCATGGATGAGCTCGGGTTAGGCTCATCCCGATTTTCCTAGGTTCAGCCTAGGCTTACCGCAGGTAATCATGGGTTCGGACTCACATTGGATTAGACGACTCTAGCCAATTAAGTCCTAAAAACCGGATCATTACTGCCTCAAGGTTCAAACTGTGTCACATGCACTTGGCTGTTGTTGCTCTTTCCGCCCGCTCCACCCTCTGCAATAACTCCAAGTGCCTTCTTAACCTCTCTGGCTTGCCCATCTGCCCTGGCTAACACACATCCTACCCTTACGAGCCCTGGCGGGCTTACCTTGGCCCTGGGTTTGGTCCTTACGGACCTAGCTGGGCTTGGGGCTCGTAACAGACCACCCTCCTTAAAATGAGATTGTCCCCAAGCTCTGGCTATACCATTCCTTGGATGGTTCTGTTTCTCGATTGCTACCCGTTTCCTTTTTGTTGGTCCATAGTCTCTGGGTAGCACTTCCAGCGAGTTCCTCATTTGCAGGAAGCATCCTCTAGGCCCTCGGTTGTAAACCTTGGGATACAGTCGGGTTGTTCTATCCCTGGCCTCAAGACTTTCTATCTGTTGCCGCTCGGGTCCATAATCTCGTGGTAACCGCCCGATAAAAAGTCTTTGCGGCTCTTGCAGCTCTTTGCCCCTATGGGGTGTACGCAGTACCGTGTCCTGTGTAGTAGACCCTCTATCATTATTCATGATCCACTGCGCTCCCGCTGCGCTAGTTCTTCTGGGGCTATGGACGTGAGTTCTAAGGGTGTTGTAGGGGTCCCTTAGCTCACGGCTGCAATTAGGAGAGTCCGGGAACTGATAGGCTCTCCAACGCTCTGGGTAAAGTTTTTCAATATGATGACCCAGAGTGATTACTTGAAATTTGTGGTGGCCACCCTCCTTAGAATATGTCTTTCCTTGGGAGGAAGTGGCCACTTGATACCCCTGAATTTCACAGGACCCTGTTTGGAAGGTATAACTCTCACTCCCTATAGACACGAGGGAAGGGCGTATTGCTTTTGTATTTGCTTTTCATCCTGGCTACGGCCATTGTTGACTTGAGTGGTACCTCGACGGCCCTAGGCCTAGACACGACCACTAGTCGACCAGCCTACCTAGGGAATTGGGTGTGGTTTGTACGTTCTAGGATGATGGTTTGAATGGTTTGCATGGTTTGTTCTGAGTGAGTTGTGAGCGTAATCTTGTATCACGAATGTGTGTAAGGCCTCACAGCCCTCGTAGTTTCTTGTAGTAGGTTTTGACTTAGTTAGGTTTTGGGAATACCCTTCCATGTATCTACTTCCTATTGGGTTTGCGCCGGGGTCCTGTCCGGCCGGGTAGCTCCCTTAGTATTGAATTGTTTAGGTTTTTAAATTAGGCTCACCTCAAGAGATCTTGGCTTTAGGGTCTCGACTCGTCGGAACAGGCCGTTCTAGTCGGGGTCCTAACAATTGGTATCAGAGCCAGGTTGAGGTGAAATCTGGACTCTATATGCACTTGGCCTCGAAGATTCGGCATCAACCGGCAGTAGAAGACAGATTTTAGTTCAGCGTTTTCAGTTTTCAGAGTTAGACAGATTTTTGGTTTTCTGTTCTGAGACAGTCTGTGGCAGTATATCGGTAATTTCTGGGGGTAAACGAAATCGAATTAGCCTCAAAAGTGGTGGACAGATTCGTAATTACATGCTCTACAAAAGTTGTTTAGATCACCAGACGTGATTCGGCCCGGAACTAGTGGTTTTGAACCTGTTATCAGCGAAAAAGCCTGTTCGGACAGAACCTGTCCGAGTAGCAGTCCGACGGGAAATTTGAGTTGGTTCACAGGCTTCCTGAAGTCGGATTGAGCTCAAATTTGGTGGGTGGCTAGATAACTATCTTATCTTGCTACGGACCAAGTTTTAAGGCATAATTCCATCGTTCAGTTTTTCTGTGTGTTGTCCTTTGACTGTTCTGAAAACAGTCTAGGCTAGAGCTGTGCACACCGCACAACTCAAAAGGTGCTTGAGCTCGAGGTGCGCTGTCGAGGCGTCAGGCGGACGCGACTGTTTAGGCCTTATTGTCAGGCCCGGCTGAGAGCGATAGTTAGTCACCGAGGCACCAAGCGGGTGCAGTGACAGGTGAACTTGCTTCACCTCCTTAACGCACACGGGCAGAAGTGTCAGTGTGGGCAGAACTAGAGCAGCCAGATTTCAGAAGTTTAGTGTTTTCAGTGTGTAAGTAGTACCAGTCCTTAGTCGTACTCGTGTGCTTTCCTTCAACAGTTTGCTTAATAGAGTAGAAGATGTTTTGGTGCGTAGAGCGGAATGGACATCTTCCTTAGCACCTATGAGAACGAAGTCTGTGTGAATAGAGAATGGTTGGTTCGCGGAGCCAAATGGGATCAATATCCTGAGTGGATCAGTATCAAGGTTGGTAGTGATTCCCACCGTGATGTGGTAATTCCCCACCCTAGTGTAGAGGGTTGGCATTGTGAGTTAGAAATGGACAGGGAGACCCACAGAATGTGGATCGTCAATATGACCGAAACAGACAAGGTGATAGTGATAGGAGACAAAATGGAACCCAACTCGAAGAGGAGAATCTTCTTAGGGGAACATTTCCAAGTGGGTAACCTGGAATCAACAATGGCATTAGAGGCAACACCATGGCCCAATGCTATAATGCCACCCAAGACAGATGTGGAGTCAGACACGGACTGCAGTAGTGACGGTAATGATGAGATCTTGTCGGAATTGCCAATCGAAAGGAATGCCCATTTCAAAAATACTAAGTCTTCGAATGGCACGAAAGTTTTCAATACCAAGAAAGGGATACTAAGGACCCCTAGTCTTTCTTTATCAGCAAAACACCCATCTACAAACCAAAAAGGCAAGGAAGGCGTATTGGGTTCAGCTAGCAAGTACTTCCCTTACGGCATCCCTAGCGAGAATCAACCAAATGAAGCTGAGTATAAGGTCACAACTGGACCACTCTCAGTGGAAACTCAAGAACGATTACTCGCCACTCCTCCCCCCACTACAAGAATAGTCTCAGGCAAATCGAGCGAGGAGGTGATGTCAGAGAAAATGAAATCATTTCCCCCACCACGGCGTACTGGCATAGCCAAGGTTTATAGGCAGTTTTATTCCACAAAACCGCCAATGATGCCAGAACCTAGAGTTACACAGGCAAATTCGGTTAGGGAAATGGATGAAAGTCTACTCCCACTTCCTGAGCAGACAACAACAGATTCATGGACAGAGCAGAAAATCTATGAAGAGATTGAACGCTTATGCCTAAGCTCAGAGAAGCACATGGATGTTGAACCAAATGAGGGTACCACCAACGAATTACTTGAACCCAACCTTGACGTTATTAGGAGTAAGGATCAACCTAAGGTGGGTGGTGTGGACCGAACTCTCATTTTGACACACAGAAGCAGGGCAAGGAAAGAACTTCAAAACAGAGCGACTCAGGAGCTCATGAGTCCAAATCATAGAGAACTGATTGCCCTAAATAAGAAGAATTCTAACAAACCCGGACTTGTGCAGAGAATGAAGCCACTCACTATCCCGGAGTTGTTAGAAGAAGAAATTTTAGCTACATCCGATGGAATTCTCCCTGAGTCAGAAAATGATGATGTGAGTAAATCGGAGAATCATCATGTAGAAGCTACGGTCTACCCCGACAACCAAAATGGGGAACATCAACAAGGCAAGGTAGACCTAGATACCCTTAACGTGCAAACAAGGTCCTAACAATTGGTATCAGAGCTAGTTCACCGGTTGAGTCAAATTGGTAACAAGTGGATGCCCTTAACGTGCAAACAGGATCCGGTTGAGTCAAGATGGGCTCGGGCTGGGGTAGGCCAATAGGGATGGGGAAGGGTTTTCCGCACCTTGACTTAGTTAGGTTTTGGGAATACCCTTCCATGTATCTACTTCCTATTGGGTTTGCGCCGGGGTCCTGTCCGGCCGGGTAGCTCCCTTGTATTGAATTGTTTAGGTTTTGTCTTCCGGAGTCGGGGCCTCTTCTTTGTTTTTCTCTTTTCTTTCCTTTGGCTCATTTTTCTTTTTACTCTTCCTTCTCACTTGGATTTCCTCTTCGGAAAAGAAACTGGAACTAGAGCTGGAGCTTGAGCTCGAACTCGAGGAATCACTGTCAGAACTCGAACTGCACTCTGAGTCATCAACTACCACAATGTTGTGCAAGGACTTGCACTTATGGTTTCTATCCCATTTACCATCACACCACCAACATAAACCCTTCCGTTTGTATTCTTCTATCTGCTGGGGTGTGAGATATCGAGTAGGGCATTCACGAACCTGGCTGGGATTAAAGCGGAAGTGCAGGACTATGTCAAGAAGTGTGTGGTCTGCCAAAGGGAGAAATACGAGGCCATCAAGCCTCCGGGTCATTTGAACCCTCTACCCATACCAACCAAACCGTGGACTAATGTCACGATGGATTTTATTGATGCAATGCCCCGTTCAGAAGGAAAGGAGGCAGTGTTAGTAGTCGTGGACAGACTAACGAAGTATAGGACCCCGACTATAGAGAGAAAGGGGCCTTTCGCTCTGATACCAATTGTTAGGACCCCGACTAGAACGGCCTATTCCGACGAGTCGAGACCCTAAAGCCATGATCTCCTGAGGTGAGCCTAAATTAAAAACCTAGATAAATTAATACAAGGGAGCTACCCGGCCGGACAGGACCCCGGCGCAAACCCAATAGGCAGTGGACACACGGAAGGGTATTCCCAAAACCTAACTAAGTCAAAACCTACTACAAGAAACTACGAGGGCTGTGAGGCCTTACACACGTTCGCAATACAAGATTACGCTCACAACTCACTCAGAATAGGCCATTCTAGTCGGGGTCTGAATCAATGGAGGTCTTTTTTCTCTCTTCTCTCTTCTTTTTCTTCTTCAATATTCTCCTCATAAACTCTTGCCATAGAAAAACATTCTTCGAGAATCTGAAAGCGATGGACCTTCATTTGTCGTTTGATATCCTTTCTTAAACCGCCCTTAAAGGCTCCAACAAGGGCCTTCTCCGGCCACTGAACCATGCTTGCAAGATGTTTGAATTGCCTCTGATAGGCGGCTACAGTAGTAGTCTGTACTAGATTTTTTAGATCCTGATCATAGTCAATGAACGTGGAATCTCCAAAATGTAATTGCAGACTAGCTCTGTATCTTTCCCATGTAGGGTTGGCCGTTTTGTGCCCAAACCATAAGTAATGGGTTCTTGCCTCACCCGTCATGTTGGCCGTGGCAATCTCAATCCATTCCTCTTGAGGGACATGATGGCATCGGAAGTATCGTTCTGCCATGAATAGCCACTCTCTGAATTGTTCCCCATTGAACTTGGGAAATTCACTGGTTAGACTAGAAAATCAATGCCCAATTCTGGTGGCGTGGGATTAAAGCGGAAGTGCAGGACTATGTCAAGAAGTGTGTGGTCTGCCAGAGGGAGAAATATGAGGCCATCAAGCCTCTGGGACATTTGAACCCTCTACCCATACCAACCAAACCGTGGACTGATGTCACGATGGATTTTATTGATGCAATGCCCCGTTCAGAAGGAAATGAGGCAGTGTTAGTAGTCGTGGACAGACTCACGAAGTATAGTCACTTTGCTCCCTTGCCGAGGATGTATCAAGGGACACTTGTGGCCGGCGTCTACCATGAGTACGTAGGAAAACTCCACGGAATGCCACAGTCTGTCGTCTGCGACAGGGACTCCATCTTCCTTAGTGCATTCTGGCAGGAGTATATGAAAAACATGGGAATGATGCTCAACTTCAGTACAGCCCACCATCCCCAAACAGATGGGCAAAGCGAAATTGTCAACCGATCCTTGGAGACGTATTTGAGATGTTTCGCAGGCGAGCGACCAAATACTTGGGTAAAGTATCTACCATGGGCAGAATGGTCGTATAATACGAGTCTACACTCGTCTACTGGAATGACCCCTTACGAGGGTGTATATGGTTTTCCTCCCCCATCGATTCCACGATATGAGGGAGGTACGGCTAATGATGACAGTGTAGATTGTGAGCTGCGCACAAGGGAAAAGGTATTGGAATCCCTCAAGCATAATATTGCAAAAGCGCAGAATCGCATGCGATAGGTCTACAACAAGGGCCGAAAGGATCGTGAGTTTGTGGTGGGTCAGTACGTCTGGCTTAAGAGGTTGCCTCTTAAGCAGAAATCTTTGATGGGCCAACCCTATTCGAAATTGTTACCTCGGTATTATGGCCCTTATCCGGTACTGCAGAAGGTGGGAAAGGCTGCATACAGACTTGGTCTTCCCAGAACAGCATTAGTACATCCCGTTTTTCATGTTACAAGGCTGAAGCCTCACCAAGGGGATGTACCGGCTCTTATTGAGCAAGTGCCGGATAACTTGCCTACCCCCTATCGGATTCTTAAACACTGATATGTGCAACGACAGGGGAGAAATAGGCACGAGGTGCTCGTAGAATGGGAAGGACCCGACAGGGGTACCTCATGGGAAGAATTTGGGTCAATCATTCACCGTTTTCCCTCTTCAAGCACTCGAGGACAAGTGCACGGTAGGGAGGGGGAATCTGATACGGACCAACTTCTAAGTCCGGACCCAGTTGGGACTGAGCAGGCCGAACCCAGTCGACGGAAGCGCAAGGCGTCCGATTTATGGGCTCATTCCCTTCAGCTTGTTGAAGTTATTCCCAAGGAGGCAGAAGCAGCACCAGAGACAGTTGCAGTGGGAGGTGCGGGAGGAGCAACAAGGTCATCAACGGTGCTTAAACTGGGAAAGTCTCAAGATGTTCTTGATTCTAATGTTGGGCTCACCGAGCTAGAGAGGTTAAACCCAAGTGAGTCCAGTCCGAAGGTCCCTTGAGGCGCCCTAAGAACGAAAGTCTTAGGCAATGGCTCGGTCAAGCCTGACCGAATCCTTACACCTAAAGTCTGAAGTGAGGGCGGGTCCCCTCACGAGGTCCCCACCTTGGGCTCGCAAGGCTCAAGGGCTGGAACCATTTGCTTTATATGTTGGGCGCTAGGCCCGAGCTTAGTTTAAGCGTTTTATTTCAGCAAGTAGGTTCGGGGTTTATTTATGTCAATAAGGGGTTTTGAACCCGAGACCTAGCCTAGCGGGTTGTGCTTGGCGGAAATATAATTTGGACTTTGGGTAGAGGATACAGTCCAGTTTGTGGATGATCCAAATAGGAATAGTATAAGTAGTTTTGGATCCAAGTGTATTGCATCGAATTTTATGAAATTGAAGTTATTTTGAGTCTCGAACTCTCTCTCTCCTCCTCGCGAGGTTAGCATTTCCCTTTGTGGATTCCATCTTCTATAGTCTCCTGTCTTCTTCACCGAGGTGTGAAATTGGCGTCTCCTCCCTCTCGCGTCCCCTTGGCCCGTGACGATCTCTACTCCATTGAAGAGCTTGGGAGCACCGGCATCCTCGACGAAGGCCCTAAGGCACGACATTGGTGGATCTCCTCCTCACCGGCGGTGACTCTCCCTTTGACCACGTAAGTACCCCATCTTGGTTTTCATTAAAACTGAAATCAGTGCCTTCTCCTTACACCCGAAGGAGTTGAGAGGCTGAATTCAGAAAAGGGAAGGTTGAAGGCGCGGGACATCCCTCAGCTTCAACGGGACAATTTGTTAAGGTTAGTCCTTTCGGTTCTCTTGTGTCCTACGAACATTGTGTGGGGATAGATCTAGGGAAAGGGATTCCCGGCATCTGTTTTCTACCCTTGGCATACCCGAGGTTAGAAGGCGTGATCAACGGCGAAGGCCCCTTGTAGATCGTCCTTGATACAAGGTGGATGACACTCTAGAATCGCTAGGATTGATCTTAGCGAGTTTGGTGAAGTTTGGGCTAAAGTTAACCGTGGAAATCAAACATATATCTCTCGGTTTTCTGCCCTGTAAGCCATGGTCCAGAATCATAAAATCAAGCAAAAGTCGTAGATCTGGCCGTTGAAATAATATAAAAAGTAACTTAAAAGGGTCGCCCAAAGAAAAGCACAAAAATGGTGTAATTTGGGTGGAATTCGACGGCTAGATTGCAAGTTCAGAGCCTCACCGGAAAAGAGGTAATTTCTGGTCGCCGCTGCAATTCCCGGTGACCGCCATTACTCCCGAAGGCCGAGGACTGTTCTGCCCTTCCCTTGCTATATTATCAAACAGATTCATTAAGGGCTGATTGGGCTTTCGAGCAAAGGATTGAACCCTAGCCGCCGGCGCACTTGGAGCTCTCCACCTTGGTCGCCAGCCATCCCGGGTAAGTCTCCTTGCTCTTCACCGCAGCCATCCGTGTGTGTCCACGTGTCAGTCATCCAGCCAGCCATTCCAGCTCACCCCCCACGTCAGCACATACCTGTCCCACTCGAGATCACCTTGGGATCTCGAGCTCCGACCTTGTAGGAGCCGCCCCTTAGCTTTAGGATCTCCCTTTTCCATTTTCGCTTTTAGCTAAGTGTTAACCCTAGCTCTCCCTAGATCGCAGCCCCTCATCAAGCCACGTGTCCCCATCTGGTGTAACCCCTCAGCCATGTCAGACCAGCTCGAGCTCCAGCTCGCCAGCCCGGTCCCACCATCGCCACGTGTCTTCCCTCGTGGTGAACACCTAGCATCCGCGAGCTCTCCCCCCGATCTCTCCTCCTATTTTCTTGCCGCCGAGCCCCTCATCCTTAGCTAGATCCTACTTCCTCGCCAGCCCTCTCGCCACCTTGTGACACCTGTCCTCCAGCTCCAACCGCATTCCCTAGTAGCCGTTGATAGCTCCACGTGTCCCCATCCTAGCCCCCTAGGTCCCACGAGTTGATTGAGAGAGGTCACGGGCCTTTCGCCCCTTGACTCATCTCCTCCCTTGCGAATCAACCTCCTATCTTCTAGGAAGTGATTCGGCTCATCTCCTCTTAGCTAGCTTGCCCTAGCTATCTCTGTCTAGAGTCCGTCCATCTTGCCACGTGGCAAGAATCGGCGCTTCCCACTTGGCATGACCAGCCAAGTCACTCCCTATCCACTAGGAAGCCTCGCGCGCCTCCACCTCACCCTAGGCAGCCCCTTCTTCCTCGGCCGCTTGTCCTAACATCCTTCTTACTTGAGCCTTAGACCAGCTAGGTTCCATACCACACCTAGCCCACTTCTAGACTCAACCCTAGTAGACTCGAGCCTACCTCGAGTGACCCTCGACCCATTTGATCCGGACCCTTGACTCGGTCCAGTAGCAATCCTTAGTCATCCGGCTAAGACCACCCTCTAGCTAGGTCACCCATTCCGCACCTAAGCCACTTATCTCCTTGGCTGACCTTAACCCTTAGCCTCACTTGACTATTCTAGCCTACCTATAGCGCCCCGACCAACCAAGCCGAGCCCCAGCCTTAGTTAGGACTAGGCCTCGCCGGCACTGCCTGGCCCGCTCCTCGGATGTCTCTCTTCCATCGGCATCCTTCCGACGCGCGTGGCCGAGCCACCTCGACGTCCAGCGGCAGGCGCTGTCACTACTCGACAGCGGCCCCTTCAGTGCGCCCGCGTCCGACAGCCCGCGCCTAAGGCGACAGGCCGTCGCGTCATCCCTCGGTGCCCGATAACAAGCAGCAGCCCCGACCGTGCGCTTTCCCCCGGTCCTTCGCCTGCGACCAGGCCGTGCGCTCCCCGCCGGCCATCCTCCACCCGCGTTGCGATCTCCGTGGAGGCACTCCTCAGCCGGTCTTCTGGAACCATGAGCTGCAATACCCGAAGGCATAGGCTTTCGCCTCGGGTCATCTATCCGGCTTAGCCAAGGCACCCCCTTGGCCGGTAACGCTTTCTTAACCCCCTTGTATTTTCGGGAGGGTGAATTTGTTTTAAGTTCTAGGATTGCATCTAGCTTGCTTGTGTTTGCTTTAGCCCAGGCCTCGGCCGTCATCCTTCTGTGGTACCTCGACGGCCTTAGCCCGAGACACGACCGCAAGGACCTAGACCTCCCATTTGCTTGTGTTGGGTGTGGTTTGGCCATTAGTTTATGGTTTGCATGGTTTGGAGTGAGTTGTGAGAGAATTAAGCTTTGTATAGCGCATTCTTTGTAAAGCCTCACAGCCCCTTAGTTGAATTGTAGTAGGTTTTTGGCCGTAGCTAGGATTGGGAAAGGGTTAACCTTACTTGTAATCCAGTCCTAAGGGTTTGCGTCGGGGTCTGTCCGGCGGGTAGAGCACTTGTGTAATTCTGTTTAGGATTTTTGGTTTTAGGGAAGAACCTCAAGAAGATCTTGGGAATTTAGGACGTACTTGTTTCGGACTTTCTAGCCCAACCGGTGACGTGCCTAACAATTGGTATCAGAGCCATGGCATCAAGTGGCCACTTCCACTTCCTCCCAAGGAAAGACATATCCTAAGGAGGGTGGCCACCACAAATTTCAAGTAATCACTCTGGGTCATTATATTGAAAAACTTTACCGAGAGCGTTGGAGAGCTTATCAGTTCCCGGACTCTCCTAATTGCAGCCGTGAGCTAAGGGACCCCTACAGCACCCTTAGAACTCACGTCCATAGCCCCAGAAGAACTAGCGCAGTGGATCATGAATAATGATATAGGGTCTACTACACAGGACATGGTACTGCGTACACCCCACAGGGGCAATGAGCTGCAAGAGCAGCAAAGACTTTTTATCGGGCGGTTACCACGAGATTATGGACCCGAGCGGCAACAGATAGAAAGTCTTGAGGCCAGGGGTAAAACAACCCGACTGTATCCCAAGGTTTACAACCGAGGGCCTAGAGGATGCTTCCTGCAAATGAGGAACTCGCTGGAAGTGCTACCCAGAGACTATGGACCAACAAAAAGGAAACGCGTAGCAATTGAGAAACAAAACCATCCAAGGAGTGGTATAGCCAGAGCTTGGGGACAAGCTCATTTTAAGGAGGGTGGTCTGTTACGAGCCCCAAACCCAGCTAGGTCCGTAAGGACCAAACCCAGGGCCAAGGTAGGCCCGCAGGGCTCGTAAGGGCAGGAAGTGTGTTCGCCAGGGCAACAATGACCAAGTGCATGTGACACAGTTTGAACCTCGAGGCAGTAATGATCCGGTTTTTAGCACTTAATTGGCTAGAGTCGTCTAATCCCATGTGAGTCCAAACCCATGATTACCTGCGGTAAGCCTAGGCTGAACCTAGGCAAATCGGGATGAGCCTACCCAAGCTCATCCATGCGCCCAAGGGAAAACGGATCTTAGATCCGGGGGTCTAATTAGTTTTAGTCTTTGGACGGATAGCGTCCATTCTAGTTCAGATCTGGATTTCTTTAGTATTAGATTTGAAACATGTAAGAACCGGTTCGGAATGTGAACCGAGTCACTTAGGATAGTATTTAAGTTTTACAAGCTTTGTATGCGTTATGCTTTTTGGAAATTAATGAATTGAAGTGTGGAACTGGGCGAAAGGCCCCCTTTCTCTCTCCTCTCTCGTGGCACACCCCTCTCCCGCGGTGGTCTTCCTTCTCTTCCTCGATGTCTCTTCTTCCTTGACGTCCCCTTGCCCCATGGCGTTTTCCTACTCGTCCTCAAGGTAAATCTCGAGCCCTTTTGTGATCTTCTTCGTGACATTTTCTTTGGTTTTGTCGTTTCCTAGGTGGACCTTCTCTCGGTTTCACCATTCTTGTCAACCGAAGGTCTCTCCTTCCTTCCCGCCCTTGTTTTCTCGTCCTTTCTTCCCCATTCGACCGACGGATTAAGGACTTGGAATCTCGAAGTAGCTCTGGTGAAAGCGGGGCTCCTTGGACCACAAATACTCCCCACGGCATGCTAGGTAGAATCGGTGCCTTCCTTCTCCAAAACCAGAAGGTTGAGAGGCTATTCTACCACTGGGATGATTGAAGAGGGACGGATCTCGTTCGGCTTCAAAAGGGACAAATACCGAGGTTAGTACTTTGAGATTTCATGTCGGGTGTAGGCTGCTTGTTGGGAATGTTCTAGGGGTGTTTTTCTGTTTCCGATTAGGCCTGATTCATGGTGCCAAACCCATGAGCCAGCTCTGGTTTTCCGGTGGAAAACCACCCTTAGACCCTCTCTTACGAGGCCTAAAATCTGGCATTCTATCTCTTTGTTCGAACCAAGAAGGATGAAAGGAAACCGATGGTGAAAAGAGTCAAAATCGCATCAAATTAAGTCTCGGTTTTCCAGAGAATACCACCTGAAAAATAGAAGTAAAAAAGTATTGAAAATGGTGGTTTAAGGCGTGAACATGGCAGAAAAATAATGCCAAGGTGATCGCCCAAGCAAAAGGATCAATCCGGCTCATTTTGGTGAAGATCCGAGCCTTCTAGGTGAAGATCGAGCCTTGGCCGGAATTGGCCAAATCCGGTGACCGCTGCACTCTTTCCGGTCACTCCACAATTTCCGGCGACAAGGACAGAATTGCCCTCAAGTGAATTCGAATTCCTAACCAGCTCGTGGGGGTATTTCGGTCATTCCTTGGAGGAGCGCACTAGGGTCTTCCACCCTAGCCGCCGGTGCTTCATCGCACGTTCCTTGGCCGCCGGCTTCAACTTTGGTAAGTCGTTCTCCTTTCTTTGTATTGTTTAATCTTAGCCCTTAGATGTGCCACGTGTCACCCATCTAAGCCCCTTCCCTAGTTGTGTTGACCCATTTCCCCTTTTGATTTCCCGCCTAAGTTTTGCCTCATCTCCTCAGATATCGCATGATCTCCCCTTTCCTTGATTTTAGCCTAGCTCCTTGCCACCTCATCCTTGCCTAAACCGCACGTTCCCTTTTTATCGCACCTTCCCCTAAGCACCTGGCCACCTCGTGCTTCCTCAATCAACGCAAGAGCCTCGACCTCAATCTTTTCCATACCAACCAGACCGTGGACTGATGTTACCATGGATTTCATAGACGCAATGCCCCGTTCTGAAGGAAAGGAGGCAGTCTTAGTGGTGGTAGATCGGCTCACAAAATACAGTCACTTCGCCCCATTGCCACGCCTGTATCAAGGGCCACTTGTGGCCAATGTCTACCATGAGTATATTGGAAAGTTGCACGGAATGCCAAAGTCCGTTGTCTGCGACCGGGACTCAATTTTCCTCAGCGCATTCTGGCAAGAATACATGAAGAACATGGGGACAACATTAAATTTTAGTACAGGCCACCATCCCCAGACTGATGGGCAAAGTGAAATTGTCAATCGATCCTTGGAGACCTATTTGAGGTGCTTCGCAGGCGAACGACCAAATACTTGGGTCAAGTTTCTGCCTTGGGCAGAATGGTCGTATAACACGAGTCATCACTCGTCTACTGGTATGACCCCTTACGAGGGTGTCTACAGCTTCCCTCTTCCAGCTATCCCACGATATGAAGAAGGTACCGCTAATGATGACAGTGTTGATTGTGAGCTGTGCACAAGAGAAGAGGTTTTAGAATCTCTCAAATAGAACATCGAGAAGGCGCAGAATCGTATGCGGCAAGTCTACAACAAGGGCCGAAAGGATTGAGAATTTGAGGTGGGAGAGTATGTTTGGCTTAAGAGACTGCCTCTTAAGCAGAAATCCCTAATGGGCCAACCTTATTCCAAGCTATTAGCTCGGTATTATGGCCCTTATCCGGTGATTCAGAAAGTTGGGAAGGCCGCGTACAGACTTGGTCTTCCTAGGACAGCACAGGTACATCCAGTTTTTCATGTGACCAGGCTGAAGCCTCACCAGGGGGATGTACCTACCTTAATTGAGCAAGTGCCGGATAACTTGCCCACACCCTAACGAATTTTGAAGCATAGACATGTTCAGCGACAGGGTAGAATGAGACACGAGGTTTTGGTGGAATGGGAAGGACCCGACAGGGGAACTTCCTGGGAGGAATTCGGGTCAGTTGTTCATCGTTTTCCCTCTTCCAGCGCTCACGGACAAGCGCAAGGTAGGGAGGGGGAATCTGTTACGGACCAAACTCCAGGTCCGGACCCAGTAGGAACAGAGCAGGCCGAACCCAGTCGGTGAAAGCAGAAGGCATCAGATCTTTGGACTCGTTCCCTACAGTGTGTGGAAGTTAGTCCCAAGAAGCTTGAATCGGCACCAATGTCAGTTGCAGTGGGAGGCGTGGGAGGAGCAGCTGGCTCAGAAACGGTGCTTAAACTGGGTAAGTCTCAGGGTGACTTAGGTTCCAATGTTGGCCTCACCGAGTTAGTGGAGTCTAACCCAAGTGAGTCCGGTTCGATTGTCCCTTGTACTAAATACCGAAGTGAGGGCGGGTCCCCTCACGAGGTCCCCACCCCTAGATCAATCCCAACAAGCAGCTTACACCCGACATGAAATCTCAAAGCACTAACCTCGGTATTTGTCCCTTTTGAAGCCGAACGAGATCCGTCCCTCTTCAATCATCCCAGTGGTAGAATAGCCTCTCAACCTTCTGGTTTTGGAGAAGGAAGGCATCGATTCTACCTAGCATGCCGTGGGGAGTATTCGTGGTCCAAGGAGCCGCGCTTTAACCGAAGCTACTTCGAGATTCCAATTGCTTAATCCGTCGGTCGAATGGGGAAGAAAGGACGAGAAAACAAGGGTGGGAAGGAAGGAGAGACCTTCGGTTGACAAGAATGGTGAAACCGAGAGAAGGTCCACCTAGAAAACGACAAAACCAAAGAAAATGTCACGAAGAAGATGACAAAGGGCTCGAGATTTACCTTGAGGACGAGTAGGAAAACGCCATGGGGCAAGGGCACGTCAAGGAAGAAGAGACATCGAGGAAGGGAAGGAAGACCACCGCAGGAGAGGGGTGTGCCACGAGAGAGAGGAGAGAGAAAGGGGACTTTCGCCCAATTCCACACTTTCAATGCAAAAAAAACAAAAAAGGAGAATCAAGTGGGCCCAAGCCCATCTCCCTCTCCCTTCTTCGTGCAATCCTTCCTCCGCCTTCTAAGGAAAGGTTGGATGTTCC
Organism: Nymphaea thermarum; assembly: GCA_011799765.1. Taxonomy (NCBI): domain Eukaryota; kingdom Viridiplantae; phylum Streptophyta; class Magnoliopsida; order Nymphaeales; family Nymphaeaceae; genus Nymphaea; species Nymphaea thermarum. The sequence goes on from JAANDH010000462.1 coordinate 271,151, forward strand.
TTTCCTTATCGCTACCTCTCTTAGCGTTCCTCTTGATTACGGGAATCCCTCTTGGCGCTATCCTAGGCAACACCTGCCTAGCCCTTATCCCCAACCCATTAGGCAACCTGCTTGCGCCACCTCACCTCTCTCCCTTAGGCAACTCCATCTCACCCGACACCTTGTCCTAAACCGACCGTTGCTCCTTGCCTTAGCTGATTTTAGGCAACCTCCACCTGCATTTGATTTAATTCCTTTTAGGATAAATCTTATCGTGTCAGCCCTTGGTCAACCGTTACCCACGAGCCTCCTTTCCTCACTTAGGAAAGTAGTCATCGGTCAAAGGCAACTAATCCCTTAGTTGTTAAGTGGCCCCAACCCACTTCGCACGGCTAGACCCAAGCCGCACCTTCCTTCCGCACCCACCTTCTTACTTGGAGTCTTGACTCGATCCGAGTCAACCTAGCCACATCTGAACCTAAGCCTAGTCCGAGTCAACCTAAGCCTGGTCTTAGTCAACCCGAGCGTTGACATAGCCCAGCCACCTTTAGTCGGACCCACTTGTAGTTAGGTCAAACCGAGCTCTAGACCGAGCTCTTCTCCTTAGCTAGGTTTCCCAAGGTTCTAGACCGAACCTTCCCCTTGAAGTTAGCTTAGTCGGCGCCTTTCCTTGGCCAGACCAGCCAAGCCGAACCNATTACCGCCACCTATTCCCTTTCTCTTCTAGCCAGCCTAGTCGACTCGAGCCTACCTCTAGTGTCCCCTCTCCCTTACTTGACCCGGACCCCTCAAGTTGGTCCATTAGTAAACCTCCCCTTGAGCATAGGCTTGCCGTGTCTCTCTCTTAGACAAACCTTTGTAGCGAGTGCCTCCACATTAGCTAGGGGAAGCGTTCATCCGCGAGAATCCAAGTTAGTTGGTGAGCAACACGTTGTCGGATTTAGTGCGGTGTTTCGGCTTAAGCCCTAAATCCTCCCTTACGCGTCTCAAGAGCTTCTTGTATTCTCAGTTCTAGCCTAGCCCACATTAGACCTACCCTTGTAGCTAGGTGACCCAAATCCTCACCTAAACCCACGGACTTAGCCTACCCCAGCCTTAAACCGCATTTGACTAGACCGACTACCTATAGAGCCCAATCCAACCAAGCCCAACCCGAGCCTTAGTTAGGTCTAGGTTCACCCGGGTTCTTCCTTGAACCCGCCAGCTCCCGAAGGTTCTCCCCACGCACAGCGGGATCCTTCCAGTGGTAGCAAGTCCTTGCTGCCATCTCTCGCACGGCTAGGAGGGCCATTTCCAGCAGTCCACCCGGCATCCCTTGCCGACCAGCGTGAAGACTTCCGACGCCCGATTCTACTTCCTAGCGCAGGCCTCATCCGCTGCCTTCCTCCCCGAAGTCCTCCCCTCCTTGCTGCTGCATTGCCCGAGGTCTGGAATTCTCCTCGTGGCCCCTTGCTGATCATAACCAAGCCCCAACTTGGACGGTATAACTCTCATCCCCCTATAGATACGAGGGCAGGGCGTATTGCTTTTGTATTTGCTTTTCAGCCCGGCTACGGCCAATGTTGACTTGAGTGGTACCTCGACGGCCCTAGGCCTAGACACGACCACTAGTCGATCAGCCTACCTAGGGAATTGGGTGTGGTTTGTACGTTCTAGGATGATGGTTTGAATGGTTTGCATGGTTTGTTCTGAGTGAGTTGTGAGAGTAATCTTGTATCGCGAACGTGTGTAAGGCTTCACAGCCCTCGTAGTTTTTTGTAGTAGGTTTTGACTTAGTTAGGTTTTGGAAATACCCTTCCGTGTATCCACTTCCAATTGGGTTTGCGCCGGGGTCCTGTCCGGCCGGGTAGCTCCCTTGTATTAATTTATCTAGGTTTTTAATTTAGGCTCACCTCAGGAGATCTTGGCTTTAGGGTCTCGACTCGTCGGAATAGGCCGTTCTAGTCGGGGTCCTAACAATTGGTATCAGAGCCATCTTGAGGTGAAAATCTGATCTCTACATGCACTTGGTCCTGAAGATTCAGCATCAACCGGCAGTAGAAGACAGATTTTATTTCAGCATTTTCGGTTTTCAGAGTTAGACAGATTTTGGTTTTCTGTTCTGAGACAGTCTGCAGAAGTATATCGGTGATTTTAGGGAGCAAACGATGTCTAATTCGCCTCAAAATTGGTGGACAGATTCGTAATTACATACTCTACAAAAGTTGTTTAGATCACCAGACGTGATTCGGCCCGGAACTAGTGGTTTTGAACCTGTTATCAGCGAAAAAGCCTGTTCGGACAGAACCTGTCCGAGTAGCAGTCCGACGGAAAATTTGAGTTGGTTCACAGGCTTCCTGAAGTCGGATTGAGCTCAAATTTGGTGGGTGGCTAGATAACTATCTTATCTTGCTACGGACCAAGTTTGAAGGCTTAATTCCATCGTTCAGTTTTTCTGTGCGTTGTCCTTTGACTGTTCTGAAAACAGTCTAGGCAAGAGCTGTGCACACCGCACAACTCGAAAGGTGCTTGACCTCGAGGTGTGCTGTCGAGGCGTCAGGCAGACGCGACAGTTTAGGCCTTATTGTCAGGCCCTGCCGAGAGCCAGATTTTGTCACCGAGGCACCAAGCGGGTGCGGTGACAGGTGAACTTGCTTCACCTCCTTAACGCACACGGGCAGAAGTGTCAGTGTGGGCAGAACTAGAGCAGCCAGATTTCGGAAGTTTAGTGTTTTCAGCGTGTAAGTAGTAGCAGTCCTTAGTCGTACTGGTGTGCTTTCCTTCAGCAGTTTGCTTAGTAGAGTAGAAGACGTTTTGGTGCCGTCTAGTAGAGCGGAATGGACATCTTCCTTAGCACCTATGAGAACGAAGTCTGTGTGAATAGAGAATGGTTGGTTCGCGGAGCCAAATGGGATCAATATCCTGAGTGGATCAGTATCAAGGTTGGTAGTGATTCCCACCGTGATGTGGTAATTCCCCACCCTAGTGTAGAGGGTTGGCATTGTGAGTTAGAAATGGACAGGGAGACCCACAGAATGTGGATCGTCAATATGACCGAAACAGACAAGGTGATAGTGACAGGAGACAAAATGGAACCCTACTCGAAGAGGAGAATCTTCTTAGGGGAACATTTCCAAGTGGGTAACCTGGAATCAACAATGGCATTAGAGGCAACACCATGGCCCAATGCCATAATGCCACGCGAGACAGATGTGGAGTCAGACATGGACTGCAGTAGTGACGGTAATGATGAGATCTTGTCGGAATTGCCAATCGAAAGGAATGCCCATTTCAAAAATACTAAGTCTTCGAATGGCACGAAAGTTTTCATTACCAAGAAAGGGATACTAAGGACCCCTAGTCTTTCTTTATCAGCAAAACACCCATCTACAAACCAAAAAGGCAAGGATGGAGTATTGGGTTCAGCTAGCAAGTACTTCCCTTACATGCCCCTATCGAGAATCAACCAAATGAAGCTGAGTATAAGGTCACAGCTGGACCACTCTCAGTGGAAACTCAAGAAGGATTACTCGCCACTCCTCCCCCCACTACAAGAATAGTCTCAGGCAAATCGAGCGAGGAGGTGATGTCGGAGAAAATGAAATTGTTTCCCCCACCACGGCGTACTGGCATAGCCAAGGTTTATTGGCAGTTTTACTCCACAAAACCGCCAATGATGCCAGAACCTAGAGTTACACAGATAAATTCGGTTAGGGAAATATATAAAAGTCTACTCCCACGTCCTGAGCAGACAACATCAGATTCGTGGACAGAGCAGAAAATCTATGAAGAGAATGAACGCCTATGCCTAAGCTCAGAGAAGCACATGGATGTTGAACCAAATGAGGGTACCACCAACGAATTACTTGAACCCACCCTTGACGTTATTAGGAGTAAGGATCAACCTAAGGATGGTGGTCTGGACCGAACTCTCATTCAGACACACAGAAGCAGGGCAAGGAAAGAACTTCAAAACAGAGCGACTCTGGAGCTCATGAGTCCAAATCATAGAGAACCGATTGCCCTAAGTAAGAAGAATTCTAACAAACCCGGACTTGGGCCGAGAATGAAGCCACTCACTATCCCGGAGTTGTTAGAAGAAGAAATTTTAGTTACATCCGATGGAATTCTCCCTGAGTCAGAAATTGATGATGTGAGTAAATCGGAGAATCATCATGTAGAAGCTACGGTCTACCCCGACAACCAAAAAGGGGAACACCAACAAGGCAAGGTAGACCTAGATACCCTTAACGTGCAAACAGGGTCTTGTGAAATTCAGGGGTATCAAGTGGCCACTTCCACTTCCTCCCAAGGAAAGACATATCCTAAGGAGGGTGGCCACCACAAATTTCAAGTAATCACTCTGGGTCATTATATTGAAAAACTTTACCCAGAGCGTTGGAGAGCCTATCAGTTCCCGGACTCTCCTAATTGCAGCCGTGAGCTAAGGGACACCTACAGCACCCTTAGAACTCACGTCCATAGCCCCAGAAGAACTAGCGCAGCGGGAGCGCTGTGGATCATGAATAATGATAGAGGGTCTACTACACAGGACACGGTACTGCGTACACCCCACTGGGGCAAAGAGCTGCAAGAGCAGCAAAGACTTTTTATCGGGCGGTTACCACGAGATTATGGAGCCAAGCGGCAACAGATATCAAGTCTTGAGGCCAGGGATAGAACAACCCGACTGTATCCCAAGGTTTACAACTGAGGGCCTAGAGGATGCTTCCTGCAAATGAGGAACTCGCTGGAAGTGCTACCCAGAGACTATGGACCAACAAAAAGGAAACGGATAGCAATTGAGAAACAGAACCATCCAAGGAGTGGTATAGCCAGAGCTTGGGGACAAGCTCATTTTAAGGAGGGTGGTCTGTTACGAGCCCCAAGCCCAGCTAGGTCCGTAAGGACGAAACCCAAGGCCAAGGTAGGCCCATCAGGGCTCGTAAGGGCAGGAAGTGTGTTCGCCAGGGCAGATGGGCAAGCCAAAGAGGTTAAGAAGCCACTTTGAGTTATTGCAGAGGGTGGAGCGGGCGGAAAGAGCAACAACGGCCAAGTGCATGTGACACAGTTTGAACCTCGAGGCAGTAATGATCCGGTTTTTAGGACTTAATTGGCTAGAGTCGTCTAATCCCATGTGAGTCCGAACCCATGATTACCTGCGGTAAGCCTAGGCTGAACCTAGGCAAATCGGGATGAGCCTACCCAAGCTCATCCATGCGCCCAAGGGAAAACGGATCTTAGATCCGTGGGTCTAATTAGTTTTAGTCTTTGGACGGATAGCGTCCATTCTAGTTCAGATCTGGATTTCTTTAGTATTAGATTTGAAACATGTAAGAACTGGTTCGGAATGTGAACCGAGTCACTTAGGATAGTATTTAAGTTTTACAAGCTTTGTATGCGTTATGCTTTTTGGAAATTAATGAATTGAAGTGTGGAACTGGGCGAAAGGCCCCCTTTCTCTCTCCTCTCTCGTGGCACACCCCTCTCCCGCGGTGGTCTTCCTTCTCTTCCTCGATGTCTCTTCTTCCTTGACGTCCCCTTGCCGCATGGCGTTTTCCTACTCGTCCTCAAGGTAAATCTCGAGCCCTTGTCATCTTCTTTGTGACATTTTCTTTGGCTTTGTCGTTTCCTAGGTGGACCTTCCCTCGGTTTCACCATTCTTGTCAACCGAAGGTCTCTCCTTCCTTCCCGTCCTCGTTCTCTTGTCTTTGTCCTCCCCATCGACCAACGGATTAAGGCTTTGGAACCACGAAGTAGCTCCGGCGAAGGCAAGGCTCCTTGGACCACGAATACTCCCCACGACATGCTAGGAAGAATCGGTGCCTTCCTTCTCCAAAACCAGAAGGTTGAGAGGCAGTTCTACCACCGGGATGATTGAAGAAGGGCGGACAACATTCGACTTCAAAAGGGACTCCACTCGAGGTTAGTACTTTGGGATCTCTTGTTGAGAGTAGGCGTCTTGTTGGGAGCGTTCTAGACATGAGTTTCATATTCGGCCTAGGCCTGATTCACGGTGTTAAACCCGTGAGTTAGCTCTGGTTTTCCGGTGGGAAAATCACCCTTAGACCCTCTCTTACGAGGCTTAAAGTCGGCATTTTGTCTCTTGATTCGAACCAAGAAGGATGAAAGGAAACCGATGGTGAAAAGAGTCACAATCGCATCAAAATAAGTCTCGGTTTTCCAGAGAATACCACCTGAAAAACAGAAGTAAAAAAGTATTGAAAATGGTGGTTTAAGGCGTGAACTTGGCAGAAAAATAATGCCAAAGTGATCACCCAAAAAAGGGGTTCATTTCGGCTGATTTTGGTGAAGATCCGAGCCTTCTAGGTGAAGATCGAGCCTTGGCCGGAATTGGCCAAATCCGGTGACCACTGCACTCTTTCCGGTCACTTTGCAATTTCCGGCGACAATGTCAGAATTGCCCTCAGCTAATTTGAATTCCTAACTAGCACGTGGGGGTATTTCGGTCATCCTTGGAGGAGCGCACTAGGGTCCTCAACCCTAGCCGCCGGTGCTTCATCGCACATTCCTTGGCCGCCGGTCTTCAATTTTGGTAAGTCATCTTCCTTCCTTTGTTTTGTTTAATCTCAGCCTTTAGATGTGCCATGTGTCACCCATCTAAGCCCCTTCCCTAGTTGTGTCGACCCCTTTCTTCCTTTTTTGATTTCCCGCCTTAGTCGTTGCCTTATCTCCCTGGATTGCGCATATCCCATTTCCCTTGATTTTAGCCAAGCTCCTCGCCACCTCCTCCTTGCCTAAACCACCCATTTCCTTTTTATCACATCTTCCCTTAAGCACCTGGCCACCTCGTGCTTATCTACTCATTACCTTCCCAAACCGTGTAGCCTTCCTTCTTTCTAGCGAGACACCTCTTCCCCCATGGGACCCACACGGTTCCACATGGCCTTCCCCTAGGCATCCCTCTTAGCTCGCACCTCCTTCTTTCCCTTTTTCGTTTTAGCTAGCCTCCTTCCTCAATTACCCTCCCCTAACCGAACCCCACTCCAGCCATACATCTTGGCCACGTGTCCTAATCTCCCTTCTTGAGAGGTAACAAGAGAATCAAGTGGGCCCAAGCCCATCTCCCTCTCCCTTCTTCGTGTGATCCTTCCTCCTCCTTCTAAGGAAAGGTTGGATGTTCCTTTCCTTATCGCTACCTCTCTTAGCGTTCCTCTTGATTACGGGAATCCCTCTTGGCGCTATCCTAGGCAACACCTGCCTAGCCCTTATCCCCAACCCATTAGGCAACCTGCTTGCGCCACCTCACCTCTCTCCCTTAGGCAACTCCATCTCACCCGACACCTTGTCCTAAACCGACCATTGCTCCTTGCCTTAGCTGATTTTAGGCAACCTCCACCCGCATTTGTTTTAATTCCTTTTAGGATAAATCTTATCGTGTCAGCCCTTGGTCAACCGTTACCCACGAGCCTCCTTTCCTCACTTAGGAAAGTAGTCATCGGTCAAAGGCAACTAATCCCTTAGTTGTTAAGTGGCCCCAACCCACTTCGCACGGCTAGACCCAAGCCGCACCTTCCTTCCGCACCCACCTTCTTACTTGGAGTCTTGACTCGATCCGAGTCAACCTAGCCACATCTGAACCTAAGCCTGGTCTTAGTCAACCCGAGCGTTGACATAGCCCAGCCACCTTTAGTCGGACCCACTTGTAGTTAGGTCAAACCGAGCTCTAGACCGAGCTCTTCTCCTTAGCTAGGTTTCCCAAGGTTCTAGACCGAACCTTCCCCTTGAAGTTAGCTTAGTCGGCGCCTTTCCTTGGCCAGACCAGCCAAGCCGAACCNATTACCGCCACCTATTCCCTTTCTCTTCTAGCCAGCCTAGTCGACTCGAGCCTACCTCTAGTGTCCCCTCTCCCTTACTTGACCCGGACCCCTCAAGTTGGTCCATTAGTAAACCTCCCCTTGAGCATAGGCTTGCCGTGTCTCTCTCTTAGACAAACCTTTGTAGCGAGTGCCTCCACATTAGCTAGGGGAAGCGTTCGTCCGCGAGAATCCAAGTTAGTTGGTGAGCAACACATTGTCGGATTTAGTGCGGTGTTTCGGCTTAAGCCCTAAATCCTCTCTTACGCGTCTCAAGAGCTTCTTGTATTCTCAGTTCTAGCCTAGCCCACATTAGACCTACCCTTGTAGCTAGGTGACCCAAATCCTCACCTAAACCCACGGACTTAGCCTACCCCAGCCTTAAACCGCATTTGACTACACCGACTACCTATAGAGCCCAATCCAACCAAGCCCAACCCGAGCCTTAGTTAGGTCTAGGTTCACCCGGGTTCTTCCTTGAACCCGCCAGCTCCCAAAGGTTCTCCCCACGCACAGCGGGATCCTTCCAGTGGTAGCAAGTCCTTGCTGCCATCTCTCACATGGCTAGGAGGGCCATTTCCAGCAGTCCACCCGGCATCCCTTGCCGACCAGCGTGAAGACTTCCGACGCCCGATTCTACTTCCTAGCGCAGGCCTCATCCGCTGCCTTCCTCCCCGGAGTCCTCCCCTCCTTGCTGCTGGATTGCCCGAGGTCTGGAATTCTCCTCGTGGCCCCTTGCTGATCATAACCAAGCCCCAACTTGGACGGTATAACTCTCATCCCCCTATAGATACGAGGGCAGGGCGTATTGCTTTTGTATTTGCTTTTCAGCCCGGCTATGGCCAATGTTGACTTGAGTGGTACCTTGACGGCCCTAGGCCTAGACACGACCACTAGTCAACCAGCCTACCTAGGGAATTGGGTGTGGTTTGTACATTCTAGGATGATGGTTTGAATGGTTTGCATGGTTTGTTCTGAGTGAGTTGTGAGCGTAATCTTGTATCGCGAACGTGTGTAAGGCCTCACAGCCCTCGTAGTTTCTTGTAGTAGGTTTTGACTTAGTTAGGTTTTGGGAATACCCTTCCGTGTATCCACTTCCTATTGGGTTTGCTCCGGGGTCCTGTCTGGCCAGGTAGCTCCCTTGTATTAATTTATCTTGGTTTTTAATTTAGGCTCACCTCAGGAGATCTTGGCTTGTGAGATCTTTGGGCAAGAGTTAGTCTAGAACTTGGGCAACACACCTGCCTAGCCTTATCCCCGACCCCTTTAGGCAACCTGCTCGCGCCACCTTACCTCTCTCCCTTAGGCAATCCCATCTTATACGAGCCTTTGTCCTAAACAGACCGTTGCCTTCCCTTAGACTAATTAGGAAACCTCTACCGCAATTGATTTGCTCCCTTTTAGGAAAGGTCATATCTCGTCAGCCCTTGGTCAACCCTTACCCACGAGCCTCCTTTCCTCACTTGGGAAAGTAGCCCACTCGGACCCACTTCACACGGCTAGACCCAAGCCGCCCCTTCCTTCTGCACCTACCTTCTTACCTTGGAGTCTTGACTCAACCCGAGTCAATCTAGCCACATCTGAACCTAAGCCTTGTCCAAGTCAACCCTTCCTACATCTGAACCCAAGTCTGGTCTTAATCAACCCGAGCCTTGACCTAGCCCAGCCACCCTTAGTCGGACCCACTTGTAGTTAGGTCAAACCGAGCTCTTCTCCTTAGCAAGGTTCTCCAAGGTTCTAGTCCGAACCTTCCCCTTGTAGTTAGCTAGCCGGCGCTTCTCCTTGGCCAGACTAGCCAAGCCGAACCCTCCCACTTAGCTTGCCTCGTGTGCCATCACCTTCCCTAGGAAAACCCCTTCGTGTGGCCTAAGTCCTAAGCTTTCATATCTCTCAATGCCTTAGCGCCTCGGCAGTCCCGCTTCGCTCTCGGCCGGGCTCGTCGAGCCTAAATCACCACACCCGCCTGGTGTCTCGGCGACGCACCTCGAGCTTGGCTACCCTCAGGTGTACAGTGTGTACAGCCCTACACTTGCTGAAAGTAAGCAAGCGAAGCCTCGACTATGCTATCCAATATGCTAAGCCGTGAAGACCTAAAACCGACTGACACTGAAAACCGAGAATACCAACTGACTAGAATACCCTGCCGAAGACCAAAGCTGAAATCTGTCCGCCTGAACCGTGAAGAATCAGCATCTACAGGACAGTGCAGACGGCGGTGTTGTGTTATTGATCTTCGGCAGTTTGCTTCCAAGGCAGCTTTGTTTTAGGTTTCTTCATAGCAATCGGATTTCGTAGATTAGGACTGTTTGGTGTTAGTATCTTTGGCATACTGGACGTTTGTTGTCACGCATCATCATGGGAAAATCCAAGAGGAACGCGAGCTCTGATGAGCCCGTCCTTGAGGATGTCCCTCTAGATCAATCAGGCGATGCCCCGGCAACCCAAAAGGGGCAAGTTCCAGACTATGCTTTAGGTAAAATCCTAAGCCTAGAAAGGGAATTGTCGCAGATGCGTAGTGAAATGGCTAAGACAGAGAATTATAGGAAGAAAGACCTGGACCGACAGAACCAAGACCGTTTGAATGAAATGGAAGAAGTTCGGGCCATGTTCCGACAATTGGCCACAGCCCAGGCCCAAATCTTAGCCACGGAAAGGACCACTCAAGGTCCGAATACAAGGAAAGGAAAAGGTCTGTTAGGAATGCCTGACTACCAGACCGTCACTGAGGTCAATCCCAACAACATCTCACATGTTGGGACAAGCACGGATGGGGCCAAACTCATGGGACCCCCACCCGATAGGCAACCCGAGCCATATAGTGAATACTATAGAGCTCTGATACCAATTGTTAGGCACGTCACTGGTTAGACTAGAAAATATGAACCAAGTACGCCCTAAGTTCCCAAGACCTTCTTGAGGACACACCAGAAAACCAAAATCCTAAACAAATTAATACAGTAGATCTACCCGGCCGGACAAACCCCGGCGCAAAACCCAGTAGGATGGAGTACAGGTGCGGAAAACCCTACCCAATCCCTAACTACGGGCAAAACCTACTACAAGCACTACAAGAGGGTAAGGCTGTACAAACGTGAGTGATACAAAAGAGCTCTCACAACTCACTCAAGCCAAACCATACCACACCACACCCAACAGAAGCAAATAGGTAGGTCTCGGCTGCTTGTGATAGTGTCTCGGGCTGATGGCCCTCGAGGTACCACAGAGTAGAGCTCGGCCGAAGCCTTGGGCTAAAACAATAAGGAAGCAAACTAAATGCAAGCCTAAAACAGTAAACAAATACACCCGCCCAGATTTACATGGGGGACGAGAGAGTCTACCGACCAAGGGCTAGCCTTGGCTGAACCAAAGAGCCACGGGGTGACAACCGATCCCCGGGCAAGGCAGCAACGGGCCGGCGTTAAGCGCGCGGCCTGGGCAGCCTCCTGCTGTCGGGCGCCGAGAAGGTGCGGGCAACGGGATGTCGTTGATGGCACGTGCGGAACTCCGAGGTAGTGACGAGGAGGGCGAGTGCCGGGTAGCGGCAGCGCGTACCTGCCTTCCTTTGGGACGGCTCGGCCATGGGCGTCGGCAAGAATGTCCGACGGCGATGTGGATGGCCGAGGTGCTGGCCGAGGACGACTAGCGGGGAGCTAGCGGCGTCAGCTGTACCTGGTCCCTATCTAAGGCTGGGCTGGCCGGTTGAGTCAAGATGGGCTCGGGCTGGGGTAGGCCGAGGAATCTTGCAGCTTATAACGGAGAATAGGTTATATGACTAGTGGGAAGGCCTTCGGGCTAGGTCAAGAGGGAAGCTCGGGCAAGTGGTCTAAGTCGACCAAGGGGGGAGATAAGTTCTAGCTAGGTGGGCTAAACTAAGTGGACCGAGTTGATAGGTCCGGGTCAAGTAGGTCAAGAGGGGCACTCGAGTTAGGCTCGAGCCAACTAAGGATCAGCTTAACAAGTGGGCTAGGTGGGTTAGATAGGCCTAGACGAGCTAAGGGAGGTTAATCAATTCGGTTTAGGACAAGGGTCCGGAATAAGAGGGTTGACCTAAGGGGTGAGCTGGTGCGCGAGGCAACCTAGCTAGGTGGGCTCGGACTTGGCTAGGCTTAGCCAAGGGTGGTGCGCCGGATCTACACCACGTGGCAAGATCGAGGACTAGGCTAGAGCTCGCAAAGGGTAAACCCTAGCGATAAGGAATAGAGGGGCTGCTTTTCCTAAAGATAAGGAAAGTGGACCCGAGGGAGTTATCGAGAGAGGGGGACGTGGAGGCTAGGTGGCACTCGGCGGTTCTCTCGATCTAGGAGATGAGGACACATGGACTGATCAAGGGCTAGAAGAGGCTGCGGTTAGGGTTGAGGGAGAGGTGGCCAAGGGGCTGGCGAGAGAGGGGGAGATAAAGCCTAAAAAGTAGGATCGCGCCCTACAAGTTAGGAAATGGAAACCGCTCGGATGTGAGGTGGCGGCTTGTGAGGGGATCTCGAGCTGATGAGGTGGCAGCTCGTGGGTCCAGGTGGGACACGTGGCACCTGAGGTGGAGGGCGAGCTGGGCTCGGGCTTACAAGATGGAGACACATGTAAGATGGACAGCAAGAAGCCTAGCGACTAGGGTTTAGGACTTAGAAGAAAAGAAGAGAATAGGAGGCGCGCCAGCTGGTCCTACAAATGAGGAACCGTCGGGGGACACGTGGGCTGAGCTGGGCTCGAGCTGATACAGGGAGCACGGATGAGAGACACGTGGCAGATTGGAGGGAAGAGATTAGACTTACTTGGTTCAGCAGATCTTCCAAGTGGGCTCGCACCAAGTTGGACGCCGATCTAGTTTGAGTTGCGCCGGCTTTAAGTCCACAATGCCCTTAGCAATTCAACACGGGCCTTGACACAGGTGAGGACAAGATTGTCCAATGACACCGGCGTTAATGGAGGTCGCCGAAATACTCAGATCTGGCTGGAAGTTGCAGAATTCCGGCAGGGAGCCGATCTCACAATCCGACCGTCTGAATTTGCCCAAATTCGGATATTATGAAGCTCTTGCTTGGGCGATTCCAGAAATGCAATTTATATTATTTTCCCATGGCTAGATCTCGATCTACAGGAGATTTGGACCTGCTGGACTGAAGGGAAATGGGGAAGAATCCGAGACCTTCAAGCTTGAGGCCGGAGCTCTTTCCACCGTTAAAACACTTTGCTTATAGGCTAGATTAAGTCTAGCGATTACAAGACTCCTCCGCAACGTGTAAAAGAGGGTCTAGGAGGGGTCTACGCCATTGACCTCGAGCACTAGCCTTGGGTATGCCAAGGAGAGAACCCGGGTGCCGAGCAGCCCTTTCCTCTAGACCGATCCCAACACAACTTGCGTAGGAAGAACAAGAAATCGATATACTAACCTTGTAGCCGTCACTTGTTGAAGCCTATCGCCGGCTTCAACCTTCCCAAACGCAATGCTGATCTCTCAACTTCTCCGTGGCCGAGAAGAAGGCACCTAGCTTGCTGGTTTTCACTTTTAAGCGGGGAATGCCGTGGATGAGGGAGGGATCACCACCGGTAGGAGGGAGATCCGCCGTAAGCCTTCCACTTGATCTTCGCCGGAATGACACCGCCGGAAATCCAAGTCTTGATGGAGGAAGAAGTGTCACGGGCCTAGGGGACACGAGGGGATGAGAGGCACCACACTCTCACGTGAGAGAGAGTCGATGATTGACTTAGAGAACGAAGGAGATCCACCTCTAAACCGAGGAGGAGAGAGCCTAGCTCGAGAGAAGAGAGAGAGTCTGGGAGTCCAAATGACTTCGATTATGCCAAAATTGATACAATGAACTAAGATCCAAAACTATTTATACTATTCCTAAATGATCCAATCCACAATCCGGATTAGATCTCTACCCAAACCCATTTACATTAGTGCGCCTGGCACAACCCGCCAGGCTAGGTCACAGGTTCAAATCCCTTTATTGACTCGAGCCGAAATGAACCTAGTTGTTGAATTAAATTGCTTAAAAGTAAACTCGGGCCTAATGCCTAGCGAGAAAGCAAAAGGTTCAAGCCCCTGAGCCTTGTGAGCCCAGGGTGGGGACCTCGTGAGGGGACCCGCCCTCATTCGGTATTTAGTGCAAGGGGTCGGTCAGGTTTGACCGAACCATTTGCCTAAGACTTTGGTCTTAGGACGCGCCTCAAGGGACAATCGAACCGGACTCACTTGGGTTAGATTCCACTAACTCGGTGAGGCCAACATTGGAATCTAAGTCACCCTGAGACTTACCCAGTTTAAGCACTGTTTCTGACCCAGCTGCTCCTCCCACGCCTCCCACTGCAACTGACATTGGTGTCGATTCAAGCATCTTGGGACTAACTTCCACACACTGTAGGGAACGAGCCCAAAGATCTGACGCCTTCCGCTTTCGCCGACTGGGTTCGGCCTGCTCTGTTCCTACTGGGTCAGGATCTAGGGTTTGGTCCGTAACAAATTCCCCCTCCCTACCTTGCGCTTGTCCTCGAGCGCTGGAAGAGGGAAAACGATGAACAACTGACCCGAATTCCTCCCAGGAAGTTCCCCTGTCGGGTCCTTCCCATTCCACCAAAACCTCGTGCCTCATTCTACCCTGTCGCTGAACATGTCTAGGCTTCAAAATTCGATAGGGTGTGGGCAAGTTATCTGGCACTTGCTCAATTAAGGTAGGTACATCCCCCTGGTGAGGCTTCAGCCTGGTCACATGAAAAACTGGATGTACCTATGCTGTCCTAGGAAGACCAAGTCTGTACGCGGCCTTCCCAACTTTCAGAATCACCGGATAAGGGCCATAATACCGAGGTAACAGCTTGGAATAAGGTTGGCCCATTAGGGATTTCTGCTTAAGGGGCAGTCTCTTAAGCCAAACGTACTCTCCCACCTCAAATTCTCGATCCTTTCGGCCCTTGTTGTAGACTTGCCGCATACGATTCCGTGCCTTCTCGATGTTCTGTTTGAGAGATTCTAAAACCTCTTCTCTTGTGCGCAGCTCACAATCAACACTGTCATCATTAGCGGTACCTCCTTCATATCGTGGGATAGCTGGAGGAGGGAAGCCATAGACACCCTCGTAAGGGGTCATACCAGTAGACGAGTGATGACTCGTGTTATACGACCATTCTGCCCAAGGCAGAATCTTGACCCAAGTATTTGGTTGTTCGCCTGCGAAGCACCTCAAATAGGTCTCCAATGATTGATTGACAATTTCACTTTGCCCATCAGTCTGGGGATGGTGGGCTGTACTAAAATTTAATGTTGTCCCCATGTTCTTCATGTATTCTTGCCAGAATGCGCTGAAGAAAATTGAGTCCCGGTCACAGACGACGGACTTTGGCATTCCGTGCAACTTTTCAATATACTCATGGTAGACATTGGCCACAAGTGGCCCTTGATACAGGCGTGGCAATGGGGCGAAGTGACTGTATTTCGTGAGCCGATCTACCACCACTAAGACTGCCTCCTTTCCTTCAGAAGGGGGCATTGTGTCTATGAAATCCATGGTAACATCAGTCCACGGTCTGGTTGGTATGGGAAGAGGGTTTAGATGGCCAGGAGGCTTGATTGCCTCATACTTCTCCCTCTTGGTGCTATTATAGGCAACACCTGCCTAGCCTTATCCCCGACCCCTTTAGGCAACCTGCTCGCGCCACCTTACCTCTCTCCCTTAGGCAACCCCATCTTATACGAGCCTTTGTCCTAAACCGACCGTTGCCTTCCCTTAGTTTAATTAGGAAACCTCTACCGCAATTGATTTGCTCCCTTTTAGGAAAGGTCATATCTCGTCAGCCCTTGGTCAACCCTTACCCACGAGCCTACTTTCCTCACTTGGGAAAGTAGCCCACTCGGACCCACTTCACATGGCTAGACCCAAGCCGCCCCTTCCTTCCACACCTACCTTCTTAACTTGGAGTCTTGACTCAACCCGAGTCAATCTAGCCACATCTGAACCTAAGCCTAGTCCAAGTCAACCCTTCCTACATCTGAACCCAAGTCTGGTCTTAATCAACCTGAGCCTTGACCTAGCCCAGCCACCCTTAGTCGGACCCACTTGTGGTTAGGTCAAACCGAGCTCTTCTCCTTAGCTAGGTTCTCCAAGGTTCTAGTCCAAACCTTCCCCTTGTAGTTAGCTAGCTGGCACTTCTCCTTGGCCAGACTAGCCAAGCCGAACCCTCCCACTTAGCTTGCCTCGTGCGCCATCACCTCCCCTAGGAAAACCCCTTCGTGTGGCCTAAGTCCTAAGCTTTCATATCTCTCTATGCCTTAGACGAATTTGGGAATCATTACTCACCGATCCCCTTTCCTCTCTAGCTTCCCTAGCTTGACTCGAGCCTCTCTCGAGTGACCCATCTCCCCTACTTGACCCGGACCCCTCAAGTTGGTCCAGTAGTATACCTTCCCTTGAACATCGGCTTGCCGTGTCACCCTTGACCCAAGCCACCGCATCAAGTGACCCATACTAGTTAAGGGAATAGGATAGTTCCGTGAGAATCCTAGATAGCTGGTGAGCAACATGTTGTTTGGATTTAGTGTTGTGTTTCGGCTTAAGCCCTAAATCCTCTCTTACGCGTCTCAAGAGAGGAGGATTATTGATCTTGATCGCAGCCATCCGTGTGTCCACGTGTCAGTCATCCAGCCAGCCGTTCCAGCTCGCCTCCCACATCAGCACATACCTGTCCCACTCGAGATCACCTTGGGATCTCGAGCTCCGACCTTGTAGGAGCAGCCCCTTAGCTTTAGGATCTCCCTTTTCCATTTTCTCTTTTAGCTAAGTGTTAACCCTAGCTCTCCTTAGATCGCAGCCCCTCATCATGCCACGTGTCCCCATCTGGTGTATCCCCTCAGCCACGTCAGACCAGCTCGAGCTCCAGCTTGCCAGCCCGGTCCCACCATCACCACGTGTCTTCCCTCGCGGTGAACACCTAGCATCCGCGAGCTCTCCCCTCCGATCTTTCCTCCTATTTTCTTGCTGCCGAGCCCCTCATCCTTAGCTAGATCCTACTTCCTCGCCAGCCCTCTCGCCACCTTGTGACACCTGTCCTCCAGCTCCAACCGCATTCCGTAGTAGCCGTTGATAGCTCCACGTGTCCCCATCCTAGCCCCCTAGGTCCCACGAGTTGTTTGAGAGAGGTCACGGTCCTTTCGCCCCTTGACTCATCTCCTCCCTTGCGAATCAACCTCCTATCTTCTAGGAAGTGATTCGGCTCATCTCCTCTTAGCTAGCTCGCCCTAGCTATCTCTGTCTAGAGTCGTCCATCTTGCCACGTGGCAACAATCGGCGCTCCCCACTTGGCACGACCAGCCAAGTCACTCCCTATCCACTAGGAAGCCTCGCGCGCCTCCACCTCACCCTAGGCAGCCCCTTCTTCCTCGCCGCTTGTCCTAAGCCGCCTTCTTACTTGAGCCTTAGACCAGCTAGGTTCCATACCACACCTAGCCCACTTCTAGACTCAACCCTAGTAGACTCGAGCCTACCTCGAGTGACCCTCGATCCATTTGACCCGGACCCTTGACTCGGTCCAGTAGCAACCCTTAGTCATCCGGCTAAGACCACCCTCTAGCTAGGTCGCCCATTCCACACCTAAGCCACTTATCTCCTTGGCCGACCTTAACCCTTAGCCTCACTTAACTATTCTAGCCTACCTATAGCGCCCCGAGCCCCAGCCTTAGTTAGGACTAGGCCTCGCCGGCACTGCCCGGCCCGCTCCTCGGCTGTCTCTCTTCCGTCGGCGTCCTTCCGAGGCGCGTGGCCGAGCCACCTCGACGTCCAACGGCAGGCGCTGTCGCTACTCGACAGCGGCCCCTTCAGTGCGCCCGCGTCCGACAGCCCGTGCCTAAGGCGACAGGCCGTCGCGTCATCCCTCGGCGCCCGATAACAGGCAGCAGCCCTGACCGCGCTCTTCCCGCCGGTCCTTCGCCTGCGACCAGGCCGTGCGCTCCCCGCCGGCCATCCTCCACCCACGTTGCGATCTCCGTGGAGGCACTCCTCAGCCGGTCTTCTGGAACCGTGAGCTGCAATACCCAAAGGCATAGGCTTTCGCCTCGGGTCATCTATCCGGCTTAGCCAAGGCACCCCCTTGGCCGGTAACGCTTTCTTAACCCCCTTGTAGTTCCAGGAGGGTGAATTTGTTTTAAGTTCTAGGATTGCATCTAGTTTGCTTGTGTTTGCTTTAGCCCAGGCCTCGGCCGTGCTCCGTTCTGTGGTACCTCGAGGGCCTTAGCCTGAGACACGACCGCAAGGAGCTAGACCTCCCATTTGCTTGTGTTGGGTGTGGTTTGGCCGTTAGTTTATGGTTTGCATGGTTTGGAGTGAGTTGTGAGAGAATTAAGCTTTGTGTCGCGCGTTCTTTGTAAAGCCTCACAGCCCCTTAGTTGAATTGTAGTAGGTTTTTGGTCGTAGCTAGGATTGGGAAAGGGTTAACCTTACTTGTGTCACGGAGAAGATGACAAAGGGCTCGAGATTTACCTTGAGGACGAGTAGGAAAACGCCATGGGGCAAGGGGACGTCAAGGAAGAAGAGACATCGAGGAAGGGAAGGAAGACCACCGCGGGAGAGGGGTGTGCCACGAGAGAGGAGAGAGAAAGGGGCCTTTTGCCCTATTCCACACTTCAATTCATTAATTTCCAAAAAGCATAACGCATACAAAGCTTGTAAAACTTAAATACTATCCTAAGTGACTCGGTTCACATTCCGAACCGGTTCTTACATGTTTCAAATCTAATACTAAAGAAATCCAGATCTGAACTAGAATGGACGCTATCCGTCCAAAGACTAAAACTAATTAGACCCACGGATCTAAGATCCGTTTTCCCTTGGGCGCATGGATGAGCTTGGGTAGGCTCATCCCGATTTGCTTAGGTTCCGCGTAGGCTTACCGCAGGTAATCATGGGTTCGGACTCACATGGGATTAGATGACTCTAGCCAATTAAGTCCTAAAAACCGGATCATTACTGCCTTGAGGTTCAAACTGTGTCACATGCACTTGGCCGTTGTTGCTCTTTCTGCCTGCTCCTCTGTTACGAGCCCCAAGCCCAGCTAGGTCCGTAAGGACCAAACCCAGGGCCAAGGTAGGCCCGTCAGGGCTCGTAAGGGCAGGAAGTGTGTTCGCCAGGGCAGGGGCAAGCCAAAGAGGTTAAGAAGCCACTTGGAGTTATTGCAGAGGGTGGAGAGGGCAGAAAGAGCAACAACGACCAAGTGCATGTGACACAGTTTGAACCTCGAGGCAGTAATGATCCGGTTTTTAGGACTTAATTGGCTAGAGTCGTCTAATCACATGTGAGTCCCAACCCATGATTACCTGCGGTAAGCCTAGGCTGAACCTAGGCAAATCGGGATGAGCCTACCCGAGCTCATCCATGCGCCCAAGGGAAAACGGATCCTAGATCCGTGGGTGAAGTTTGCTTTAAGTCTTTGGACGGATAGCGTCCACTTTGTTTCAGATTTAGATTACTTTAGTTTCTGATTTGAATCTTGTAAGAATCGGTTCGGAATGTGAACCGAGTCACTTAGGATAGTATTTTTAAGTGTTAAGTGCTAGCCAACCGTCCATCGTTGCGGTCGTCTGGTACGTCGGATGCGACATCGTTCCTTCCGACTCTCTCTCTCTCTCTCTCTCTCTCTCTCTCTATATATATATATATATATATATATATATATATATATATATATATATATATATATATATATATATATATATATATATATATATATATAGAGAGAGAGAGAGAGAGAGAGAGAGATAACTGTGAGGGGAGGTAACAACGTATGCATAATTTAGATTAAATTATAGGGAAAAGGTCAGTTTCAAATTCAATTTTCGCTATTAAAAAAAGAAAATCAATAGCTCCCCACACTAGGCAAGTTGGAGAAAGAACTGTCTCAGACCTTAACTGGCATAATGTTTCTTAACGTTTGATCTTTCAGGATGATTCTACGAATGAAACAAACTTCACAAGAGAATCCTTAATAAAGAACCTTTTTTCTCTAAGGAAGATAATCAGCCAATCTGAACAAAAAATTAAGTGAAACTTCTACGTGGAAAAATGACCAAGAAAGCATGATATTACAACCAGCAGTCACTTGTTTAATGTCTAAATCCAGTTCCTAAGACAGCACACTACATATTTCAATTTGTAAAGAGAATAAGCATAACTCTTGGCAAAATAGAAAAAAAAAATGTCTTTGAAATTAGCAAGCATCTGAAATAGTGCTCTTGCTTGTAGAACCAACTTGAGTTCAATAGTTTCGTATTCATCTTGGACTTCAGAATCATGATGAAACAAAAACATTAGATATAGATAAACAACATGAGCGGCTGAGCTACAAACACTATTCAATGCTGGTCAAGGTTGTAAAACATGTTAAGTAATTCCTGTAATGCAAATATTATGTGTTCATTGAAAACAATGCAAACGAGACTATGGATACCTAACCTGAGAATGCACAAGCCTCATATTTTATGCTTCGGAAAAAAAAATGACTCCTTGGATTATTGTATGAATTCAAATAAGGTTTTTGGATCAAGAATTTCAATATTGAATTTCTGATTGAACTGAATTCAGATTTAAACTACATTGGATCTAGGGTCACGCCCTAAACCACAAATAAACTTCGAAAAATCGGATATTTGTTAAATATATGACCTAGTTTCATGCATCGTGATAATTTAAGACCATGTATGCATGGACCTATGAACACCACAAGATTGAACTATGTCTCTCTCTTCGAGTTCTCCTGTTGAAATCCTTGTATTTTTTATCATTCACTTACGTTTTAAAATGAGCTATTTTTTACAAAAAACTGGCTATGTCTGCTTTCAACATATTTTATGGACATCGTTAGAATCTTGCAAAAAAAAGAAAATACCCAGCCTCACAGTCGGTGCAATTGATCGGTGCTTTTTTTAATAAAACAATGACATGGGCCGTGCATGTGGACATTCACCCCAACCGAGCATATATATATATATATATATATATATATATTAAAATCTATGTGAAGTTAAATATCAAAGGGGCCCTTATTCCGTAGGTAAGCCATGACCAAGTAAGTTTCAGTCCTCAATGCATCTTTCACGGCAATTTTGTGACAAAAAAAAAAAGAAGAAGCCATCTGGGTATAAAAGTAGATGGCCAATTTTAATTCATCATATGTATTTATATATGTATACATTGACCTAGTAGGAATAAATTATGCCTTAGAGCTTTTCCACTGTCAAGTGTACTTGGCAGAAAAACAGGGAGACAAAGATGGAAGTTGTACTAAATATCTAAATTACCCTATGTTTTTTCCTCCTTTTTTATTCTTCCAATCATTTATCTGAACTAAATCGAGGTAGACAAACCCTTAGGTGTTAACCCTATAAGAATCATCTTATTGGTTGATTTTTCGAAGATGGAGAGAAATTTGAGATACAATATTTTAGTCATTTAGCATTAATTAACAATTTTCTCTCCTTGATTTTCTCCCAATGAGGAAAAGGAGATAGGATATCTTAGTCATTTTGCATTTATTAACAATTTTTTCTCCTTGATTTTATCTCAATCATCCATCTTTGAAAAGTCAATAGCAAAGTTGATTTTTCACAAATTTCGCACGTAATGGTCTCGTACCTCTCTCTCCTTTCTCTCTCTCTCTCTCTCTCTCTCTCTCTCTCTCTATATATATATATATATATATATATATATATATATATATATATATATATAAAGAGAGTGAGAGCGAGAGAGATGTTAACCTTGGACTTTTACTCATGAGATAAATTTTTAGATGCAGTTAATTAGCAAAGAAAAAATTAAAGAAGATGATGGCGGTTTTGAATTTGTACCAAAAAATGTCAAAATTATGACAGCAACATATCATGTAGGAATTTGCAATAATGCACGGTAAAACAAAGGAAAACCGAGGAGTTAAATGAAGCCGGCCAAATAGCTGGGATGAACAAACAAAAGATAGTCATGTTCAATGGATGGATTAATTCTCACACTTGCTCTATATCTCATTCTCTTCTCGAATATAGCAACACTGATGAGTTGCCCCAACGAAAACAAGTTATTTTTCTTTTAGATATACTAGTTAATCAGGAAAAGTAACCGACAGAATTTTATACTGGAAAAGAAAAGAGTCGACCAAAGGGAATTGCAAATTAAAAAGAAAATGAAACCACTTCTTATATAAAGGAGATGAAAGGCATTCAAGAATTAGGTTTCTATGCTGTAAGCACTCGATATCGAAAAAGAGATAAAAAGCATAAGGTACAAAATTTGTAGAGTTCTATGCCAAAGAGGACAGCATGCACAACCATTTATGATGGCTCTGAAAGAAAACACTGGCAGAAGCAATCAAAGGGAAAGACACTAAAAAGTTTTTTGGCAATAAATTGTTATTGTTCAATGAAACTGCTCAAAAATTAGAACAGATTCATAGAACCTTATAACATAGTGTTCTGTTAATCTACCTCAATTTTTTAGGGAGATCTAAGCAATAACAATTTATTCTGGGTGCCTAATGATCAAACAGCTGCCTTGTTAAATGAAGGCACAACGTTAGCTTCTTGTTCAGATGTGATGCCATAGAGCACCCTTGCCTTCTTCTCAAATAGATAAAAGTTATTACTCAGATGCAAGATGTACGTGGGGTGAAGCTTCGTTTTGATTCTTATATGTAGTATATTTTATTCACATCTTCTGGGGAAAAGCACTGCTTTGCTATCAGATCTCTAGCTTATTTCTTCCTTCACACATACCTGCACTTTCCCACTCACATAGCGAAGCAAGAAAGAGATGTGTGTGTGTGTGTGTGTGTCTGTGTATATATATATATGCACACACATGCATAGGCAACATGCACGCATGAAAGGACTACATGGAATTAGTTCTATCGCAGCCATACTCCTTTTTCACAAAAAAGACCTCATACAGATGCATGTGATCTTTGTATAAAACAATTTTTATCTATAAAACCTTTTTTAATTATAAAACATGATATTATTTAATGTGTAGATACAACTTTTATATGTTTTTTAAATCATTTTTCTAATTCCTTTTGGATTTTTAATTTCAACTAGCATGTTAAGCCCCTGCGGAATCAATTATTCTCTGGATTGATACACACACACACACACACACACACACACACACATTCACACACACAATAGAGAGAAAGAGAGATACCAAACTTATAATTATGAAAGGAAATCAAGAAAATCACAAAAATGTGGGCACAAGTCGTGCACCTAAATGACAATGGCAATGAGACCAAGAGAAAAGAGAACCCTATGACTATCTTTTGCAAAAAGAGATCATGGGAACCCACAACTGTTCATTTTTTACTCCTATAAACACTAAACATATCCTCCATGTAACACTGTTGGAAACCATTCTTGTTGTACACTTTCATATAAATAGTGGAAACCTCTCTCAAAAAGAAAGTACTGAAAATTATAACGAAAGAGAGGATAGTGGTTGTAAACAAACACTGAACCACTTTAAAACACACACACACACACACTCTCTCTCTCTCTCTCTCTCTCGGGCTTCTTTATGGTGTCAAAGCTATGGCATCAAACAGCTCTCTACCATATGGATCTTAGCCGATAATCAATTATCAGCTTCAAAGACCATCAACTCTTGATTCTAGGGGTGGTAGCTCATGTGATAACATTAGAATGATAGCATCCCTGTCAAGTGTGTTCTCCTTTGGGAAATACAAGGCAATCTGCTTCAATTTTTTGCCATGAAATTAACAGCATGCAACTACCACCTACGTGAATCACATGAAACTGGCGGTCTTGCTTGTAAGAATGGATTATGATTTTCAACATGAATATTTGCTTTCACAATTATCATGAGTTTTAGATCAATATATGTTATATTTCTCATCAAACAAGTGCATATGTTGCATAATGCGGCTATTAGGAGTGATTCTCCTTTTGAAGTTGATTAGATTGTCAGCTGACTCTTAGTCTTGGAATTAGACAAAAGAAATGATCCTTGATGATTTTTTAGATTGCCTTTCATTGGTGTAACGAAAGTTGGCAAATGGAATGTGAGCTTCTTTTTTGCTTCAAAATGTGGAGTTTTGCTCTCCTTGTTGTGTACAATAGATAACATGGTTGGCTTTGTTTGTACAGAAGGGAGAAACTAATAAAGCACTTGGCAGTCTCTAGTCTTGATGGAGTTTAGGAACTTTAAACTATATCTATATCTATATATATATAAAGTACATACTACTACAACAAGTCAGGTTCATAACCAATTTTCATTTTTTCGGCTAATCACATGCATTTTTCATTTTCACTTGTCTTCCTTTTGTCTTCTCCAAAATTTGTCCCCCCTTCAATTTGTCCCTTCAATAAAACTAGCCCATCGTGCAATGCAGGTCACGTTTTGAGCCATTTTGAATGTAGACTACCTGAAGCATCAATTATTAGATCCTAGAATTTGTTCATATGGATTATTTCATGTGTGGCTTTACTTTATGCATTGAGTGGTTTTTAGTTATTCTCATTGGAATTTACCATAGGAAGTGGCAGTCATGGTTCTTTTTCTTACGTTGCTGTTTTTGTTTTCTGTAGAGCAAGTTTTATAGAAGTTGTGAATCAGGGTTCTCGTTCCTCTCTATTTTAAAGTTTGAGCACATTGTTTTTCCTTTTCTTTCCTGATCTGCAAAATGGAGTCTTCATTTCTACCTAATATTTCTGCCGGCATCATTGTGCCAACACATGCATGCAAGCCCGATGCTGCTGGGAATCACCTCTACTGGCTCTTTCTAGTCAGTTTTTGTTGCAATCACCTCATACGCTAGCAATGAGGGATCAGGCAAAGAAACTTGAGAGCACACTAGCCATGGTTTTGCTTGATGGGCACCAGAAAGTCACATCTTGTGAAGGAGATCCAACGCCAAAGATGCTTACCAGGGGTGGAGACAGAATGATTCTAGTTGAGGGGCAATAGGTAAAAAAATAATAATAATTTTTCAAGGCCACCAAATATGTAAATGAGAAAAGTTTCTCTACAACATTAATATGAAAATAAGAACTTTTTTAGGTCTTTGTGAGAAATTGTCCCCACTTAGCCCACACCTGCCTCCACCATTGATGCCTGCTACTATGGATGTACCTAGAGATTCATTCTCCATGAAAGAAAATCCCATTTGGGCACTTCAAAGAGAGATCTAAAAAGTTCGAACAGCCCCAACCTAAGCATTATATTCCATGAGACTGTGTTTCATTAAGGAGCTGTGTCAAAACAACTGCTGCAAAAATCAGATCTCCATGGACAAAATATCCATGCGACAAGGCAGTCTATGTGGCTATATTTTTTTCAGGCATTTCATCAAATACTGGCAATATTGACCCCGAACCACTGCATTTTGTGTATAAATTAATAAGGGCATTATGCAAATAATCATCATGCTCTAGCTCTTTTCTGAAGATTTCCCATGAATAATTCTTCGCTTGTGGCAATTACCCAAGGAGTATGTCTTCAGCATGAAAAGGAGGATGAAGGTGAAATTCTAGTCATTGAGGTGGGGCCAGGGCCCATGCCGGTTCCCCCTTGGCTCCGCCCTAGGCTATCTAGTCATTGACCCCAAACATCTCTAAATGTGGATTTTGGAGTTGCACTGATCTTGCTCTAGCCTTATCTAACTTATATGACCTTCAGAAGCTTCAACAATTCCATTTAGAAGGACCTTCAAGTGAAATTGAATGTCATTCTTCAGATCACTCCAGCAACATTTTCTGTAATCAAGTTTGGATTGAGGAAAATTTTAGTTGCATTTGAAAGGAAAAATTCTTACTAGTATGGGAAAAGTTTGTAATTTTTTCCATGTCTCCCAAACACCCACTTATGAAAAGTCCACTTATAAATTCATAACAAAAGAACCTGCTGCATAAGTAACTAGTTGTTGCTATTGCTACTTGTATCAGCTAGCTAGTGCTACTGTCACTAGCACAAGCATGAATGACTTAGATGTAATGTACAGCTCTATATATATATATATATATATATATATATATATATATATATATATATATATATATATATATATATATATATATATATATATATATATATATATATATATATATATATTAGCTTCATATATGAGGCTTATGCATTCTATATATATATATATTGACAAGAATGGAAAGAAGAGAAGCACACAAAAAAAACAACCTCTGTTCCGCAGCTATTATTTTAGATTTGCTTTGAGTAGGGAGGCCCTCTTTCTATCACCGACACTCTAAGGTGAGATTCCCCAGTCAACTTGTGGAGGCAGTTCATGGAGGCGAGGGCGCAGGGGCAAAGTCAGAAATTGTTTTCTATGAGGCACTAAATGTATAATTAACAAATTTTCAATTGGTCTTGGGACAGCAACCCAAGTCTTATGGACCCTGACCCTAACGAGATATAACAAGTAAATTTAATGTTTTAAATTCAGCTCCACGGAGCCCCCCACCAATCTACTATAATCTCTTGTACCAGCATTACTTTCAGTTAAAGGTTATGACCATAATAAGCTCACCTAGATTTTGAGGCAGCATTGGACCCCCTAGAGCAGTAAGAGCTTCAGCCTTCATTATCAAGAACTAGTTGTTGTTTCTCCAGATGGAAGCATTTAAAATCCATCTCTCTCTCTCTCTCTCTCTCTCTCTCTCTCTCTCTCTCTCACACACACCAACATACACTACGGCTGTCACCTACACAAGTATTGAGGATTGATTTTGGTTTCTGTTGTTTGGGGTAGTTTACTTGCATATTCCTATCTTTGTAGGTTAATATACTAAAATAGACTTAATTGATCAGTTCACTACGAAGTACCAACTACCCACACTCAATTTTAACGTAGTCTACTGACTCTACTATGGTGAATGTCATAAGAGGAGTTAAGGTGACGAGAGGCATGCATAGATGTACTCGTTGAGAGAGCATATATAGCTCTTGAATCTTTGAAGTCTAAGCTTTATGAGCAAAAAAAGAAATATACTAAAAAGAGAGAAATTTTTAAGAAAAATAAAAAAATTTCAAGTAACAGAAAAATTATGGTACGATAGGCCATCGGATATTTTTTGCTAAATAAAAAGAAAAGATTATGAAAGTTTTTTACAGGAAGAGATAAAAACGAATATATGTTAATGAGAAAGACTTTTTAATAAATTCAAAACTTTGAAACAAATGCAACTGAGGTGAACCCTTTTCAAGATGGATGATAACTGCAACTTTGAAATAAATTCAGAACTCTGGTGCAAATCTGATATTTTGTTCACTAACTGATCAACAGTGTGTCACCTGCATATTAACGCTGAAAAGGGGCAGACCAAAATACTTTAGGAGCCTCTTGGGAATAGTAACATCATGTTACTGTCCCGATCACCTAACTAAAAATTAGTTAGATTGATTGAACATTTTAAAAAGTATTTCATGAATATGCGACATTCTTTGTCCGAACAGATTCATGAGACAGTAACAAATGTATTGTTGATGCCGAGCAACCCCAATTTTAGGGGTAGAGTTGCTCTCTCATCACTCTGATCGTCGTTAACATTAAAAAAAACAAAAGAAGATGCTTGTGGTTTGTTGAAGCCTTATTTTAGCTTCCATTTCCAAAGGACATTCTTAATGCATGCCACATAAGGAAGATCAGCTTTACAAAAAAGGGATTTAGATAATTAAGTTCATATGAATTTGTAGAGAGGTTTCTCTAACCTTAATATTTACCCAGCATTTGGATACATTCTTATCCTTCACATGGTAAAAGAGGCTTGGTAGACGTTCGCGTTATGTGATAATATTGTCGATTAAGACGAGACGTGGATATGTGCACGGGCATGTGCTGTGCACCGCCCTTAGTGCATCAGCTTGAGTTTTGTGCGCCCGTCGATGCGTGCAACAATCAGACGTCAAAAGAAAAAAGGGGGCATTTTTGAAGTTACTGAAATAGCATTGTCCTTTTGAGTGCTTTCACTTTTTCAATTTATTTTTGTCTATACAAAAAAAATTCTTTCTATCCAAACATGAGTATTTTTTCATTAAACTTATTTGCACCCACGGATACCAACTGCATCAAAGCTTGCTAAATAAGCATGTAAAATTATCCAATTTGATATGCTTCTTAGACTAATTCATTCGAGTAGTCTAATTACCATAAGTTAGCATATAATTAACGATATTTGTAATATACATCTAGCAAGGAAACAAGCCAAACTCGCAACTGGTTCACCTTGGCTCAGCTCGTCAATGGGACGTTCATTTGAACTCGAAAGAAAATTATCTCCGACGTTGAAATGCCAATATTATTAGGTACATAATTGGCTGCTCTCACATTAGCGTGGCTGGATGTTACACCTTCAAAAATATCATAATCAAACGCCCCTGACTGATCAAGAACTTGATGAGGAAATTAAAGATACTTAAAATCCAGTCCCATTTTATATATCGCTCTTGTTTTACACACTGCATTTCATACTTTTGCAAATGATGCACATATTAAAGAACATAAATTAACATTATAAAAATTATGTTTTGGGAACATGTAAGATGGATTTTAAAATGAAGCCAGAAGGAATCGGACGATTGATTTTAAAATCATATAAAAGTTCAACTTATAGATTTGAAAAGTAACATGTTTTAATTTTTAAAACATCCTAAATTAAATATATCCGTCAGCTAGATGCCGCTTGTATTTTTTGTAAATGGTTATCTTGTAAGCTTCCTTGTCAGATAGCTTAAAGGGATCAAGTAACATCCACATCTTGATCTTGTAAGATAGCATTCAATCCTGCATCCCCCGTATTTTATATATGGAGTCCATAACACAAAATTTAAGCAAAATATAATCAACACGAAGCATCAAATGGTCCTGGTCCTTAGACAAAATGACGGTCTGTGTTTTTAAATTATGACATATAAAAAAAATGATGCAGTTGAATGGACAAAGCATTTATTTTTAAAAATAAACCAAACTTTGACGTCGAACATGAGCTCATTCCATGCAAGAACTTTAGCTTTTCAATATTCACCGGCTTGGAGCAAACAGATATATATATATATATATATATATTACAAAGCAATTCAAGGTAGGCTTCGCTTTGACCAGCTCACCGTTATTCCTTCTAGATTACTTGCAAGGAGATGTAATCAGAGGGGCCTTGGCCCCCTCTCAGATTTTTTCAAAAATTTATATGTAACTTTCAGAAATTTTAGTTTAACATATATAAAAGTTTTGAAAATCCTATTTTAGCCCCGGTTAAAATTTTAAAACTATAGTTCTATTTTCACAATGAAAAATTCTTTGACTCTACTCTGAATAAAATGTAGTTAAACCACATCCATTTTATGATGAGATACCGGAAGGCAAAATGAACCCGAATTGTACAGACTCATATGTATGATGCATTATGTGGCTTATATGGTATCCGGATTTGAGCCTGAAATTCCATACAATATATAAATTAACCTGGATCTTACCTTTGTCGTGTCCTCTTTAGATTTCAAAATTTTAAAGTCTCAATTTCAAATATGAGTCTGAATCCAATTAAGAAATAACCCATGAACACTACGCGTTCTGCACAGCGACTGCAATCACCAACGTCGCCGTCAGCCGAAATCAAGAAATCAAGAACAGATTTCAGGTTGCAAATATTACATCAAGAATTCCAGAAGCTTCTAATCGGAGCTATATATATATTTATATATATACCTTATTACAAAAACAAAATCAATCAAAGAACGACGGCATCGATCCAATCTCACTCACTGCATCTGCTCGAGAGCCCACGATGTCCAACGACAGCCTCGTCATCAAAAGCGTATGGGAATCGAATTTCCACGCGGAGATGAGCATCGTAAAGCAGAGAGCCATGAGCGAACACCCTTTCGTCTCCCTCACCACCCGTCTTCTTTTATGCAGAGAGAGAACCCCCGCCGGAAAAGGCTGGGGCAACCCCGACATCAACTATATAGCACTCCGGGTGACTGTCAACGAGTTCAAGGACGTAGTTCAGGTGGGGCTTGCCATGTGTGACAAACAAGGGAGGCTGCCGCTCTGTAAAGAGACGGGGAAGCCCTGTGTGTGGGAGTTCAACCTCAAGCCGGTGGAAGCAGAACCCGATATCACAAAGGAGGAGGAGTTCTTGAAGAAGTTCTGCAGCAACGTCACGGCCGAGCAGTTGAGGAGCGAAGGAATCCATCCGGCACTCTTCGCCGCCGAGCTCCGTGACTGCGGCTTGCTCCTGAGGGGAAAGATCAGCTGGGTGGTGTTCAAAGGCGGGCTGGACTTCATGGCGCTGATGAGGTCATGGGAGACGCAGGGGGCCGAGGGCTTAACCCTCGAGTACGCGGAATTCTTTAGGCTGCTGGCTTTATACTTCCCCTTGTTCTACGACATGGCTGCGGTGCTCGGTTTCCACCCTGTGCACGACAACGGGACGATCGACGTCTCGGCCCGGTCGATTAACGTGTCGAGGGAGTGCAATCCTGTTGAGGGAGCAGCCTCCGATAGCCTGCTGGCGTTGCGCATGTTCATGCGGATGAAGATGAAGGAGAAGGGCTGCGATTTGCTGGAGAAGAAGGCGAAGGTGCTTTTTGGGGTCACCTCCGAAGAAGAAGCTAAAGCTGTGCCTACGTTTCACATGGCTCCCTTTTGATCATTAGCTTCTGTAACTCTGCAACAACGCGGAGTCTTGATGGAGCACTTGTGGTGCTTTGTCTTTGTTTGTTTCTCCCTCCATTTTGTTCTTGTTTGATGGCGTCCCACAGTTTGGCATTGTCAGCGTAGAACTCTACATTTCTTACCTGGTTATGCGCTTTCTTTCCTTTTCAAGAATGAGGGGCTTGTAGAATTTGAATTCTTGGACTTTTTTTTTTTTTCGTTTCTTGTAAATGAAGAAGATTGATCTTTTCATCGTCTCTAACTACAGAACTGCATGGTGTTTGCTTATGGATTTTGTTGTTTGAAGTTTCTTGTGATCGATGATCGGCTCTATTCCTTTTCATTTTCTGTTCCGTAAATTCTTGCCTTTCTTTTGCTTTGCCTAATTATGAGGAATATTAGTCGTTTCTCATTGAGGCACATCGATTTTGACATTTTGGAAATGTAAGCTTGTTTTTGTTATATCAGTAAAAGTTGGGTGGTTTTCTTTAAATAAAAAAATCCAATTATTTAACGTAAGTATACACCTAATACCAGTCAAGAATATTCATTTCAGTTTGAGTCAACTTTCTGGCTCGTGAAGTATGTTTAATATTGTGTGTCTCCCATTTTAACTGAAGCTGCATACAGACTACAGACATCATAATATACCAGTCCTCCCCATTCAGATAAATTTTTTATCATAGTCTAATTGGTGGTACAACAAATAGGCATGTAACTTCTTTAACAAAACCATTTCAAAAAAAAAAAGGAGAAGATAACAAAATGAGAAAATTAATTTTGATTTATATGAGCAATTTATAAACTCTCTCTCTCTCTCTCTCTCTCTCTCTCTCTCTCTCTTTCTCTCTCTCTCTCTCTCTCTCTCTCTCTCTCTTTCTCTCTCTCTCTCTCTCTACTGCAATAGCTGAGAGAGTTTTCTTTATAATTTCTTTAGTGCATTTTTTTTGTTGACCCTTAAAGGTGAACGATGATTTGTTATTTGCTTAAAAGTTAATGCTTTTTGTAACTTTTTCCTTTTAAAAATTATATCAACAATGCTTGATGAACATTTTATGGTATTTTGGGATCATTACGATGTGATTTGGATGTAAACTCTTGAAAACAACTTTTTAAAAACATGTTGCCAAACTCCAGAACAAATGCCTATATGAGAGATACACAAAGTTATTTATGTTGTATTTATTACTATATGCAACTTGGTAAGTTTGATGTTAGGTGAACTACAATCCAAAATCAAATTCTATTGACTTAAAGTAGTATCATTAAGTTTATTTTTGTTTTTGCTTTACTCAATTATTGATAAAAAGCTGCCTTCGGAAAACTCAAGATGAATATAACATTGGGAATAATCTACAATAATAAGAATATTACTGATACCAAAAATTCTTTTAATATTGTTGTTACATTTAAATTCCACAAGAATTTAAGGTACAAGACAGGTGCAGACCAATGGAGTACACCCTTTCCCTTCAATTTTATGTCAAATACTTTCATTTTTTGCTTTTTATGGATCCACAATTAATATTTAGTTTCATTTCTTTATCATCAATGGCATTCATGTCATGTGCATTGCCAATACATTCACCAACATTAAAAGGTATGCCTTTAAAGAAAAGACGATCTTGTGAAACATACTTAAAGATATCATTGCCAATACATTCACCAATATATTTCGTCTCACATTTATTTGAAACATACTTAAAGATAATTACTCAATTATTTTAATCAAAGACTATGTAGGATAGTTAATTAAGCACGCCACTTAGGTCTTGTGAATGCCCCAAGACTTTTCTACGTTGGGCGCCATTCTGCACAATTACTTAGCTTCGTACTAATTATCCTATTTAGAGTAATTAATTTAACTTGATTTCCTTCCTACACCGGACTGTTTCTAAAGGTCTACAGCTAGAGAATTCTCTAGATAGCACACTTGAGGGGATTCCTACTATTAAGGTGTTAGTTTCTACTCATTTGGCTTGCCAAGGCCTATCCCTTCCTTGATTTTGGGCAAGATATCTTTCTCAATCTCCACCCCAACTGACGGGATCTCCAGAGATGCTTGGAAATTATGAGAATGAACGTGTAGGTTACTAATGAAAGTAACAAATAAAATTCTATAAGTAAAGAGGAAAAAAGAAGAAAACTGCAAGTTGTATAGCTTCCATTGACGACCGATCGACAGAGCTTGGAACAGTTCTGCTTGCTCGAGATCATTAAAGCCGCCATGTCCAACAATGGGGTCATCATCAAACACGTCTGGAAAGATAACTTCGACGTGGAGATGAGCATAATCAGGGAGAGGACCATGATAGCTCACCCCTTCGTCTCCCTCACCACCCGACTTCTGCTATGCGGAGAGAGGATCCCAACGGGAAACGGGTGGGGCGACTCTGACGCCAACTACTCCGGCCTCCAGCAGGCGACCAACAGGTTCAGGAACATAGCGCAGGTGGGAGTTGCCTTGTGTGACAAACTAGGGAGGCTGCCACGCTGCAGCGAGAGCGGGAGGCCCTGCGTATGGGAGTTCAATCTCATGCCGCTGGAAGAAGCAGCCAGTAATCCGGAAAGGGAGGATCGTTTCTTGGAGCAGTTCTGTGGCAACGTTAACGCCGAGCAGTTGAGGAGCCAAGGAATCCATCCGGCACGCATGGCGGCCGAGGTCTGGCGCTGCAGCTTGCTCATGAAAGACAAGATCAATTGGGTGGTGTTCAAAGGCGGACTGGATTTCGCGGCGCTGCTGAGGTGGGAGAAGCACGGGGCTCAGGGCTTGCCGGTTGAGCGCAAGGAATTCTTTAGGCTGCTGGCTATTTACTTCCCGGTGTTCTACGACATGGCAGCGGTGATGGGTTTTCACCCGGTGGCCGACGACGGGACGATCGACGTCTCGGCCAGGGCGATTAACGTGTGGAGAGAAGACGTGCCTCCTCATGGAGCGGCATCGGACAGCCTGCTGGCGTTGCAAATGTTCGTGCGGATGAAGATGCTGAAAAGGGGCTGCGTCCTGCTGGAAAAGAAGGCGAGGGTGCTTTTTGGCATCACCTCCGAGCAAGAAGCTAACGCTGTGCCTACATTCAACATGGCACCTTTTTGATCATTAGCCTCTACCCATATTTTAGTTTGGAACCTTTGTGAATCTATTATAAAGATTAGGGCATAAATCGTCTATGAATATGCCTTAACACTCATAAAGTGTTTTATTTGCCAAATAACCCCTTTTGAAACCGAAGCTTCAACTTTGTTTGAGAAACATATTTTTACTTATATTGTGTAGATTGTTCTTTATTGATATGTTTAGTTGTTTTTTTCATTTTTCTCATTATCTTTATAAACATTGTATAATTCAGGAACTTGCAGTGAAACTCTAAACAGTGCTTCGCTTCTCCTTATTGCCTTCTAATTGAGAAAGGTTATTCTATTGGACACGAATCATAAATCTTCTCAAACAAAAGTATGAGACTTCAAAGAAGTTACAAACTTTTTGTTTGCATGACCTGATGCAGATCTTTGTCCTGTCTTCTTGCCAACTCTCAAGAACAAAAGCATCAGTCTTCCAAAATGAACGGAACCAAAAGTCCTTGTTTTGGAGCCAGCTGAGGTAAGAATAGAACCAAGTTCCCGGGAAATTATAATCTGATCTACTAACTCTACAATGATCAAATTAAATTCATCAGAACAATTATCTATAGAGTCGTCAAAACCCAAGGGCATGTTTGATTGCCTCAGGAATTTAAGTTATTGGATTGGAGGACTTCAGATCCCTGACTTCTTATCAAGGATCTAAAATCCTATACTTGAAAGATGCACGAACTACACCACAAATTTCTAAACATTGCATCTTGAAATTCGTAGATGTCAAGTGAAACACCCACCTCTCTTAACGTGACTGTAAAATTCATAGCTCTCAAATTAACAGAATTTAAGTTTTATAGTATTAAGATCGGCCCCTTGTTAAATCAGTCCCACATATCTAAGATCCTAGATAATCAAACGCCACTCTGCATTGAAATCAAACACATTTAACAAAATCCCACAGTGTAATCAATCTGGACACAAATATAATGAGAACATTTATATATGGATAACGTACTCATTTTATGCCTCGCTTCTAGTGACTTGTGTAAGTTCTTATAGAATGATGAGCAATTCAAGTCCAAATCTAGTTAATTCAAGTCCATATCTAGTTAGTCTCCTCTGTAAAGAAGGAACCAGGATCTGATTATTAAACCGAATCCCAATTTTGGTACGCAATTTTAATTTCAATCGGAACGTTAATCTCTCACAGAGCAATATCAGGCACACGTTCTATTGCACGTGCATCTCCATTTTTTTCCTTTGTTTTAGGACGCATCGGAACGAGGACAGTACGGTAGGGAGCGGGAGTCGCAGATGATTGTACTCAATTACCTATCATACCTATTTGAATCCAAATTTTATCTTAAATTATAGTATAACTAGTATTTTGAAATAATTGCGAATTAAACATTAGGTCCTTCATGTTATGCAGGAAAGTTCATGCATATCTTTTAACAATCTGCTGTGTAGAATTATTAACACTATTTAATCGATCTACCATGATCTTCACTCAATTATATTCCATTTGCTTTGCCTCCCGAATCAGGTGCAAGACACAGTCATTTCCTCATTACGTGATCATTTTGGAGTAGTAGTGGATGAATGTCGCTCTTGATCTACATCGTTCTTGTCATCATCTTGAATAAAAAAAAGGCCTAATGTGAGCTCCGTTCTTGCATGTCTACGGTTGGAGATCTTAAAGCTCCAGACTGGACTTCCAACACCGGGCGATTGGACCTCTTGGCATGAACTAACCATTCTAAGATTTCGATCATCTGTACGTAAGGGCTTGTGTAACCGATGCTCATCAAAACTTGCTTCTGTTTTAGAATAAAAAGAACAACACTTCTTCTGCTCTTCATCCAAACCGACGGGAAGGGAAAAAGAAAGAAAACCAAGAATCAAGCGCAAAAGGTATGTGTTCTTAGACGTCATGGTGAAAAGATTGAGAGATAAACACGAAAGGTTAAATGAGTTGCACGAGCTGGCAATGGAGGAGAGAGGAAAATCCCTCACAGGACTTCGATCGATCAGACATGCTCTCCTCTCTTGCAGAAACCAAAGAGGACGTTGCCATGAAGGTGCTCCTGGAAGCCGCCTCCGAAGCTTTCCTGCTTCATCTTCAAGAACACCCGCAGCACCAGCAGGCTGTCCGACCCCGCGCCCTGGGTATGTTGCCCGTCCCTCCCTACGCCCATCTTTTCCGCCACGCCGTCGAGGCTTCCTCCTCCTCCGGCTGGGGCGAGACGCAGCTGCTCGGTCAGGTGCATGACGTCGTAGAAGCTCGGGAAGTATGCCTGTAGCCACTGGAACCACTCGTCCCGCTTCCGAGGCAGATCCTCTCCTCTGAGCAACTTCAGGAGGCCCCCGAAGTCCAGGCCGCCTTTGAAGACGACCCAGCGGATGCGGCTTCTCATCAGGATGCTGGCTCCGAATAGGCTGAAGCTGAAGTGCGAGGGATCGATCGCTCGCCTCTTGCTCTCCTCGGCATCGACTGCGGAAGCCCGCAGGACGCCGTGCTGCCACGGCGCGAATTCGCCGGTCCGGCGGTCGACCACCCGGAGATTGAATTCCCAGGCGCAGGGCTGCCCCGTCTCCTTGCACGTCGGCAGGTTGCCGCCTTCATCCGAGAGAGCGAGCCCCACCTGGAGGACGGAGGCACCAACGGTAGCGCGGAGCGTGGCGTAGTTGGAGTTGGGGTCGCCTGGGGAAGCGCCGGGAGGGATCCTGCCGCGGCGTTGGTGGTTGCGGTTGCTGTGCAGGAGGTTGATGGAGAGGGAGATGAAGGGATGGGAGAGGGCAGCTTGCTTGATGATGGCTATGATCTCATGGTGAACGTTGTCTGCCCACACGCTCCTGATGCGAACGGGAGCGTCCATGGCCGCTCCCACCAACTCAAGAAAGCAAGAATGTCAGAGAGAGAGAGGGAGAGAGAGAGAGAGAGAGAGGGCGGCTTGGATGTAAACTAGTGTTCAGAAGATCCGAACCATTGGAGTCAGACTCATATTTAATTGAAGCTTGAAATTTGAAATCTAATGAGGAACCAACAAAGGCAAGATCAAAGTTGATTTTATGTATAATTAGGATAAATGTGGAAAATGTGGAATTTCAGGCTCAAATCCAAATGCCATATATGCCACGACCTTGTATAATACATAAGTCTCATTACAGTTCGTATCCATTTTGCCTTACTGTCGTACCTTGGTAAACAGGCTACTTGAAAGAATGTAAGAAGCATTTTAATATTGGGTAAAGAATTGCTAAATTGCATGCCTCTTTCTGGAGTTTGATATCATCTCTTTTAGACACAGTGCACCTCTAATTCATAACAGGTCTAGATCCGTTTGGAACTAAATACAAAAGCCTTTAGATCTCTCTCCTTCTGACCTTCAAGAAAGACTCATGATTAGCTGATAGTATGCAGGAATAGCCTATGATATAGCAAACAAATTACAACCGATCACAGGAAACCAACTTCTTGATCATCAAGAATCCAAGATCATTTACAAGCTAGAAAAGAGGAACATTCAAAGAGTTCAAATGATCATCACAAAACCACCAAAAAAGAGAAATACAAGCTGTACGACGTGTAAATCTAACTAATACACCACCACCATCGTTCTTAGCAAGGTTCAATTTGTATCAGAAGATGTCGAAAGACAAACAGAAACACCAACACCAGAGTTGCTGCAGACGGAAAAAGATACAAGGAAAGGGCCGGACCGCCATTGAGCGAGACGGTGGGCGATGAACAATAATGGAGATTCATGATGAAGAGTCGTCGTCAAGTCCTTCCTCGCTGACCCCAAAGACCGCCGTCACCGCATATTCCAGCAGCGCAGTGCTAAGCTTTAACTTCATCAACGCCGTGAAGATGCGCATGGCCAGCAGGCAGTCGGCCGCCGCACCGTGTGGAGGCTCACCCTCCCTCTCCATGTTCACCGACTTCCCCAGACCCCCGATCGTCCCGTCGTTCCACTGGTCGTGCAGACCCATCAGTGCGGCCAGGTCGTAGAAGAGGGGGAAGTAGAGAAGCAGCAGCTTCAAGAATTCCGCCCGGTCGGCCGGCAGGCTCTGGACGCTGTGCCTCACCCACCGAAGCAGTGCCACGAAGTCGAGACCGCCTTTGAACACCACCCAGCAGATGTGATCCTGCATGAGCACCGCGCACTGCCACAACTCAACGGCAAAGAATCCCGGATGGATCCCCTCCCTCCGCAGCCTCTCGCCCGTGGTACCACTGCAGCATTCCTGTAAGAATCGCTCCTCCTCCTCCGAAAGATCCGCCGCTTCCCGGCCGTTGCCGGCGTCGTCCACCGCCATGAGGTTGAACTCCCACACGCAGGGCCGCCTTGTTACTGGGCAGCTCGGCAGTCTCCCTTGCTTGTCCGAGAAGGCAAGGCCGACCTGCACCATGCTCTTATAGTTGTCGCCGATCATGCGGAGCGTGGCGTAGTTGACATCGATGTCACCCCAGTCGTTGGCGGGAGGGACTCTATCGCGGCATCGAAGAAGGCGAGTGGTCAAGGAAACGAATTGGTAACTGGGGAGGAAGCCCTTGATGATACTCATCTCCTCCTCCAAGTTGTCCTTCCACACACGTTTGAAGAGGACGTTGGATTTCATGGCGGAAATGTCCGGCCAAGAAAGAGCAAGAAAGTCAGGAGAGGATACAGCGAGAGAGATAGTGTGCCCTAACTGAGAGTATGAAATGAACAGATTGTTGGTTCTCGTAGTTCTTTCGTGGGTGGTGAGAATGAATGGTGGTTGCAGAAGTTGCAGGATCTTCAGTTCAAAGAGAGAGAGAGAGGGAGAGAGAGAGTCCGCTTACCCCTCTCTTAGAGCAGGTTGGCTCTTTCGAGTTCAAGAACCGACTCCATCCGAAATGATTCTCGATTGTTTGTAGGTACATGCACTATTATGGTTCAATCATTCAAATTTTCTAAAAAGGCAACCAACTTTTACTGATATAACAGAAATAAGATCAAGTTTTCACTGTTTTCGATTGACCACCTGAATTCCAAGTTTTGGCGATTTTGCGATTCACGCGGGCTGTTCAATGAAACAATTCTTTCAGTATGTTCTATTACGCGTTCAAAGTTAGATTTGCCTTTTTGTAAAACTTCTAGGCGACTGTTTATGGAAAAGTATATAAGTTTTCAGGTTGGTCCCGAAAAACTAAACAATCTCTGGATGTCCAAATATGCTAACACCATCAAGCATAAAAGATGATGGTGCCGCTATTAGCTGGGAACATAGGCGAGTACGCCAAATTCAGACAGTGAATGGTGTGATTATAATTTGTAGATCACCTGCAAGTTCACTGGTTCGCCCAGTGGTGATCTCATCACACTAGAGAAATCCGGCCACGTTGTTAGCTGTGTTGCATCGGGAAACATGGAAGCTTAGTCTCCAGTTTAAATTGATTTCCGACAAAAAAACAAGAAGTCATGCTTCCCATTCAATTGAATCTTTAAAAAAATGAGGAATGAGATTAACTTTCTTTAAAGAAATCAACCATAGACCAAATGGACACAAATGGGCACAAAGAGTAACATATATATATGTATATATATGTGTGTGTGTGTGTATGCTCTAGCAATTTAAAATTACCTAACCATTTAACCAAGATTGTCCATCTGAAACCCATGAATTGAAAGAAAACAATGAGAAAAATATATGACTTGCTATTAAATGACAAAACTACACATCACCTTTTCTCATTGTTTTTATTTTAATTGTCCACTGCATGGATCAAACAGCCATTATTAGAGGCTGGATGACTCTCTCTCTCTCTCTCTCTCTCTCTCTCTCTCTCTCTCTCTCTGAGTGTGTGTGTGTGTGAGAAAAAATGAGGTATTTGGATTTGAGCAACTTTACAATAATGAAATTTCTTAATTGGGTCCGTTATTGTTGTATATGTTGTCAGTTTTAATTGGACTTGGACTTGGACTTATAATTCATCCACTCATGACGCGACCAATTACATAGAGTATAACATTTTCACCCAAGCCGTACCAAGAGGTCACCAAAAACAGTATGGCTTAGGGGAACCGGTTGTGTGAGCGTGTCACCACAGATCACCATGTCGATCAGCATGCAACACGCCAAAGAAAAAACTTGAATGATTTCCTCACTATGCTCTACATGATAGATAAGAGCTTTCACACCAGCAGACATATATACAACCGGAAAGTGACCATATCTATCAACGCGGATAAAGAAGAATGTACTGTCTTTGCGTATGATTAAAGTTTAATGCATACAGAATTTTCGCATAGTGATACTCGGATCCCAAACAACACGAGCATTGTTGAACAGCTACTGCAAAGCTGTTGGAGGAAGAAAAATTATTTTAAGATTACAACATTATTGAAATCATACAAAGCAGTCTCTGACATTCAGATCCAAAAGAATGCAAACATTGCCTGCAAAAGCCACCCAAAAGAGTTGACAGCAAGCAAAATGTTACTAAATTACAACAATGTGGAAATATGCAATGTAGTCTCCAGACTGTTGATGACTATGCAGCATTTCTGCTCATGCCTCTGGACTTCATGGCCAGACAATTCATCTACAGTGAATTTACAGTTTGGCATCCTACACTGAAAACCTGAAATTAATTATGTACAATAATTTTATTTTAAAGATGGACTAGAACCATCTGAAATTAAACTATAAAAAAAGGAAAAAACACTAACAATATAATCATGATTCACCAGACCAATTTGCATTATGATGGAAGTGTGATGTCAATATGTTGTAGTATACAAGACCAATCGGAGTTCCTAAACAGGAGGCAGGGGACGCCGGCAAGTCGGGCATTCCATCTTTATGTCCATCCATCTTTGCAAGCAACCAGAGTGGAAAAGATGTTCACATGGTGTCACCTGCAGCAGTAATGGAGGTCAAAATCCAAGTTACGTTTTAGGATAGCCAGTCAGCATCCTTCAATGCTTAAACACTAATCACATGTAAGTGCTTCAACTAGTTACCATGAAGTCATCAGAATGCTGCGAAAGATCAATTGCAGTCATGCAGATGACGCAATCACTAGCATGATTTGTGCTTTGCTCAATCTTTCTGTGATAGTTATATTTCTCAGGTAGAATCTGATCAACATCAATATAAGAACATATCACCACAGCAGAACTCGGGAAGAAAAGCAAAATCAAAATTATGAATCATTACAAAAGAAAATAAAATCTATTGGTGCTTGCCCAGTTGCCCTGTTATCCCCCAAAAATTGTGTGAGAGCCATTCACAAGTGAAATAATTAACATTTCATAGGGTTGCCTGCTTCAACTTTACATGCAGAAGCTACAATCTGAATCAGGAGATACCATAGCTTGCTTGAGTGCAAGAAATCATGTGGCCACCTTACTCAACTATGCCACACCCCCTCGAGAAAGATTGCCTACTTAAATCAGGGCCAGTCTAGTAAGGCATTTACATCGACTCATAAAGTGCATGCCTCAAAAGCAAGCATACCCATAGTACCTTGAGGCATTAGCGTAGGGTGTTCAACTACAAGAGGTGTACACTTCATAAGGTGAAATGTACACCTCACTCTGAATCATGCATCAAACATGAGGTGTGTGCCTCATAAACTGTTTTGGACATGAATCAAATATGTCCTGCACAGCTTAAAAGGGTTTAGAGACAGAGACAGAGACACGCACACACACACACACACACACACACAGAGAGAGAGAGAGAGAGAGAGAGATGGGGCAGGGTGGGGGGCGCACAGAGAACTGTTACACATAGCATCTGTTCTGCAAAACACATCTGTGCTGCCAAACACACAAATAAATTTTCCCTGAGCGGCCAGATTTTGGTTGCTACCATTAAATGAGAGCCACACACTGGTGTGAAGAAC
The DNA here is from genome assembly GCA_011799765.1 of Nymphaea thermarum. Classification (NCBI taxonomy): domain Eukaryota; kingdom Viridiplantae; phylum Streptophyta; class Magnoliopsida; order Nymphaeales; family Nymphaeaceae; genus Nymphaea; species Nymphaea thermarum. Next base: position 312,539 of record JAANDH010000462.1, read on the forward strand.
AAGAATGAACCAAATGCTGAATAAATATTTATATTACAGAAACTTCTCTACAACTTCACGTAAACATAAACATATTTCTTAAGAGAACATGATGCACACCCATGAGCAATTTTAGAGTGCTCTAGTTTTAATTTCTTATCTTATCCATCTTAGAAAAGGGTTCATCCTAATTGCATATGATTCAAAGTTCTGAAAATTATCCAAAAATATTCTTCATATATATTCTATTTCTCTCTTTCCGTTAAAAACTTTCCTCATCCTTTCTTTTTATTTCTCAAAAATTTCCCCAGGACTATCATATCATGATTTTTTTATTACATTAGAATTTTCTATTATGTACTATATGATTGTTAAAAGTTTTCTACAGCTTGTGTGTTGTCTTTGATTGTATTAATATTTAAACACATAAAAATTATTATTCAATTAATTTATATGGCTATTATTAGATCTATGCAGTTTGATATTTTTTATTGATTTTCATAGTTTTAGTGAAATTTCCAAAGCACACCTAAAGAATTGGTAATAATAACCGAAGACACACCCAACCTCTTACATATTGTCGAAAAGTCACTTAAGTTTTACACCATTAATCAAAACAACTATTTGCCCGTTAACCTAATTTATAACTAACTTAAGTTCCAGTTAATATGATGAGAACAACGAAACTACCATTAACAAAGACAAATTGTAAATTCATTAGTTTGTATTGCTTCTTAAGCATATCTAATATTATAATCACATGATTAATTTTATCCAAAGAACTTTGTTTTTTAATATATGTAATATCCTTTTTATTAGAGTTATGAATCTGTTTGATTAACCAAAGAAAAGTTTAGGTGCTTTTCCAAAAAATTTCTCCTTTTCTGTGTTTATGTGTTCATTTTTTTCCCATGAAGCTCCTTATACATATAATGTATAAATGAGATAGACCTCAAAGCTTCAAGAGCTACGGTCACTTAATAAGTATATTTGTGCTTCTCCTCATCTCAACTCCTCTTATGACATTGATCAGAGTAGACTATATAAGATTGAATATGGCTATTTGGTACTTGGTAGCAAAGCCATTAAGTGGATTTTGGTATCTTAACATAAAAAGGAATATGCAACTAAACTGCCACAAACAACTGAAACCAAAACCAATCATCAATACTTGTGTGGCAGTGCAGTGCGAGAGAGAGAGAGAGATTGATTTTGAACATTTCCATTCGGACAAAAACAACAGCTAGTTCTCAAAAACGAAGACCATTAAGGGTACACCTGTTTCGGTTGCATTTGCATGTTGATGCAGCATAGCAAACATATATTTTTGGATTAACTTAAAAGGCTCACAGACTTCCATTTTATGATCAGATGCATACACTGAAAATCTCCTTTAAGCACCACTAAATTATCACCTCACTTAATCATGTGAAAACAAAAGAGCAAGAGAAATCAGCAAGACAAAAACCTCCCAAGGGCCACAAACAATTGTCGACTGAATTCTTAGAAATTATGAAAAATTCAATTCTTAATATGAAAATGGATGAAACGAATCAAAAAATTAAGCAATGCACCAACTAATCAGCATGTGAGGAAAGCATAACCAACAGAAATTAGACGTTCAAATTCATGTGAAGCGATCAATAACTTGAGAAACAGCAGACCAGAATAAATGCATGTTAGGTATCAAGTGTAAACCCAGTGATAAAAAACATAAATTCAGAGTTTATATTCAAAACATTTTGCATAAAGCTATTTGAGGGAAATATTTTGAAATTAAAATTTACTTGTACCTCCACATACTAAAAATTGAAAACATAAATATGAAGCACAAAAACCAAGTAAGAATAAGAATGAAAATACTACAGATAGAATAATAAAAGAGAAGTACTGGTTATTGATGAAGCTCTTGCATCAAGAGAGTCGATAAAGATTCAAAATGAACCACCTTCCATGAAAAGGCTATTTAGATATAAATCAATCTAGCTCATGAGCAAAAATGCAAAGTTACATTCCATATAGAACTTAATCTGAAAGAAACTGTCCCATAACAAAGGAAATAACTGTAGAAATTCCAACCTGACGAGGAATGAACCATCGAGATCCCAAATAGTGTTGAAGGAGAAGAATGATAGCTTGAAGTCCCACAAATATCGTGAGACACAAACACCAATTCCAGTCAGTAGCAATTCGCATGAAGTTGTTTGGGCAACCAAAAATATATAATGGAATGGCCAAACGTGTCACAGTGATCCCCAATATGTAGTAAGGGTGGAGAGGTTTCCGAGTATCCTTTATGACATTAGTCACTATTTGAGGAATCCAAAATGAATATAAAACTAACAAAAGTGGGCGCAAGTAATTATGCATCTCATACATTACTACAATGCCTCCCAAGAGAATGCCATCTGCAAGAAAATAACTCATAGTCACTTACCAAATAAAATGAGAATACATTAAGACACCAAAAGCACAAGCTTGCTACAAGCCTACAAGCAATATAGTATGTGCTATTTGATTAGGAACTTCCATTTTGTCTTCTCTTTCGTAAATACAAGCCAACAGATTTGATCTATAGAGTTAGTGATAATAGCCTCTAAATCAGTGTCACAGATATTATGATATTTTCAAAAAAATATAGTAAATGGAGAAAATGAGAATAACAAAAAAAAACATTGTGTGCGTGTGTGTGTGTGTGTGTCGCAATATTTTGAATAAAACATGCAAAATAAATTTATTGTGTTTTTATCACAATTTTTTTTGTGTTTTTTGTCGTGATTTTTTTCCGATTTTTTCATTTTTAACTTTTTTTAACATTAATATCATCAATGATTCAATTTTAAACTTAAACTAAATTAGTTTTCATTATTTTTAGCACCATTAAAACATTCTTTGTATCACTTTCATCTAGTTTTATTTATATCTTCTTATTAGTTCTCATTTATTTTATTTTTTATCTATTTAGAAATTTTTAATTTTTTAAAGTTTGCCACAATTTTCCTGGGATTTTTCCCCAAAATATACAACTTTACCGAAAAATACTCAAGAAAAACCTTGTCAAAAACCCGAGAACGATATTTGTGACAATGCTCTGAATTAATCTAATACATGTCATGGTTTCATTCAAAAATCAATGGCTGAAAATGCATCAAATTTGAAAGCTCAAAAAGACATGCACTTTTTTGGGTCTAGAGGCAAATGAAAGGTCTGATTTCTAGGCTTTTTTCCATGTTGGCCATGTGCATGCCAGATTGTGAAATCCCAACCAAGTTCCACACGCAACCATTTCAAGCAAATATATACCACAAAAAGGAGATGATGAACTTTTATATGATATTTTTCATAATAACTGATAAAGTAAAACCACAACCTTGGTAAATGAATGGAAATGTAGAAAAATAAACTGCAGATCACTATTGACAGGTTGTCTCACAAAGGAACCTGGTTCATCTCAATAGCTCCACATTAACAAAGCCATGTCTATATTATCAAAACCCTCTCTCTCTCTCTCTCTCTATCTCTCTCTCTCTCCAAATATGCCACACATGCACATACTCACAAATGTTTCACATGCAGCAACTGAAGATAAACTACAAAAATGAAAAAGAAAAAAACTTCAACTTTGCTCCATTAGAGCATCCATATGAAAGAATTAATTTGATGAGAATGTGAACTTACAGAAACGGCTATATAGGGTTGACAGATCACGTCTCATTGTTTCCCATCCCTCATTTGAGTTCATGGATCTACTTGCCTTCCAAATTGCAAGAAGATACCTCATTTCAAATATTGCGAAGACCACAAATTTGAAAAAGGCTGCTGTGGCAAACGCATTGAAAAGTGATTCTGTACATAAAAATTGGATGTGTGTATCAAATATCAATGAAGAATAAGCACATGTCAGGGCAGGACATGAACCACAAAAGAAAAGACAACTGTATTAGCAACAAAAAGATAGAGCTCATGACAGCAATCAGCAAACCCACTACAATGTTTATGCAGTATGCGACATGCAGCAAGAATTATAAAGTTTCTTATTTTCTTCAATTGAAAAGCAAGTAGAGAAAAATCCTTTCAAGCTTAGAATGCAGCTGAATCACAAAAAAGGAGCTGGAATTTGCTTTCTTCACAATAACAGATATACCAGGAACTGTTCTATCACTGTATCATTAGCTTGTGTTGCAGCATGATTGCAATGGTCCTCAACATTAGTCTATAGCAAATTTCGTCATCTAACTTGATTTTGCAAATTGACAGTAAATGGTTTTCCCACATTATAGAATCTGGTACCGAGGAGCGTAAATGAAATTCTAAACAACCACAATGCTGCAATTAGGTAGAGAAGCTTAAAAAAAAAGAACCTGTCTACACATGCTAAAAATGTTTTCCTATTCTACAGTTTATACAAAATCATTCATAAACTGTTAAGGCCTATATGGATGATAACAGGCCTAACCACGTCTTGCTTTTAGAAAAATCTGGCTTTCCAAATGTTTGAAAAACCCAAAAAGATGAAGAAGAATATGTTTAAAAGAAAATTTAGCCACCATTGGCTGGGATATAGGCCCACTGTATTACCCTAACATCAGCAACCATGACCAACCTATTTCCCAACTGGTGGTGGCTGGGAAGTGGACCTCATAAAGAAAAAAACAAAAAACAAGTAACTCCAAAAGTCACCAGACGAAATTCCCACTCCAAGTTGGAAAACATGGTAGCTCATAGCTGATGTCACCCATGTCCGGCAATCATACTCCCAATTTCCAAGCAGTAGTGCTCAGGATCAACCATTTAGAAACTACAAATGGCAAAAGAAAAAAGGAAGAAAAAAATAAGTTGTCACTTATGCAAAATGGACACACCAAATAGGTGCTGCACCAGATTCAACACAAGTCAGGTGCGGGTGCAAGTATGGCATATTAAAAGGGTGTGGAAATCAACTCTTAACACAAGTCAAGTGCGGTTGTTTGCACCTACACTTTTTCCTTCAACATGAGGACACGCCTTACTCAACTTAAAATGACTTAGGTACAATTAAACTCCATAAAGAGCTAAAATCATCTTTCTACGGAGTAAAAAAAAAAAATGTGACCCCTTTTAGTTTCAGCTTCACCAATCACTGTCAGTAGTTATCTGACTAGTGAGAACAAGCAATGGTTCGTGATTAGCAATGGGTGATGCAGTGATTGGCCACCAATGATCACCGACAGTTCATTTTTAATCACTATTCTACATCTTTGGTGGCCGGCGAGGCAAGCAGCCGGTGGTGAATCTCTCTCTCTCTCTCTCTCTCTCTCTCTCTCTCTCTCAATGGCTCCCTAACCTTCTCCATGGTTGCTTCACATTGTCATTGATCTTCTCAAGGCATATTTGTTCTATCAGTTTTGGTAATTTTATCTCCACAATACCTAGATCGTAACAACCAAGCTCAATGGCAGATGACAGGCGATCTCAATGCCTAGCGACCCACCTAGTCCCTTTGTTGTGGCGGGTTTGCAATGAAGTCTCCATTCAGGCTACAATTTAGTTTCTTTGCTGCCCTGTCCGAGTTCCTCAGGTTTGCCTGTGCAAGATGCATCATTAGCGTGACTAATCTCCATTTCTTCATCAGTTTGATTTGAAGGGAAGCCCTGTATGCAAATCTTACATTGCTGGCTTTACAATACCCATTTTTTTATCACATTGGTCATGATGCTTGTGACTCACAGTTCATTTTGAGGTCTTGAAGGGTCTCGTCATGCCAGCCATTGATAAGTCGTAGATGCATTGGTGAGCCTCGATGTGGTGAGTGGTTGTGCCCGTCGTGTGTCATGCCCAATTCTCCCTCAGCTACCTTGTGTTCTAATTGCAGAAGGGGCATCTTGCAAGGACTTATGCTTAGGTGTTCAGCTTTTCATGGCTCCAACAAGCACCTACAGTTTCTCAAGGAAGGTTCTCCCACTCTATTCAATTTAATTAAGTTGTACAAATATGCCACATTCAACAGGCATCTCCACCTATCAATGCTATACATGTTGATTTGTTCTGGGTTGCATTACCTCAGCCATGCTCTAGTTTGCCTCATGAAAACCCCCATATGTCTAAGTTATGTTCCCATTGGATCGTATCCAATGTGTGTTGCTACTCTGCTCTAGTAACTTATGCACTGGAATCCCATGGAAGCGAAAGGGTTGCTTGCCCATCCCCCAGTTCGAAGTGCATTAACTCCTTTGATGATTGGGTGCACTTTCCCAATGCACATGCTCCTCTCGTCTGCAATTTACTGTACCAATTCCTCTCCCTCTCTCAATCTCCATTTATCATTCACATTAACTGTTAAATCTCAGGACAGAGAAACTTGATTAACATTAAAGAAGCCCTAACTCCTCTTTATATAGACTAGAGGAGAGGGAGAAGTTACACGCAAGTCATTAAAAGAAACCCTTATTACATAAGTACCCTTTCAAGCCTAGCACTCAATATAAACATGTCTTAACACTCCCCCTCAAGTTGGAGCGTATATGTCAAACAAGCTCAACTTGGAACAACAACTTTGAAATGGTCCTCTTGCAAGAGCTTTAGTAAAGATATCAGCAGTTTGCCCTGTAGTTGAAATATGTGAGGCACTTACAAACCCCTTTTGAATCATGTCTCTGGTATAGTGACAGTCTACTTCAACATGCTTGGTTCTCTCATGAAAAGCAGGATTATTAGCAATAAACAGAGCAGCTTTGTTATCACATAACAATTGCATAGGAAGAGGCACTTCCACAGTAAGATCCATCATCAGAGACCTAACCCACATAACTTCAGCAGTAGCCTGAGCCATAGCTCTATATTCAGATTCTGCACTAGATCTGGCAACCACTGTTTGCTTCTTACTCTTCCATGTGACCAAGTTGGATCCAATAAACACACAAAAGCCAGTAGTGGATTTTCTGTCAAGGTGACATCCTGCATAATCAGCATGATATAGTGAGAGATGTACCGTTTTGAAAGAAGAGTCTCATTCCTGGTGAAGTTTTCAAATACCTCAGAATCATCATAGCAGCTTCCCAATGGACTTTCTTGGGCTTATCCATAAATTGACTCACTCTGCTGACAGCATATGCAATCTCAGGTCGAGTAACAGTGATGTATAGGAGCTTCCCAACAATTCCTCTATATTGTCTAGCATCAACATCTTCAGTATCATCATCATATAAGCGATTATTGATGTCCATGGGTGTGGAGGCAGGTCGGCATCCTAGCATACCTGTCTCTTGCAAAACATCAGTAACGTATTTCCTTTGGCACATGATAAGACCCTTCTGATTTCTGGCAAACTCAATACCTAGGAAATAGCGTAGCTCACCAAGATCCTTGGTGACAAAGTGTCGTCCAAGAACAGCCTTGATGTTGGAAATTCCATGAATATCATCCCCTGTAACAATGATATCATCAACATAGACAAGAACTATCACTGTACCTGTAGAAGTTTTCTTGACAAAGAGGGAATGATCTGCCGACGAACGTCGGAAGCCCTCATTCTCAATATTTTCTGATAGTTTCTGAAACCAAGCTCGCGGACTTTGTTTCAGACCATAAATTGCCTTTCTCAATTTGCACACTCTCTGACACTCCTCCTCAGCAACAAACCCGGGTGGTTGCTGCATATACACTTCTTCATGTAGATCACCATACAGAAAGGCATTTTTGACATCAAGCTGAGATAGAGACCAATTCTTGCTGACTGCAACTGCAAGAAGAATCCGTAGAGAAGCATGTCGTGCCACAGGGGAGAAGGTGTCATAATAATCAACCCCATAAGTCTGAGTGTAGCCTTTAGCAACAAGGCGAGCCTTATATCTCTCAATGCTGCCATCTGCTCGGTATTTGACCGTAAAGACCCATCTGCAACCAACAATAGCTGCATNAGCCAACAGGTTTTGGACAATTCATGAGAGGTAAAGGAAGATGGACTTCATCACTCAATTCAGGCACCTTTAATTGAGTTCCATTTGGAGAGAAATAAGAGGTTGATTCAAAAAAGGTAACATCAGCACTCACATAGTATCGACGAGTAGAAGGATCATAACAGCGATATCCTTTTTGAGTGCGGGAATAACCAACAAAAATCGTTTTGATGGCCCGAGGAGACAATTTATCTCTCCCAGGACCAAGCAAGTGAACAAAGGCAACACAGCCAAAAATACGAGGGGCAACAGAAAACAATGCTCTGTCAGGAAAAAGGACAGAGAAAGGGATCAGATCTCCCAACACAGATGATGGCATGCGATTAATAAGGTAACATGCGGTAAGAACAACATCTCCCCAGTAAGAATGGGGAACATTGCTGTGGATAATAATGGTTCTGGCAACATCAAGAATATGCCGGTGTTTCCTTTCAGCAACCCCATTTTGTTGGGAGGTATAGGGACAGGAAGTTTGGTGGATAATACCCTTATCCCTGAAGAATTGTTCTAAAGAGGAGGCACAGAATTCAAGAGCATTGTCAGAACGGACAGTTTTGACACAAGTATCAAACTGAGTCAGAATTTCATTGATAAAATTTTTGATTACATGACCTGCTTCAGATTTGTGTTTCAGAAGAAACACCCAACTAACACGACTGTAATCAACGACAGCAACAAGATAATACCGATGACCTTGAAGGTCAGGAGTACGACTCGGGCCCCATAAATCAAAATGAAGTAACTCAAATACAGAGTGGCTACTTCGATCGGACCGCAGAGGAAAGGATGACCGATGGTGTTTGCCCAACTGACAAGACTCACATTGAAAGGAAGACTTGGGAGACAACTGGGGAAGAACAAGCAGCAGTCTCTGAAAGGGTAGATGTCCAAAACGTAAATGCCAAGTGTACGCCGAGGAGGAGGACGACCCCGACGAGGTAGATCCAGCAAAGGGAAAGGAATGCACTAGCCTGTAGAGACCTCCCTGTTCACGGCCACTGCCAATCACCCTGCCCGTCAGTATATCCTGAAACACAAGAGAAGAAGAGTCAAATATGGC
>JAANDH010000463.1:0-34374 GCA_011799765.1 Nymphaea thermarum
TTCTACCCTATATGAAGTCTGAAGATCAAGTTGCCGACGTGTTGACAAAATCTTTATGTACATCTCAATTTGAGAAAAATGTTAGCAAGCTTGGCATGTTTGACATGTATGCCAAGCTTGAGGGGGAGTGTTGAAATATGTTGTATTGGGACCGGATCCATATCTGGATCCGGATCCCTTGGGCGCGGGTACCGAGGACCGCTCGGTACCCTAGGCGGCTTCTCCCCTCTCCTTTATATTCTCACTTATGTGTAATTGTTGAATTGAGTGAATAAGAATTTTCTCTCTCCTAGGGTTGCGGTGTGCCCCTAGGTTAGAGCTTCCCCGTGGTTTTTTCCTCGTTCTGAGGTTTTTCCACGTACATCGTGTGTTCGTTCTTTGGTCTATTCTTGTGGTTTGTGTTTCTACATTGAAGGACCTATGAAGATGTATTGTGATAACAAGTCTGCAATCAACTTAGCCAACAATCCTGTTCTTCACGACCGAACAAAGCATGTTGAAATTGATCGCCACTTCATTCGGGAAAGAATTGATGCGAAAGAGTTTATCTTACCTTACATGAAGTCTGAAGACCAAACTGCTGATGTTTTAACAAAAGCTCTTCCTTCAGCTTCATTTGAGAGGAATGTATTCAAGTTGGGCATGTTTGATATGTATGCCCAACTTGAGGGGGAGTGTTGATAGATCGTATGTTTCGGGTCCGGATCCATACCCGACCCGTCTTGTAGCCCGTGTTGGGCACTACTTAAGTCATGTAACCCTAATCCTTATGTGTGAATGAGAATCTAAGGAGAGAGAGTCTGGCGGCTTGTGTGCACCAACTCCTCATCATTCGTGGTTTTTTCTCCCTCAAGTTGAGGGTTTTCCACGTTACATCGTAATCATTGTTTCTCTTCCTCTTCTTGTTCGTGTTTCTACAACTATATTACCTTTGTTTCAACCTCATATTATATCGAACAAAGACAAGGTCATTCAACCTTTATGTTCGAGCCTATTCCTTTTTTTGCTATGGATATATTGGAATTTGGAACACACTCCAGTTCCTTTAGCATCCACTAGCACTGCATGTCTGGCTGAGGACTTTGATTGCAAAACGTGCTAGGTTTGGACAATCAAACCCATACATGTTCCACCACAAATCTAAACAAAAATATAGCAAATCAATGTGAAAGTTTTAACTTTTAAAAGAATCAAATGTAACAAATGCAAAGTAAATTAAAAACTTCTATGTATTTACCTGGACGCATGGTTGTCCTGGCTCGAACAGCGACAGGTTGTCCCATGTTCCAAAAACAAGTATCATATAGATCCAACTCAATGTGCACAGCATCTTGTTCTCTAGAATCTGCTACTAACACGTTAATATAATCCAACAAACCATGCATGACTTCTCTGTCCTTCTTAAATGTAGGAGAAAATCTAATTGCAGGATTTAGATAGTAAGTTGTTGCATGAAGAGGTTGATGAAGCTGTCCAATCCACCTTTTATCTATAATCTTCCATATGGGCATGTATAACTTTTTCTTTCCTTTCAAGTTGTCATGAATTGCCTCTTTTGCTTTATCCATAGCCTCATATAAGTACCCTATGCAAGGTCTATCCTCGTTGTCAGCTAACATGAGAACTTTAACTAATGGAACACAAACCTTCAATAGCTTCACACATGATTCTCAAAATTCATTATTAAATACAATATCTACAACTAAAGAAGCATTTCTTTTATGAGCATGTGGATATGTAGCCCATTCTTCACTAGCGAACATCTACCTCAAAGGAGTTCTTTGTTTCACCACACTCTGCATAGTCAATACATTTGTGGCAAATCTAGTTTGTGCAGGTCATATTAATTCAATTCCTTTTGTAAACTTTCTCATCAAACTCAAAACATATGCATGATTATATATAAATTTTGTTACCTCTTGACATTGGTCAATGGCTGATTTCATATCATGCATCTCACTAAGATCTTCAAGCATTAGATTAACACAATGAGTGGCACATGGACTCCAATAAAATGTTCTATACTTTAGAAATAACAAATCTCCTGCAGCTCTATAATTTGCAGCATTATCTGTAATAAACTGTACAATGTTTGCAGGTCCAACTTCTTGTACGACATTATCAAAAACATTGAACAAAATCTCAACAGTCTTAAGAACATCAAACAAGTCAAGAGATTTCAAGAACATTGTATCTTTAGGGCAATAAACAATAAAATTTACAAGTGTTCTTGATCTTGTATCAGTCCATCCATCCATCTGACATAATGGAGCAACCTGTCTCCTTCCAACATAATTTCAACTCATCGCAATGTTCAGACACTTCTTTAACTGTATCATGCTAAATTTTGCCCATCAACTGATGATATGATGGCATTTTGAATCTGGGGCCTATAGAAGCAATTGCATCTGCCATGGCTTGGAATTGAAAAGAATTAGCTGCATTAAATGAAATACATGCATCATAAAACCATTTTCCTACCATCTTTTGTGCATGATATAGCATATCTTTAGATGTCATAGCAACACGAATCTGCAGCTGACCACCTGGGCCAGTATATGAAGGGAAAAAACTCTTAATAGAACCAACACTAGACCTATCAGTAGGAACTTTACCACTAGGTGGTTGCATACCACGCCTGGCCCTAATATCCAGTGTGCCTCTTCTCTTCCTTCCTGTTATGCCAGATCGACCTCCTTCATACATGATCCATTTTCCTCTACGATCTCTACCTCTTGAGCTCTCCAAATCTGTTCTTAGACTGCTATGATCTTCATCATCATATTCATAAGCTTCTTCCTCTTCTTCTTCATCTTCCAAAGGCTCATTATAGCCTACATCTGCCTCTTCCATTTCTTTTTGTATCTTCCTTTGACGTAAAGCATGAAGCATATCTAAACATTGTTGACGCACAAATGGAGGCAAGGGTTTGTTTGGTCCTCCAACACATTGAGACACATCTTTGGAGGTTCCTACCAAATGGTGTTTCATTCTAATAATCCCTCCTGAAAATGTATTCCCACAAAAGCTACATTTGAGTTTCAAGTGGTCATTCTCCTTCACCCTTTCACACCATTGCCATGTAGGATCCATATCTTCAAAAAAAAATGAAATCCTATGGTAAACTTAATGAAAAACATTGAAAATCTTTCAATCTACAATTCTACAGTAAAAAATTATGAATATATGATAAAAACATGAGATTTCATACCTTACGAAGAAGAAATGAAGAAAACCTCTTTCCTCCCACCCACTCACAAATCGACCCCCTAATGTTCGATTCCAAGGTCAAAATCAACTTTTTGATGGTGAAAATGGCCGATCACCCTCCTTGACGGCAGCATCCAAAGCGTGAGAAATGAAGAACAGAGGGTTTCTTTCAAAAAGAAGTCGAATAAGTAGGTCTCGGGCTGGTTTTTGCGAAATCAACCCATATCGCACGATACGGGCCCTGTATCGCACGATACGTGCAATACAAGAACGATACACCCCTATTTACGATACGAAGGGTGTATTGTACCGTATTTTCAAAACGATACGGTGCGTATCATACGATACGGGGCTCGTATCGTACGATACGTACAACACTGCTATACAGCCCCCATATCGCACGACATAGGCAATACACCTATGATACATGGGTGTATCATGTATCCTAGGTGTATCATATAGGTTTCAAACCTATACGACACATAACAGATAACACTGCTTCTATGTCAAGGTTTCACATATCAACTGGAGGTATAAACTGCCTCTTTTTCATTTTTATCAAATCCATTTTATTCCATTAATACCTTAAAAACAAATCAAAATGAAGGATTTCAGTCCTTTCATCTCTTTAAACTTAAAATCAACAGGCATCGACTGCAAGTTCTTCAATCCAATTGTGTCATTGAGAAGGTGTGCAAACAGATGTTTTAGTTAATCTCATTATTCAGACAGAACTTTTCTCCTCAAAACTTGCCACATCTATATGTGCCAATTACAACACACACATACACATCCATATCTCCACATCTATTCATCTATTTATGTATGTGTGTGCATGTGCATGTGCATGTGCATGTGTCTGGATATATACTGAAATAGAGACATGACAAGCCTGAAAGGTTGCTGAAACCTGATCTGCACAGGAAGAAAGGAGAACAGGTCCCGTAACTCCCCGTTCTATTCAGTTTTGAAGGTTCTGCATCAACACATGTTACCAGGGCTTCTTTTATTCTAACGATTAATTAGGGTACCAAAAGACAAAAAACCTTTCAATAAATGCAGTCCTTTATGGATACATGTGAAATCCACATAGCACACAAACGCATCTTAACAGTGTTCCTCAAGTTGAGGATTCCTTTGCGAACTTGCTTTCAAATTTCAATGAACCAAACCTCCCTATTGAGACTCACCTTTTGTAAACATGCCTGCAATTTGATTTTTATCCCACTGCACCTCACTCTAGCTCTTGATCTTCAATCTTCTATCTAACAAAATGCTACACTGCTTTGAATTTTCATTTGGTATAGAATTCAATGAAATCTTAGTGGCATTTTCACCATCACAAAAGAAAACTGATTCGAGTAAATCTTCTCCTAGTTCAACAAACGATGTTGCATCCAAGAAAATTCAGATACAGCTAAAGAGAACTAATGCTGGTAAAACTTTTCAAGTTCAAGAAAAGATGTGTCCAAATAAATTCAGATGTAGCTAAGACCATGTCCCTGTATTCTGTTTTATACATGACCTATCAACTTTTTTGTTACTTCATGAAACTACATTGTCTCCAACAAAAACACATTGTTCAAATACTCATCTCCTTTGATCTGGGTCTAGGCTAATCTGCATTTGCATATGTCATCAATATCAACATATCATGATGTTGCTTCCTTTTCTCATAAATCAAACTGTCTCCTGTGGTACCTTTCAAGTATTGCAATAATTTTTTGAACTGTTCCTATATGCAGTTCTTTATTCTGAACCAAGAGATTTGGTTAGCTATATGGACTGTACTCTAGTGAAGATTGAATATTGAAGCATTCTCCTGAATGTTTCAATAATTGGTGGCACCCGACATAATTCCCCAAAATTCCTGCTCAATTTTCGAGGAATTAGAGTTAGTGTAACCACAAGATTGCCATTTATCATACCGCTTTTGCAAAGTAGGCGAAGAGGATACTTGTGTTGGGCCACAAGTTTCGACCTTAAAGAAGTACTTCAGCTTCCTCAAGGCTTTTCATTTGAAACTTGTTACAAGAATACCTTTAAGGCAGTTTAAGCTATTCAATAATTATCATATCATCAACACAAGTGTCATAAAGACTTTCCTTTTGTAAGTAAAGACAGTAATCAAATATGAATGAGTAAGTCCATGTTTCTAAATGTCTTTGTACAGCTAACAAACTACGAGTCCAATGCTTATTTAGCCCATAATATATCTCTTCATCTCACAAGCGTAGACATCAAAGTCTCCTTGAGCTTGTCCATATGCACTTCTTTCATGTTCAATGTATAACATCCATTGGTTTAACGACGATCCATTTGTTTATGTGCATGAAATTATTCTTGCTGAAAACCGTGAAAAAAAAAAGATATCATATCAGATGTAAAATTTCATCTCCAGAAGCACTTTGCTGCTACAGATTGGGTCTCTCAAATACTTCTTGGGCATTAAGGTGGCCAGCAATAGTATGGGCTTCACTTGCTAAAAGAAAGAAACTGGAATGCTAGCAACCAAACCCGCTAATATCCAAATATTCATATATATTACGCGCTATTTTAGCATGGTGTAGATGCAGCATTTTTCAGAAAAACTTGGGTATGTGTGTGACAATTGTCAAAAAAAACTTGTATATGAGTAAAGTTAGTAAACAATTCATGAAAAAACCAACCAAAGTGCAGTAGGAAGCCGCTATGATGATTGATGATCCTTAGATGCTTGAAGTCTTCTCCAATGAAGGGACTGTTATTCAGACAAAACTCCTCATTTGATGTAATTGCTTATCCTAATGCCAACTACGCATGGCCCATTAAAAATAGAAAGTCTATTAATGGACTCTGTGCAGTTTCAGGAGGAGTTAGTTGCATGGAAGAGTAAAAAGCAAACTGTGGTAGCTAGGTCTAGCGTTGAAGCAGAGTATAGAGTTATGGTTCAAAGAGCAGCTGAAATGATGATCAAGTTCACACTGTTTGATTTACAAGCAAGTGTTCAAAATACAATGGCGAGGATGTGTCAAAATAAAGTTGCTACCTGCATTGCTAATAATCTTGTGTTTCATGAAGGATGAAACATATTGACATAGACTGCCACTATATCTGAGACTTGATGCAGTTAAGACACATCTCTACATGTCATGTAGTGTCTGAAGATCACGTAGCACATGTACTTACCAAGCTCATTGCCAGTTTCGGTTTTCTCTAGATGTTGACACCAGTGTTTAAAAACTCACCGAGTCAGCCCATTGACTCGGCTCGGCTTGTCCTCTTACTGGGTCAACCAAGCAGGGGGACTTGGTGTTGTCCAAAACTCTGTAAGACTTGGCTTGGACTCAGGTCACTCAGCCGAGTCATGAGTCAGGAAAGACTGGCCCGAGTCTTGTTAAGTTTTTTTCTTGTAAAAACTCAAACTTGTTGGGGGCTTTTTCATAACTAAAACAGGTTATAAAAGATGTTGAAACAAGGAAACCTTTGATCGGCTTTCTACTCGTGAGAGTAAAAGACAAGGGAGAACAGAGAAAGCACATGAAATCCTCATCTACCCTCACTGTTTCCGTCAATATTTCCGGCAAAAATAGGGATTCCGACAACTGTATCTGCGTAAACAAAAACATCGGCTTCTCAGGCAGGCTATGCGTATTTTATTTATTTTTTTATTTTTGAAAGTTTTTGTTATCGAACATTATTTTGGGTGAGAATAGGGATTGCGCCGGTGACTGCCATTTTTCCGATGACTGTCATTTTTGTGACAATCTGTTGTCTTTTCAGCGTCACTCTCCTCTCCATTTCCGGTGACTGCCATTTCGCTCTCTCTCTTCCTCTCTGTTTTTCGCTCTGCTCTTTCTCTCTTGCAGCCTCACTCTGCTCCCTCTCTCTTGCAGCCCCACCCTCAAGGTGGTATCCCGTTTCCATGATTTGGGCATTATTCAAGATTCCTTCTTGCACCCTGCAGGTCTGAGTGATATGAATAATAGTAAGGGTTCAAGAACAATGGTTCATAGTTCATACGGTTCTATACTCCTGCTATTGATTTAAAGTTTTAAAAAGTTCAACTCAATACCATTATCTGTTACTTCCTATATAACTATACTTACATTACTCACTATGTTCATTTTCTTGTCATGAATGTGGATTTCCTTTTGGATGAGTTATGAAGATTAAGAAAAGTACTTTACTATTTCTATGCTTTTAATTTTTAATAAATAGAGGAAGCAGTTAATGAAGCTATTGTAGTTGTGAATTCACTGAATTGTGATGATGTAGTTCTAGTGGGATAGAGCTAAAATGGGATGTTAATGAGTTCTACGTCAATGAATTGAAGGGAGAAAAGTTAGATTGTGAAATAAATCCTCTATGCTCATCATTAGTTGGCTGACTCGCCGAGTTGGCTCGCGAATCGCTTGAGTCAACTCAGATCGTTAGAAAACCTGGCCACAAGTCAAGGTTGGTCGGGCACGCCCCTGACTTTGCATGACTCGTCCTGGCTCGCCCCTGACTCGCCCAATTCAAGTTATTTCAAAACTCGACCAAGTCAACTTGCTGACCCGGTGACCCATTCATCAGCCGATCCAAGTCAGAGTCACGAGTTTGAACTATGATGCTCATGAATGTTTATTCTGTGTGCAATTATAGAGTACCAGCAGTAGTTTGATTGATGATGATCAATGTCGTTAATGGCATATAACTTCATTATGAGTTATGGCTTTGCTTGATGTTAGTTTGACTTATTTTTGAGTCATATAAGAAAAATTAGGTCATTTTATAATCTTTTTATGGTTAAAAGACAACTTATACATTGTTATTTATTCAAAGAAAAAGTTAACAAAAGCAGGTCTAATTCACCGACTTAACCGGCCGAGTCATGAGTCGAGAGCAGCTGAGTCAAGTCACGAGTTACTGGGTTTTAAAACCTTGGTTGGAACAAGCTGAGCATAATAGATATATATACTCCAGCTTGGGAGAGTGTCAAAAGAAACAATCATAAGTTTGAGTAGGCTGCATATCTGAAACTTGTCTTAAGGTTGTTTTAGCCATTTTTGAAATATTGTGGACTTATTTGTAACTTCTCTCACTAGTCGCTATTTGCCCCAGGGCAGTGTTATCCGTATCGTACGATACGGACGCATATCGTACGATACGTATCGTCTGTATCAACATAAACGATACGACACACATTAAATAAACGATACGCGTGCGTATCGCACGTGTATCGTCCGTATCGTGCGATACGGGGGCCGTATCGTACGATACGGGCGATACACCCCCGTATCGTACGATACGGGAGAAGATACATATTTCTTTATTTTTTAAAAGTTTAAACACTCNTTGATACACATGAATGTTCCTTATGTATGATGATCTTTTTTATACTTGAATACATTTTTCTTAATTTCTGATTTTTTTGTTCATTTTTTCAGATTTTTTCAGATTTTTCTCTATTTTTTCAGATTTTTAAATATTTTTTAAAATTAAAAAATTAATTTTACGATACGCTACGCTACGTTTGCGATACGTTACGATACAGTGTATAGGTCGGCCCGACCGATACGCGATACGCTACGCCTTTTATAACATTGCCCCAGGGTGAGGGTTAATAAAAGCAATTCAATCTTTTCTCTCCTTTCTTCCTTACTTTGTTCCAACTATAACAACAACAACTTATACTGTTTGTTATTTCTAGTTTGTTGTCCCAAGTCTCCAGTTGCACCACATTTTTAACTCAGTAACACTTCCAATTTCATGTCTATGAGTTTAGAATAGAATTTCACAACCATATGGTTACTCGAAAGTATGAGCTGGCGTAGGAGGAAAAAACAGCAACAGCTTCAGAAACTGAGTTCCTCACACCTCCATCAGAGATTCAGAAGCCATATCCAATATTCAAGAGTTCAAAGTTCAAACAGGTATACCAAGAACCAGACTAATTAATCAAAAGTTTACTTAGAAAAATTGTGCTTTTTTCAGTAGTGCATTTGACATGGCAATTTATGCTACATTAATGTGCAATGTGTTATCTTAATTACTACAAATACTTTCACCAAAGCAGCCATTGTTTCAAAAATATTTTCCACATTAATACCTCAACCATTTATTGATCTCTTTGAATTTTTTGTTATCATGCTTCAAGTTAACAATTTGATAGTTATTATTAACCAGCCAGAACCTAAACTATATCAATCAGCATCCCTACTGCACAGATATGTTCAAAGAAGACAACATGCAATAACACTTTTGTCATATCAGCTGGCAAAATTGCAAGATGAAGGAAGCCACAATCTCAGAATATAACCTCAAAGCACAAGATGAAAACGAAGTATTTCAAATAAATGCTTACCATTTATATCTGTAAATTCGCGTGGAAAAGATGAAAGAAAGTGTAAAAGAAGATCAAGGGGCAGTTCACTGACAGGAACCAAGGATGAAGCAGAAGCGAGGACCTGATCACAAACTGACCATTAAGATGGTTCATGTTCAGTTGACTAGGAAAACATAAACATTTTATAAGAATATAAAGATAAAGGGACATGGGCTCCAGAATCTGGACCTTGAAGACGGTAACTTGGATTGAAGTGATGTCTGCACTGTTCGAGAACAAGTTGAAGAATACCCAACAACTTTTTCCCTGCAGCCCTATATTGACCAGATTCTTCAACTTCATCATCAACAGGATCTCTTCCACATATTTCAGCCCAAAATTTATTTGTATCAGATCCACAAGCAAAGGAAGCAATGCATGTAGCAAGAGCCATCAGTCCAGCACGACTAAAAGACTCCTTCGTTACAAGGGCAAACAAACCACATAGGAAGCCTCTCTTTTCCCTGCAACAAGATTGAAGAGTGACCATTTTTTCATTGACATAAGACGTCATGTGAAGTCTTGGTAAAAGATGCAAGTACGCAATAAAAGATCATCTTAAATACAAACAGCCAGTAACGATAGTGTAAGCATGGAAAGCCTTGATAGATACAAAACCATCATCTTTTCAAGTTCAGAAGTTCCTGAAAATCGAGATTCGGATGGAATGACTTGCTTCCTCAACATCAATGAACTAACATAAGTACTCTCATCAAAACTAACAACTACCTTAGAACAGATCAAAAAAACTCATGCGACCACACCCACTTCCTGCCAAATACTTTGTTGAATCAAATCTTTTTGAACTTCAAGAATTGGTAGTGCCACATCTAAAAGCATGTGGACTTTGCTAGCTATTTTGAAAGTGCCTTTGGAGTATTTTTCATACTCTTTCACTAATAAAGGGCATTAGTCATATTGTTCCCAGCAACTTCACAAGAATTTCTTCCTTACAATGCAAACAACTGGATGGTAGTCCCAATACATATTTAATGTAAAACAGCACAACCTGAATTTTATGTGGTGTACTTAAATATAGATGATTGGAATATGAATTTTATCAATGCTACATCTGGAAAAACTTATTGATGTCAAAGTGTACCAAACATGGTAAACAGCCAAATTGAAATTTTGAGCATAGAAAATGACCCATATTGGTTGAAGTCACCTGGATACACATCAAGATTGGAAGCAGCCATTTATATTTAGAATACATGCACCAAACATATCGAATGAGGACAAGAACTTGCAAGGTAATCCTGACAAATATCAAGTAATATAAGCTCACCGCAAGAAAAGTAAAACTAATCCATCAAAACAGTAAACAGCTCATATTCTATTACAAAAATAAACCAGAATAAAGCAGGTAGTAGAAAACTCACCAGCAAGAAAAGTAACTTGATAACGTAGAGAAGAAATTAGATGCTCCTTTAATTGTTTCTGAGGAATACACTCCTTTTATGCCTACCATAGAAGGAGAGAATTAGATCAACGACATTCACAACTTGTGCTTTTAGAAGGTGAACTAACACTCATCAAGTCCCTACCTTGAAGCATGACTCAAGTCAGTTTATAAAAGAGAATTACAGAAAACAGTAACCAGAACTAAGTTGATGGACCTCCTCTCAGGACAGAACTGGAGTATTGATGAAAGACTTGGACTTTGACACAATATTTCAGGCAAAATCATGCACCCCCAGGGCCCAACTATCAACTATTTAGCCAAAAAAGGTTAACTATAGAGGAAGAGCCCGTGGGCTGTACTAGACCCATAGACATCACAGAATATGACGTGCAAATTTTCACTAAAAAATTATGTACTAATAATTAAAGCTGCTGCGACCAGTGAACATGAATTATTCCTCAATAGTCACTATGAATTCTCCATATGTGCATATCATTGCTTCCATAGGATCTATGTTCTTTGTGCTTCCAAAATCGCAAGTACAACCATGGAAGAAAATATAAGAGCCATCCACCCAACATTAACATCAGACACAACATAAGCATGAATATGGAAGCCCAGAGACTGTTCACGTGCAATTGATATGATTTTCGTGAGTACTCATGACAGCATGCATCAATTATCGACTAAAATGGTAGACAAAGAAAAATGAAAAGAGACAGCCCTAGAAAACTTTGAGATCAAGAAGGGCCTTATGAAGAAAAAGCCAAAAGAAAGATTAGCCAGCTGGTCAGTTCTAAAGTTGCTAGAAGAACCAACCTACGTCGTAGGAGGTGAGGCACAGAGAAGGGCTATGGAGGAGATTACATATATATTTTCTTCATTCAGACAAAATTTTGAGTTGTTGGACCTCTTATATCCTACCAAAGGGTCTGCTGACTGCTCTGATGCCAAATTACATCATCATCCAAAAGCTTTGATCCAGTTTCAAGAAAATCGTCAAAGCAACATGTGGAAATTACCATAATACAATGTACGCTGAGTTGGAAGAACTTACAGAAACCCAAGACAGTACACTTGTGACTTTTAATATACAAAACAGAGTTCTTATTGATTCAATATTAGCTCAAGCACAACCGGCACAACTTAAACCATGTACATATCGTAACGGGGCTGGATTGTACGATATGTACTGTCACTTTTAAGTTTTAATATGATACATCACCTGTATCACAATAAAATACAGGGTGATACAGCTCATATCATCGGATATGGGCCCTTTTCAAGAAAAGAAAAATTTTGAACCCCCTTTTTCGAAATAAGTTTTAAAACCAGCCTCCCCCTTCATTTCTAAACATATTTAAGAGTTGTAGGAGGAGGGGTTTGTTCCGATTTTCAAAGGAAACCATCAGATTCATTGTGAAATTGTTCGATTTGAGGGCAGATCTGTGTGCAGAGTGAACGATTTTTGTTTGGAGAAAGAAAATTTTTCTGATTTCTTTTATAAAAGTTGAAGATGAGCATGAAGATTATAAATGAGACTGCGTATTCAAATTGGACAAGTTAATTTTTGATGTGATGCACAACAATAAAACTTGTTTTGTGATGTTATGGATCTTATGACTTATATATTATTATATAGATCGTGTTATGTTATGCTTATTGATGTCTTAGATCATGTTGTATTATCATATGATATGATGACTTATGAATGTTCGTGAATCATGCCTTCATATCTCCAATAAGTCTATCATTATGTATTTTCTTGATTTTTCCTATTTTTTTCTGATTTTGCTGATATTTTTGCGAAATTTGTTGAATTAAAAAATAATTTTATGATACAGGTATGATAGAATACACAACTTTGTGATACAATGTATCTATTGGCCGGACTGATATGGCTTACCATACACTTTTTACATAAAAAGGCTTAAGACCAGATCATGACCCATTTCTGCATCATTTGCCACTTGAAAATGTCAAACGAGGGATCAGACTCTTTGAGTATGGCCAGAAACCCGATAGGGCAAACTGATCACCACAACATACTGGTGTGCACCAATCACAAGTTCATAATGAACCACCATCCATTTGCTACTGATTGTTTTAACCAAACTCAATACATCCAAATAGTCCAAAGAAGACAACCGCAATCACCATGCAAACAACTTATGTGGCAATTGTTTGCCTTAATGATCCTATTTAGATATAGAAGCTTCTCTAAGGCACGTAATTCATAATATTGCAATCAAGGAAAGGTCATCTAAATGTTGAGATCACTTTCAAAGGACTTATACATACAAAACACAAGCAAAACTGAGCTCCCTTAACAGTCAACTCATTTCAGAGCAATTATTCCAATCCGGAGTATCTATTGTCATCTCACGAGAAAATAAAAAACAGAGCTCTCTAACATTCTGCAACACCCTGAGTCAACCACCAACTTTACTTGCAGGATCGACCTGGTAGACCTAGAAACCGGACTGGAACAACCAAGAAGATCTCTCGCCCTCAAAAAATATTAAAATCAGCCACCTTTTTTCAAATTTCCTCTATTTAAGTTTGTGCAAGGAGAAAGATTAAAGAGCTTACTTCTCACCCTTGGCTGCAGTTCAACAGCCAATCATCATCTTGGCCAAAGGCTTGAAGGATCTTGGTTTTCAAGATTGTTTTGAAGTCACTTTAAGCTGTTACATTTGAAACTTTAGCCCAGTTTTACCCATTTTCCAATACCATTGAACCAAATAGGTCCTCAAGCAAGTTGATAAAGCTGGAAGCAGTCAAACACAACCCAGTTAGGGTCCAGTTTGACTAACCTAAACAGTTTGGCCTAATCAGAAAATTATGCTCTTAAGCAGTGTTAGATTATGTTTCATTGTCACAAATATCATGCTCGGGCCTTCATCGGCGAGGATTGTATGCAATATTAAATGGAAAATTTGTTTTGTTGGGAAGACTCCAAGAATTAAAACATTAAATATAAATATGAAATTTTGAGTTTTCCATCGACTTTCTTACAAAATCATCAATAAAAGTTCAAAATAGTTATTAAAATTTTAAATATGAAGTAAACCTAAAATTTAAAATATAACAAAAAAATTACTTTTACCGAAGAAAAACGAAACAATCAGAAAAAAATGTCATATTCTAGTTTTATTGATTCTCTTTAAATATCATGATCTTTCAAGGTTCATTGTTTTTCTTTTTTCCTGTTTTTAACACGTAGAAAGAGTGGTAGTATTTGTGACAAATATATAAGTAGGAAAATTAGCACCTGAAGAATATTGCTTGAGACAACTCAAACAACTCTTTTATATTGCTCCTCATGAATGCTTGCTGTTAAGTGTTGACTAGGAGAGATCTAGAGAATAAATGTTGCTTTCATTTAGATTTTTTTGTGTTATTTTACGTATATATACATATATATATCATGCCGTACCCCCGACTTAGCTACTCATATGCATCTATTTATTTACTTGTAAATTGTAAATGAAAGCTTTGTGAAATTGTAAATCATAAATGACAAGAAAGGAAAAAGGCATTAGAAAAAGGAGATAAAGGAAATCTTTATAAACTGTATCTTCCTCTCTCTCACAGCTTTGCCGCTACATCACACCTGTTGCTGATGCCTCCTCCTGCACCTTCTTCTTCTTACTTTGCCAACACATGCAGCAACCCAGTGCCAGTGCCACATTCATGTAACTTAGATAAGCACACTAAGAAGATAAATGTGTGTTGAGATAAACATAAAATGAAGTAAGGAAAAACTTGGATGCAAATTTAAACTGAACAAAAAGCTAATGGCTAAATGACATTTTCAATTATCATAAAATTTAAGTAGAGTCTAACTAACCAAAGTCCTTGTGATGAACAGGGTCATTCAGTCCTTCAACAAGTGGTCCCAATATAAAATCTTTGGGCACTAATATTACACAATTCCCATGGTTCTGCCATTTGATGCTGACAAACGATTGCATGACTAAGCATCTAACTGTGTCAAGAAAGACAAAGTGGAATAGAATCTCTCAAAAATAGCAATTCAAAGGTTTAGGTTTATATTGAACTTTAGACCTCTCATGCCTAAGGCACGAATCATACCCTGTGGGTTCCCATGGCGCAGTCCCCATTTCCACAGAACTGCCAACCACAAAAAGATTCCTTCTGATGTCTCCATTTGAATCTGATAAGCATTTTGGGCCACCAAGTGGTTACAACGTTCCAGATGTCCAAGGGAGGAGAGCAACAGGCCTATCTGTGCAACATAGAAACATGGAGAGGAGCATTGACATTTATCAGTTGCTATGAGTGAAGAAATAGGTGTTCTTCAGGCTAAAAGTCAGCATATATGATGTTGACTGCCATGCAAAAGAAAATGCAAATGCAAATTGTTAAGAGTCACAAACTGAGAAGGATGTATTCATCTTGTCATTTATCCCTTCTAAGTATAATGATAAAGTGACAGTCTAAAAGGTCATCTGAATTTGTCAAAGTCAAGATTGTTTGAGCAAACTATTTGTGTTAACATATTTCCATAATGGCAACCCCTTTACATCAAATGTCATCTGTTTCTCTTCAATAATTCAAAAATTGATTTCAATTTGTTTAAGTTAAAACCGCTTGTTGTGTCATCGCACCTCAATGTCTTGTGTCTTAACAAAAAAAAAAAATTAATTGAGAGTCAAAGGGTTGGGGTGTGACAGCACCAACTAGAAATCTCTCTGAATCCATAACCGGTTACTAACATATACCTGTTTTGGGATTGAGAAATGGACCATTTATTACACTATCCAGCTGCACTGACAACAATAGAGTTGTCCAGTATGCAACTGACAAAATCATGAGACCTAAACAGCATGCAAACAGTTAGCATAATCACAACAAAAATATACATAGATTGCATAGCTCCTTTCCTTTTGAATTGTTGTGTCGTCGCACCTCAATGTCTTGTGTCTTAACAAAAAAAAAAATTAATTGAGAGTCAAAGGGTTGGGGTGTGACAGCCCCAACTAGGAATCTCTCTGAATCCATAACCGGTTACTAACATATACCTGTTTTGGGATTGAGAAATGGACCATTTATTACACTATCCAGGTGCATTGACAACAATAGAGTTGTCCAGTATGCAACTGACAAAAGACTTAAACAGCATGCAAACAGTTAGCATAATCACAACAAAAATATACATAGAAATTTGACTGTCATAATCAGAACCATGCTAACATAAATGTTATAGATGATGCAGAGAGCATCCCCATGGAATCTTACAAGAATCTGAACTTTGTCAAGGAATTTATGCAAATCCAGAATAACAAAGACAAAAATGAAAAATTTGCATGATTTTTCTCCAGTACAGTTGAAACTTTTGCAAGAATACATCATGACACTTTGTTTATTCAGCTTAGGTCACATAATTCAATATTTTGAAGCAGGTGTATTTTTGGAGTACTAGCAAGCACACGTTTCAATATGTATATGTGTTGGTCAGACCAAAAATCAAGGTCAAATACCTAGCCAACCCTCATAATAGGCTCCTTAGTGCTGTTCAAACATGCAAACTGGCGAATAATGTTGCATAAACACCTACATAGTTAAAACTTAAAAGTGCTAGGCAGCCCATAAACAGTAAAAGGAAGAGAAAAAAGGAGAAGGAAGAACAACAAGAAAGAAAAAAAAGATACAAAATAAAAAGAGGGAAAAGAAGAAGAAAAGTCAAAGAAAAAAAAAAAGGGGGGGGGGGGGAGCCTGTTTAGACCTTCTCTTAAATTTGGGCATCTGGGCACTATAGCCTAGCCAAAAAGGGCCACCTAGGGCCTGTTTTTCACTACATAGATGGACATTGAACGAGCTTCAGTGACACTTTTTTTAAGTACCAGAAATGGCATAGACTATGTGTGTGTGCGTGAGTGTGTATATACATATATATATATATATATATATATATATATATATAATTACACAACATATATACATATAGAGAGAGAGCGAGATTACAAGGGAATGGTGTGTCTAAAACAAGAGTGAAGGAGTAGCACCTCAGCCCTTGCCCTCTCGTTTTTCTAATTTGATAGGAAAAGGGACCTTCTTGTCTGTAAAATAAGGGAAAAACACAGAACCATTAAGAAATATTGAAAGGGTGTGTCTAGAACTGCTGGACATGAACACTTCATGCTTATAGAAGGTTCTATGTAAAGTCTACAATCTGATTTCAGATATTGAACCAGATGGCAAGAATAAGACTTCAACCAGATCCACTGGCTTGGATGCAAAACAAGCAACACCCCAAGTACATTTTTTCGAGATCCGCAAGCATACTTACTCCATATCAAATTTCAACTTTGGGATTTCACAATAATATGATTGAATGGTCAACACTTTACCAATAGAAGTGTGTGCAGGCATGTCTGGAGTATGAATTTCTGTTATCAGCATCAGTCGGTATCAGGCTGTTTTGATGTTTCTCGTTCTATTAGACTTGCTAATTGTTTTAGATTAATTTTTATTTTTCTTAAGCATAGGGACTGATAAGTAGAATGTTCTACACAGATGCAATACAGCTCGACCTTGTCCATTGTCCAAGACTCTAATATAATTCTCTTCTCCACAAAATAGCAGTACCCAACTACATTATATAAGTGGATTTTAGAAAAATGAATTGAATATCAAGCCCTTCACAGAACTTTAATGCTACATCCGTCACAATAAATCAAAACAAAGACAGATACACAGACATATAAAAGCATACATACAGAAGGACATCAAACTCTCAGCCTTTTACTAAGGACATAAAAAGGTAAACATGATATACCTGGTGTCCCCAGGCAGCCTCAACCAAGTGTGTGCCATACTCTTCAAGCATGTCATAAAGAAGAAGAAATGCCCTCCACCTTTGTTGGCCAGTACAACATAGTTCAATTGAACTATTTGTCAGTCCCACTCCTAAAGATTTTGCTTCTTCGTGAGCCCATTTTTCTCGTCTTGTCATGATACCAGTAGTTGAACTTCCATCATTCGAAGTAGTGATGAAATTTTGACATGCTGGCTTAGATTGAGAGAGGAAAATTTTGTTATCATAATCAATTTTGCTGACAGAATTTGAGTAGCTAGATACCACTAATTTCAAAACATACAAGGCTTGCTTTCTTGTTGGTGCTTCACTATCAACCTAGAAGTTAAAGTGAATGCAACAAATTCAGATTTCAGAATAATTACGAGGTAGAAAATTCTAGATAAGCCATGCTGAAGATAGAACTGTTAAACTATCATCCTACCAATCCACTTCGTGTTTCTTCCCAAAATCTTTGGTCTGCTCGGAGATCAAATTCTTCCCCACTACCACTGGTGGATAAGACTTTACATCCTCCTTTAGGAATAAAGGAATCAAAATAAAGAGACGAAATAAGATATGCATCATATTTCTCTTTGGGTCCAGCAGAAAACAATGTTTTACAACATTCCCAAACTTCCCTACAAAAGTCCAACCTACAAAATGAAAAGTATAAATTTACATTTATCGAAACTAAGATGATACTATGGCATGTATACTAAGGAAACAAAGCAGATATAGTATGTAATCAAGTGTGCTCTCTACGCACCTGGAGCTGATATATTTTCCATTATGTAAGGTAAACTGGACAGAGATATGAACGTCATATGCTTCAAGAATTGCAGGAAAAAGAACCCGAATAGCACAAGACCGCATATCAGAATCTTGAGAAAGCATTTCTATAGTCATATCAGAAAGAATCAGGAGCATCTGTTTGGAAATAATCTCTGGTGAGTTATGAGCCAGTTTCGATGTTTCTGATATTCCATCCAGTTGACAGCAATTGGTAGCAGCAGCTAACATTGATGACAAGGCATGGCAGGCAATTGGGATAGGCAAATATCCAGACAAACTTTTGATATGGTGTTGTTGCTTGTCAAGGTCATTTTCCATGGCAATTGAATGGTCACTCCAGTCCCACTCTGCTAGTTTGATGCTTTCAAGACTTAACTTTAAAGAACTTAAGCAGTAAGGTGTCAAAGTTGCCATCACAACTCTCCAATTATTACTAGCACTTGTGTTGTTGCATAAGAGCTCCATAACCTGGAGAAAAAAAAAAATCACAGACACAAGCAACAGTTGCAGTATTAGAAGTGCACCCATCGTAACCATAACAGCATAAATTTGAAGTGCATAAAACCATTTCACCTGATTGACCAATGTGAAGTCATTAGGATTTATCATCTTCAAAACTGGAACGAATGCAATGCAGATAAAGGAATGAAGAGTTTTCTGCCTAGCCCCTGCAACAAAGTATCATGATCGAACTTAAATGAACTGTTGTATCTGAAACAAACCTCTTTTGCATATACAGCTTAAGTATGGATCACATATGCACAAAGCAGTATGCAGTATTTTGTCACCATGAGCTTCACGAGTGCTCCTAACAAGAACATGTAACCAAACCATTTAAATCTTCAGATGGCTTTTGGGAACCATGTATGGTTATGAAAAAATTATGTCACATAGGTACAGGTATGGGTGCTGGTATGGATACGGGTTCGGACTATTTCTAGAAAACAAACAAAATAACACATTCATGATTCAAAACTTGCAACTTGTAAAAAAGAAACTATTGAACAAAATATGAGAATAACACACTAAAAATCCAAAATATATTAGCATTAAACTCTGATGCAGAGTCATATAACTTATATTAATAATATTCGTTATTTGAAACACATTTTTGTATGTGTTTACTGAGTATAAATGATGTAAGAAACTGAAACCCTAAATTTTAGACTGGAAATGATTCAGTTAACTTTGACCAAACGGTCTCAGGTACATTGACAGTATCTGGTATTGTTTGACTGGTACGGTGGTACCCCGTGCCATACCCAGGACCGTACCAATGCTGGTGTTTTACCCCACCGCTATGGGTACACTGCCTCCACAGTAGTACCCATGTGATAATGTGTAAAAATATACTCTACTTTAGAGTGTGAATAAGACCACTAAGAAGTGGGAACATAAATTTTGAACTTTACTTCCGTGAGTCACAGAATCAAAATGAAAAAGCTCAAAAAACACCATGGTGAGTCGTAGTGCAAGTACTGGTCAGGAACCTGTTGAAAATTCATGGCTATATTCTTTATCTTACAAAGGTGCACCCCGCATAAGGAAGCCTATCACTAATTTGCTGAGAAAATTTGGCACTGAGAAAAATTCATGCATTATTACCTTTCTTCTTGTGCAAAAGTTTCAGTTTGAATTGCTTTTAGAAGCATCGTCTACCAAAAGGATTCACATTTACTGGACAACAGAATGCTCGATCTTTCATAAATTGAAACAAAAAAGCCAATTGTAGAAGACCAAAAAAGCATGTGAAGACTCTTTTCCTGTATTGAACATGTTATGGTTCAAATGCATCTAAAGTGTTTCAAAGAGCACCTTTTATATAAAGAAAAAAAAAAAATTGATCTCCATACTCTATAAACCCACAAAGGGACTCGGTTATGCATATACCTCCAGTTATTACTGCTCAATGAATTGTTTAGAGATGTTCACAACGTCTTAGTCAATATGGTGATCATGTTCAAATGTTCCGACTCTTTGTGATCACTGTAGCCATCCAACCAACTCCAAGTGTGTATCTTCTATACGGCTAAGAAAACATCAGCAAATAGAAAATTCACCTACCTAACTTCTGCAAGTGTAGAAGCCCGCCAATGAATGACAAAATTCGCCCCCAGTTAGAAGCACTCAGTGTAGAATACTCCAGCATGTGCTCCTGGGTCAAAATTAAAACAATAAGCAAATTGAGCACGTTCACCTGTGATATACTATCAGAAAAATAAATAAAAAAATCAACAAACGAAAGTCTGTGAAGCAGATACTTTCATGTGCAAATCTAGGTAACACAAGCCTAAAGTCATTATATAAGAAGTAAAGCAAAGTGTTAATTTTTCAGCTAGTGAAGCATGCGAACCAAGTGCTATAAATAAATTTGTGTTTATCTATACCATGAACTTGAAAACATGATACTCATTGTGAAAGAAGGGTTACACTTCGCAACATCAATTCTGCCAGAAACCACAATAAGCTCATTGATCGTTCCATTACACTTGACATCATGATTTTTCCAGCAAGAATGGCTAATTTGGATATGCATTGTCCTATCACAATCTAGCCATGGCGGTCGCTGTAACTCTAAAGGAGGGAAGATGAGGCGCATTATGAAAAAGGGATCAAGCGAGAGAGGACGAACGCTGCCAAGATGGCAAAACTTCTGGTTCCCGTAAACTGTGGTAGGATAACGGATCAAGGACAATCGACGCACAGTGCAGTAGACTGGAAAAGAATACCGTCGGGACATCGAAAGGCACTGTTCAATCAGGAGATGAATCATAAGCGTCCGGATAATACTCGCAGTTTTTAAAGAAAGGACTGAGTTGCCGTCCAATCCTATCAAAGTTTATTCGTTTGAAATCGAATCTTTATCCGAAAATCTGAAATTTTGGGTGGTAACTTGATATGTTGAATCACGCAACTTCTTCCAGTATCAGAGAAACAAGTAAGCTAGTAAATGAATTGGATATGGATCACTTGAATACATTATGAGTTGGATTCAAGTTAACTTTTTCACAGTTGTTCATCTAATCCTAAACACAGAAGCTGGCAGGCGTAAAAAACTCCAATTAATTTGACATGGCATCATGAAATGGGGGCAGCGCCATAAAACTGGTGGTTGGAGTACATTGCGGATGGATGCAAGAAAGAGATGTAATGATTAACAGTGAAGACAGCTGGGATTGCCTAAATGTGCGTGCGTGCATCATAAACAATGGCGATCGGGAAAGCGGAAGCACGATAGTTGTACCTTCAATATATCTGGAAAGGCATCGAGCATGGAAGCAAAGAGCCGGGACGAAGAGAGACCGGTGGTCGCGAGAACGCAGTCGATGATGGACGGGACTGCGTCGGAAGGGACGATCTTGATACTTCTAAGGAGCGCCTCTATGACCTCTGGCCGCACGCTGTCGTTGACGGGCGCCGCCATCGACTTCGAAGGAACTTGAAGCCGCAGAAAAATCCTGTAGGTTCTTTGGACAAGTCGCTCGCCGATCGGTCGGAGTGTCGGAGAGGAGAAAGACCAAGAAGCCGCAGAGAGCCCGCGCGCGCAAGTTTGATTACGCGCCAACGAAGGGATTGGGACTTCCGAGCGGGAGGTTGCGTTTTCTATGCCTTCATTCGGATCGGGCTAACTTTTGCTACTGTAGTCCAACCCGTACCGCAGGTTGGGATCTTCATCTTCATTCCGACACCGTCCGGCATGGATGATGGAACGCCCGACCCAGCCTGATAAGGATAACGAGTCGGGCTCTGGTCGGCCGGACATCCGAAACTTGAGTTTGGGCTCGAGTCGGCTCGACATCTGAAATTTGGGTTTGAGTCAACTAGACATCTAAAACTGGAACTCGAGCTCAGACGCGAGTCGAATCAAGTACCTGACCCGACATCTAAAACTTGAACTCAAGCTCGGACCCGAATCGGACCAAGTACCTGACCCGACGCTCAACCTTAACAGTCTCAGACCTTAAATTCTTTTCAAAACCATTTCAAAATGCTTGGAATTCAAAACCAAATACCTCATATCCACATAGAACATAAAATATATAGATCTCGGAACATAAAATGTATAGATCTCGGGTCGGAGGGGAGCAGAACTCTCCCCATAATAAGCAAGTGTTAAATGCTAAGTTGCACCCTTAAAGGTCTAGACCGGTGGTAGGGGCTGGTGATAATGGCATACAATTTGATGTCCACTGCAAGGGCTGGTGCGAGCTACTGCCTACACCAGCCTATCAAAGGTTTCATTAGACATGGCGTCTACATTAAACTTTGGTTGGTGGCTGAGTGCCCTTCAAAATATATATATATATATATATATATATATATATATATATATATATATATATATATATATATTGAGGGGCACTCGAGCCCACCAGCCAAAGTTTATATATATATATATATAGCAGCTTTAAAGGTCCAGACTGGTGGTAGGGGCTGGTGCGAGCCACTGGCCACACCAGCCTATCAATAGTTTCATGAGGCGTCTACGTTAAGCTCAAGTTAAACTTGACCTGATGACTCGAGTGCCCCTGAATATGTGTGTGTGTGTGTGTGTGTATATATATATACATGCTCCACCACTGGTCTAAAGACTGTAAAAATTAACCAATTGTGCACCAAGTGTAAAAG
This sequence comes from Nymphaea thermarum, assembly GCA_011799765.1. Taxonomy (NCBI): domain Eukaryota; kingdom Viridiplantae; phylum Streptophyta; class Magnoliopsida; order Nymphaeales; family Nymphaeaceae; genus Nymphaea; species Nymphaea thermarum. The sequence continues at coordinate 23,212 of JAANDH010000463.1, forward strand.
TGTCTAAAGTGTGCTTCCCTTTGCATAAGGATCGAAGCATTGCACGAGTTTATGATTTCCTAATTTTATTGCGGTTAAGCAAGAAGTGTTAACTGTGTTTGCTTTTCTGTTTGCAGTAGCAGTTAAGTGCTGCCAATTTATTCTCAATACCTCTAAATGTCCCACTTTAGTAAATGCTTGACCCAACAGAGACCTTATCAATATATGTGCATGTTAACCTTTTTAGGATAGTAATGGTTTAATTGTTTTGTTATATATTATTTGTTATTTTATTTTTAAATTGCTATAACTCCAAGCTTGTACTTGTTGATGTGGATGTTGGGGAGGTAGAAGAGAGCCAACCATGCCGCTCAAATTGAAATATTAGTTAGAGCACGCCTTCTATGGAGTGGGGCTCGGGCCGGCAAGGGGGTTGGTGCAAGGTTGGGATAAGGGTTCTGTTTTTGTTTTGAACTCTGATCGTGTCAAATCTTATGTGACATAAATAAGATCACTGATATGCAAGTTAAAGTACAGTGGCTGAAATTATGGCAGAGACACCACAAACAGCTCTGAAACCTAGAAAATGAGTGGAAGGGGAAAGGAGGTTTGGACTTTTGCTTAGGTGGTGGGAATAGACTGCATGTGATTTCTATGGTTTTAGTGTTTAATAATGTTTCCTTTTTCCATAAAATTAAATCACATCTGGAGGTAATAACGATGGGCCGTGCGCCAGCAAAGTTACTAGAATTACATTTATCATTGGTTTATGCCCACATATATGATAAGTATTGCAAAATTAAACTTATCAACACATGAAATGAAATCAAGAAATTACATGCATCGTACCAATAACAAATATGCACACGAACGAGAAAAACATTTAATGGTAGCATGTACTTTTTTTTCCAACAACATTCATGTATAGATGTGTACATGCATGCATTAGGTACTATCCATTCGCATGCTTGTTAACATAACTTAGTTTATTTGTCAATTAACTGTTGACAACACTATGTATGTATCACTCAATCGACATTGATATTTTCACACAAAATTTTTATTATAGCGGCTAAGGTTACAACCAATAATGGTATATCACTCTTCTTGCTTGTGCTAGTATTATACTTGTATAGATAGGTGGATGTCTTGTCCATTATACCGACCATTTAAAAAATAAGTTGAAGGGTGTTGTCCAAATCTCGTGGCCATATTCCAATCCAAGAGATCATGCTAATGAAACGTATAAGATCCATAACTCTTTCTAGTGATTTACCTCAAACATGTTCTATATCTTTAAAGTTGTATTCTATTAATTCATAACTCATAAATATTTATAGTGATTTACTTCAAACATGATCTATATCTTTAAAGTTATATGTTGTTTCGAATTCATTAGCCGTAAAAGGAAGTACGAGAAGATATGAATGCGTGCAGTTTCACTGCAATAACCAAATTATGGAGATGAGGGGTTCAGTACAAATGGCACCCATTAGAACGCCATAAGAGGGTAACTGTGTCGTCTGCCTGCTCCGGAAAAGTCGGCTCAATAACTAGGTTTTAAAGGAATGAAAATGAATGCAAAGCAGAAGGCAATTCTGGGTGTAGTTTGTTTGATAGGACGGAATAGAGATGAAGATGGATAAGAAACAGGTGAAACCAATCCCCATCAAATCCTGAACACACAGAGAAGGCGAGGAAGAAAGACGCCGTTCCAAATCCGTGCGCAATCACCAAACAAGGACGGCGACGACCACCTTCACCTTCTTCTTCGTGGAATGGCTGCGTCATCTTCATCTGGCAAGGATCCCTCACCTCCACCCGAGGCCAGGAGGTTCCTCCCGGGACCATGGACCCACGAGGAGACCGCCAACCTCATCGATGCCTACATGGAGAAATGGCGTCTTCTCAAGAAGCGCCAACTCAAGGCCTCCCACTGGGAGGAGGTGGCGGAGGACGTACGCCTTCGCTGCGGCCTCTCCAACCTCTCCAAAACCTCCACACAGTGTCGTCACAAGATGGAGAAGCTCCGCCAGCGGTATAAGGCCGAGAGGCAGAAGGGTTTCCCTGGCGGGTCTTCATGGGTCTTCTTCGACAAGATGGATTTGATGGAGAATGGCCCCCCTTCCGTCTTTAAAACGACGAATGAGGGCTCGGATACCACAGAGAACGGTGCCAACAACACCAGGAGCCTTCATCTCCTAATGAGCAATGGGAGGTTCAGGCCTCCGGCAGATGCCTGGGCCGGTCGGGCAGTCCGGCGGAAGGACGAAGACATCTCCCTTGAGGCCGGTGATGCTGACGAGGGGGTTCTTCGGAGCTTATCTTCTTCGAGGTCCGGGGTTAAGCAGGGAAACCCGATCGGGGAGTTGACGGCGGCGATCAAGTGTTTGGGGGATGGGTTTATGAAATTGGAGCATAGGAAGATGGAGATGATGAGGGAAGTGGAGAGGATGAGGATGGAGATGGAGATGAACAGGACCAAGATGATAATCGAGTCTCAGCAGCAGATCGCGGACGTTTTCGCGGATGCAGTCTATGCGAGGAAGAAGCTCAAAAGGATGTCCTCGCCGGATTCCTGAGGTGGATTTCGGAGTTGGGCTCGATCTCTTTTGGGGTTTTGTCTTGCCTCTTGTTGATTGGGCGGGGAATTCTGCTGGGGAGGTGTTGGATTAAGGTGAAGACTGAGAATGGCACATTTGCAGAACGCGATCGAGGGAAATTGATTTCTGGCATGGGAATTTTGGTAACATCTTTGGTCGTCTCACGGGTTTATTTTGGTGAAGAAGAAGGTATAGAAATGTGGCATTTGAAATCAATTCCAAGAAACCCTTTCCTGCTATTGATTTTGTGGTGCAGAGGACGAAATTGACTGAAAATGGATGTGAACTCCAGACAATGCAAGATTTTGCACCCTCCCGTTTGTTCTCCTGCAGTTTCTGATTTTTCCTTCTATGTAAATTTCCAACTCTGGAAGGTATTTTAAATCAGCACTGCTATGATGTGAACATTTATTCCCCGTTGATAAAATATAAGATGATCAATTCTGAGGCATCTAGTAGTTTTGCTTTTAGTAGATGCTGGATCGCAATCCTGATAAAACAATGTGAAGCTTATAGCTTTTGATGGTAATCCTCCTATAGCTTTTCATCTGCAGCATATATTTTTTAAATTGGGAGTAATATTGGACAAGTTGATACTCTTATTGTCATCTAGCACATCAACTATGTGTGCCTGCAGTATTAAAGATAGCAATAGGCTATTTTGGGATGGTACAACTGCTGATTATTTTAGTGAAGATGTCATTTCATTGGGTAAGGTATTCTGCATTATGTTGTGCAATAGAAATTGTTATATACTTTAACTAGTGTTCTTTGATGACATAGCTTGTGGCTGCGGAAAGTATGTTATGCTGCATTACTGTCAATTACTGAAGTAAGTACTAGACAATTAACAATATTAGAGCCTTTCAGATGTTTATCTCTTAATCTAATCATATTCCGTTAAACCGATTCTGTTTTTCAATTCATTATGCCCATACTTTGACTCATAAACCAGTTTTCTCTTTGCAAGTGTGGAGTATATTTTTTAAACTATCAGCATGACGTGTGCTTTCCCTGTCATACTTTCAATAGTCATTCTGATTTGACTGCAGGAATATTCCCATCTACAATCATGAGCCACAAACCTGATACAGGTAAAGAGAATAGTTTGAGGTTTCAGGAAAGCAGTTGTCTTGGTTCCTACTACTGCTGCTTTTTGTTCACTTGCGTGGGAGTGGACATACTTGTGTGCATCCCACTTTTGAGGTCGGACCATGAAGATACCTACAGTATTACTCTTTCAGGTCTACCATTTGTAGCAATTGTAAAAATTCGGCACAATAATGTTTGGGGGTATGTCATCCAAAGGCATCAGCGGCAGATTGGGAGATCTAGGGTAGCTGTTGAACAATTTTCATCACATATCATCAGACTAAATCGGATATAGTACTGCACCAGTGCACTGTGTAGGTATGACCTTAATCACGATTATTGGCATCACTTTGAAACTTAAAAAATGAAAAAAGTTCAGGTACTCTATAGGAACAATGTCCCTGTTATGAAAAAATTTCAAGTCCTTTTTTGGGTGTACTGCAGTCTCCTGAAAAACCAAAAATTTTACTAGATTGCATTGTGCTCATTGAAATCGTGGACTGCAAGATAGTTACTTTGTTAGGAGCCTAAAGGTTGTGGTGGCCCTAACGAATTTTATGCTGTACAGGTGCAGGTAGCCAGCTGCATTTAGTTTGTTTCTGCTTCAGGAATGTCATGTTACTTGTGCCCTAGGTCTGATAAGCAGTGACTTTTAAGTGGTAGGCAAACCCACAATATGGCAGTAGCGCCATGAATTTGTACTGCTTATTTTCCTTTGACTCGTATCTTTAGCTTACTGTTCTTTTGTCGTCCACTCATTTGCTTAGTTGGTAGCCTGATGTTTTGTCGTTTTTTGTTCTATGTAATATGCTTGAATGCTCCTGATATGAGCAGATGAGCGGAACCAACAATAATGATATTGTTGCAGTAAGCTTAGCATTTTATGTCTGCAAAATAAGAGCTCAAAGCCTATTCCACCTGAGGAAATAAATCTTTGTATCCTGCTAGAAGTCTAGAAGTTTCTGTTATATAGTGTGTCTGCATACAGGCTTTTGCCAATCAGAATTGGGTGGATGCATACGTATTTCTCATGGTGAGGACAGAACAATCTGGTATTTACTTTGTACTATTTTCATGAATTATTCCATCCTGTAATGCTAGGACATGTTTTTGCCTTTCTAAACGCAACAGCAATAAAACAATTCAGTTCCGGGTACGTTTGGATGACTCCATCAACAAACTTGGTTTTGTGAGAACCAAGTTTTTGAAAACCTGGTTCAAAACTCTGTGGATTTTTGGATGACAAGTGAAAAGCTTTGTTTAAAGGCAAAAAATAACTTTACTTGAAAAACCTGGAGTGTAGCAGGTTTTTCAGGCCCTTTATGAAAACCAGGTTTTGACAAAACCCATTTTTATTGTCATCCAAACACTCTTGAAATGGTGTTTTGGGGCAAAACCAGGTTTTATCTCCCAAAGCCTGGTTTTAGTTTGTCATCCAAACCAGGTTTTCGTCTTTTTGAAACCTTTTGTTAAGTCTCTGAATCCACGGCTATCATCCCTTCTGAATTCTGATGTACATCCATTTCATGGTTGGTTCATAGCTCATTCTTGTTTCTTTGTGTAGTAGTGTTCCTTACCATTCGAAGCATTAGTTGTTGCAGTAAATGCAAGCTCCTGATAATCTCTCTCAATTTACTTTTTCGTACTTTTTCCATGTATTTATATATTCTATCATTTATGCACAAACTATGATTCAAGAGACCATAAGAAACACAGAAGACAATTTCATGTTAGTCATTCTTTTAGTAAATTCCAGATGTGCTCATGTCTTCAGTCCGTTTCTGCGATGGTTAATGGTAGCCTTGTTCCCAAGCAGAAGTTAGAGGTAAATGCAGATGCAGAGAATCTGTAGACTTTTCCTTTCTTTCTTTCTTCTTCTTATTTTTTTCTTTTAAAGCGACGATACAAAATCATGTGCAGTAACTGAGCCTAGAAATGTCCATTTAGAATATTTAGGTACTAGGCTTGTATGGACCAATCTACACGGTATGGAGCTCTATCATTCAGTAGACGTGCCCATCAATTTATAGCCTAGTGTGCTGTATCCCTCCACTTACACGAAGTCAATATGGAACTAATTCCCTCAAGCTAGCAATAATTTTTTTTTTCCATGACAGGAAACTAGAAGAATAAAGAAAGCTCGCATCTAGTTAATGCATTGGCTTCTTTCACAGAGAGGAGAGAGATCTTATAAAGATCTGAGTAAGTTAACCATTTGGCATGGCATCAATTGGCATCAGTTCTTTTCCTTACATGTCAAAGCATATAAAGATGTGCAAGATTTAGTTCCTAAATTCCCCATTCATCTTTAGCGTTTATTATTATAAGATTCTAGGAAATAAACAATGCTCATCAATCCCATCTCCTTCCATCTTAACCATTTGAACTGCACCATTCTCACAGCCTGTCGTCTCTTTGGGCGTCACATTTTGATAGAATTATGCCCTGATCAAGGTCCAAGTACTGAACGAATCCAGCAGTTTGGTTTCATTAATACTCACATAATAAAAAACTAATTATTTTATGTGTTTTTAAAACTAATAAATCTGTTTCTTCAATTGAAAACACTTCTTTAATTATAGTACTTTATTATGCCTTACAGAACAGCAGAATTTAAGTTTCATTTTGGTTTATGCATACCGTAATTTCGCGAACAATTCATAGAACTTCAACATGTGCATATGAAATTTTCACATTAAGTACTTGCCTTGACAAATTGGTGTTTCTAGAAGTTGTTAAATTAAAGGTTCACACTCTGTTCTAATTAACTGGACTGTATCACTGAATGCTAACTTTTCTGAAGGTAAAAATCTAGAGGAGTGCACCATTAAGTGGTGTGGTCCTTTGGAGGATTCCCATCATAAAAGAAAAAGTTAAGGCATCTCATTCTGCGTTATGGTAAATATACATATTCTGGTTTGTTACCAATTAGTTTTACATTTATCAATGAGAAGGAAATTCATCTAAAGATTTTAACCAGATGGACGTTGATGTGAGTCAGGTGGGGTTTTCCCTTTCTTTCTTTTTGTAGAGGGATGAGTGGTTGAATGTATCATGCAAGAATGCACCTCATAATTTTGAATTTGAAAAGCTCCAGTGCCATTTTTTGAGTTTGAAGTAGTCTTTCTATCGTTTGAGATATACGAAATTTAAGTTACATGTTAGATATGGGGAATTTTACAAAAAAAAAAAGGAAAAAAAGAACTTGAGGTTTTGGTCGCAGGAGAGAATATATTCCATAGGCGTTTAACAAGTTCCAATAATTTTCTGACATCAAGTCTGTACTTAAGTAAACTACTAAATACTAAAAGGCTTGAAGAAATCTAATAGAAATGTCCAACTTTTGAGTAATTTTTAGGGAACGCACTTTTTTATATTTTTTATCAAGCTTTCAGACAATACCTGAAGATCTGTTGATAATCCAAAACCGTATCTATCAACTTTACACCTAATCTAGGGATAGCTCAAAATAAAATACTTTAATTTAGATATTAGTATAAAGGTATCTATGTCCTAGGGATCGATGGCATAGCTAAAAGGTGAACAAATCTTTTGATTGTATTTTTTATTATTTTAGCACATTATCTCGACGCGTACGACGTATAACTTGGGTTAAATTAGCTTAAATTAATCTTTGACTAATACGAAAGATTTGCAAACAAATCTCTCTCTCCCTCTAACACACACATGCACACACACACACAAACGCGTAGAAACATACTCCATAGGCACAATAATGCGTGTGCCTTACATACATTTGCGGAGCTAAGAATTTTTCATTAGCAGGGCTGAATTATAATTTCAAATTTTTGATAGGACCTAAAACTTTTAGCAATATATATATATATATATTTATAATGTTTAAAGAACATTATGATCATATAGACATTGCTCTTAGATCTAACAACAAAATATATGCCACATTTTTAAGAACAGAAATGTATTTTTCGTACATATGTTCCAAGATCACATTGTTCTTCTTATCAAACGCTACAGTAACATAAAGTGTGACATGAGGGTGCTGTAAGTACGGATATTGTGTGCTTCGAACTGCGCTGCACCATGTGAACATAAATTCCATTGATTGTAATTTGGCATGTGTAAAGTACCAACACAGTTTTCTTTAGACCACTACTTTTATATGATCTCAAAGCAATATATACCCAAGATTTCTTGCTTTATTTTATGCTTAAACCAAACACTTTGGACTTTTCTTCTATTAAGATATGAATAAAAAGTTGACAATAACTGGTAACAGGTCTTCCTCACTTCAGCTTACTAATAAACAAAAGGAGAAGTTGTGGCTAGGGTTTGCGGAATCATCATATGCCACCAAATTCTAAAAGAAAGTGAGCTACTTTTGAATACTTTAATGGCGACTTTATAACAGAGACAACGAAAACAACCAATATTAAATATGGGAAGTATATCAAATACCCACTTCAAGGTGAAGAAAAAAATTCACATCTATGCTTTTGACATGGTTAAAGACATTCTTGTCAAGATGGTCAATCATAAAAAGGACCAGCAGTAAGCTGAAGTTAAAAAGTTATGAAAAATTGCTGTTTGCCTCAAAGTATAAAAGTAGAAGCACCCCATACTCCAACATCTTTAGTAAAAGATGAGCTTAGCCAACAGCTTTCTGATATATATATCAGAAACTGTAACTTACTGTTTATGGCATTGTTAAGAAAACACAGGTGAAAGATAATTAGCACATGTTTAGCGGTGCATCTAATTATATTGAAGATGAACATAATGAGTACGTTTATGAAGATATTTTTCGATCATTTGATGTAATTAAGTATTCAATTCAACAAGGCAGATGATACTTCAGGTTAAATATCCCAAAAACATATTTCTAAGTGAAAAACCTCAGGGGCATTTTATAAAAAATTACCATTTTATTGTTCTAAAACAAGCTTTAGCATATTGGCCTTTGCTATGGCAGCAAATCAATGGTTCGATTCTCGTGGGCACCATATCTTCATAAGGCGAAAGTTGGGTGCACCTATCTGGGTTGGAGATATTCTTAAGAAGATTTAGGATCTAGTCTTTGCTACTCATGAAGGGCACAGTCCCAAGGGGTTTGGTATAGCTGGTTAAGCCGATAGCTTATTGGCCGTGAAGTTTTATGCTGCCGGACAAGCGACAAAGTCTCTCTACTTTGGATAAAGTTTCTTCGCGACCTAAATAAAAAAGCTTCGTAAGATACAGATGCATGCACCTCTCCCTCTCTTTACACAGAGAACAAAATTTCTGTTGATTTCACTGGAGCACATATAAGTACCAACTTTCAATTGTCACAGCTTTTATACAATCTTCAGGCACTAACCAAGATTTCCTCTGCCTCTTCCATTTGTTTCCCTCTTTTTCCTTTCTGGGACGAAGAGGATCCCTTCAAGGACCAGATCACTCAACCTATTCTATGACATTATCATCGCTCTATTTCGAAAGAGCACTTCTCACAATCCCCTCTAGGCATTATTCTTCTTTGGCAGTATTCCTTGTCCTTCAAAAAGTGAAAATAATAAAAGGAGAAAAAGTGAAAACAGTATTCCTTCTCACAACTTGTCTGTTCAATATCTAAAGATCGGGAAGCTTTTTCTCGGTGGAAGACCACAGGGGTCTGCCAGATTTGCCTTTTATCCTCACTCAGGAAGCATGATTTGAAGGGAAATCAAGAGGTTTCAGTTCAGTAGTGGAGTTCTTAATCGATTAATGCTACTGCCGATGGCTACACCCATTTCTCTTTTTCCTGGCTTTATTATGTTGATGATCTTAGCATGCAGCAACCTCAATTGAGATAAACGTCATATATGTCTTTCAATATTCATATAATTTACTAAAGGTGATTTGGTAGCAAGAACACTCTATAAGTGTTCCTTGAATTTGCCCCAAACATTGGGGCATGTTCATGAAATACTAGAACAAGTATTTTATGAATCTATCCTAACCTTTATGTCAGATTTATGGAACATTTGCAAAATGTTCCTGCTGTCAAATGACCCCTCAAACATATTATTATGTACCAATCTTAATTTATAATTAATCATTAATCTTGTCCAAACCTGCAACTTTTTTTTTGTCAAAAATCTGTGCTACATAATAATCTCTCTCTCTCTCTCTCTCTCTCTCTCTATACACACACACACACACACACACACACACACACATGCCTCTCAGACATATTATTATGTACCAATCTTAATTTATAATTAATTAATCATTAATCTTATCCATACCTACAAACTTTACTTTTTCAAAAATCTGTGCTACATAACAATCTCTCTCTCTCTCTCTCTCTCTCTCTATATATATATATATATATATATATATATATATATATATATATATATATATATGCCCCTCAGACATATTATTATGTACCAATCTTAATTAATAATTAATCATTAATCTTGTCCATACCTACAACTTTTCTTTTTCAAAAATGTGTTACATAATAATAATAATCTCTCTCTCTCTCTCTCTCTATATATATATATATATAACTTTGCTTCTCCACGGTAGACAATTCTAAACTAATTATTGTGATTAATAATATAGTAATTCTAGGTTGAATGAAAAGGCAAATTCCCTCTTGAACACTTTAGAAAAGAAAAAGATCAGTTGCCTGTTGCTGCATGAGCATCATAGAGAAGCGGAAAAGGCACCAGGCAAGTTGAGAGTGAAATTGTCTGTTGCAGACTCTGCTTTCTTCTTTATAGCTAGGTTTCTATAGCTATCGTGAGCCTGGTAAACAACTTTAAGCTAAGTCTAGGGATGCATACGATTCAGATCCGAATAATCTTTATTAGGGATTGGATTTGGCCGAATTTAGTACAACAAAAGCAAAAAAGAAGTTCCAAAACCATATACCGATTAACAATTTACTGTTCCTGCAGCTTGGTTTTAGCTAGTTGGACTTGGCGCCGCTTTGATGATCAGAAGTCACTTGGTGTGCTTGTTTGGGCTGGATCATAAATATATATATATATATATATATATATATATATATATATATATATATATATATATATATAAAAGATTGGTTCGGCTCACCCCTAACTCGCCTCTGACTAGGTTTGACTTGGCCCGACTTGCCCATGACTCACCCGATTCAGGTTATTTTAAAACTCGACTAAATCAAGAGGTCAAGTCACTGACCCGGTGGCCTGATCATCTGCCAATTCGAGTCTAAGTCACAGGTTTTCCAATTATGTTCAAACCTATGCATTGCTGTGGTTTTTGGAAAGTTAGGTGATGCATTTGCCTCCGAACTTAGCTGAAATACAGCCAAGTCATTGTGGGATCATCTAGATCTGTTTAACTTTGCTTTGCAGCCTACCCACTTTCAATGAAAGCTTTATTGTTACTTTCATTAGTTTCTTTCCAAGGCATTAGCATAATTATCATCATTACTAGTTATAATCTTGGGCCGCTTCTCTCTTTGGCTTGTTGATTTCTTCCATAACGATTTTGTGTTGTC
>JAANDH010000463.1:34474-224788 GCA_011799765.1 Nymphaea thermarum
TATATATATATATATATATATATATATATATATATATATATATATATATATATATAACAAACAACACCAGCAAGAAAGTAAATAGGTGGGATAACATGAAGAAGTAGTAAAATTTTTGAGCTTGAAGCAAATGATGTGATTTATTGTCTCATTCATTGCAGTAAAAGAAGATAATTATTCACTTTTCTAGTAAAGTTTTTTCGTCACATGTGATCCATGGTGATGCAACATATATGGTTAACAATTTCTCTAAAAGGAACGGTAAATCTAAAAAGCTAAAACAAGAGAACACCAGCAAAATCAATGAGGATGCTCAAAGTAGTGTACTTTATGACTTGCAGTACAGTCGGGAAAGGGGATTTGCCCCAACAGGATATGAAAACAAAAAAGCTTCAATTATGAACCATTTGCCCTGAATTCCAAAGAAAGGCTCCATGCCAGTTTAAAAATTCTAACTAATTGTTTTAGATCATTGATCCAGTTATGTACCATTCAGGTACAAATTTTTTTTATTATATTTTAAATATATTTTTCACTAAAATATATGTTTATAATATTACCATAAAAAATGTGTATGGGTATTATACAACAAAAAAAAGATGGGTATAATACAACAAAGTTATATATCTCGAGAATAAAACGAAAAAATATTGGTAATTTTTTTTAAAAATTAAAAATTAAATAAATCTTAAAAATTATAAAAAATAAAAAATCATACAAAATATGAAAAAACGCAAAATAGGGTATAATACACCTATAATATGTATTTTTTTTCATGTTTTTTAGTTTTTGACGTTTTTTTAAAAAAATGCATTTTGTATATGTATTATACGGCTGACTATATTTTGCCGTATTATAAGCATCTTTTTTCAATAAAACGCTTTTCTTGTGACAGTTATATACAAATTGTATATTTATTTTCTAACATTGTTTTTTATTGTAACCGGTTTCGAATGGCCAGCCCCTTTCATGAGCGCATAGACAATTGGAAAAGTGAAGCTCCTGATCAGAAAATTCAGAAACGAGGGAGGGGTTCTTGGGTTATGATTAAAAGATAGGCGCAGAAATGATATATCCCGGCCATAAAAGGACAAACCGATCCGAGAGTATAAATTCCGACCACATGCATGCAATGGAATGGAAGCCATTAACCACACACCAAGAATGCCAACCTCAAGCTGCTGTCCTATCAATTTCTCATCCATATTTCATGCTCTGTCTCAGACACCCAGAAGGCTCAGAGAGAGAACATGTGCAACATGGACGCCAGACGAAGAAGTAAACATAATGAGACTGAGGTCAGGGGCGGACATGAAGAGGAAGCTGTCCTGGTACGACCTGGTTGCTCTTGGCGTCGGCGGGATGCTTGGCGCCGGGGTCTTCGTCACCACAGGCCGGGTAGCTCATACCACCGCCGGTCCCGCCGTGTTCATCTCCTACTTGGTCGCCGGAATTTCGGCCCTTCTTTCCTCCTTGTGTTACACCGAGTTTTCCCTCCAGATTCCGGCCGCCGGCGGAGCATTCAGCTACCTGAGGATCACATTTGGTAATGTCTTCTTGGTTTATTTTCTTTCTTTTTGGGATGATTGTGCGTGATCTTGATATGGGTTGATTGCAGGAGAGTTTGTGGGGTTTGTGGGTGGAGCCAACATGTTGATGGAGTACGTGCTGTCGAATGCGGCGGTGGCGAGAAGCTTGACGGAGTATGCGAGCACGGCGTTTGGAGGGAGGGACGCGGACTCGTGGAGGTTGAAGATGAGAGCGCTGCCCAAGGGTTGCAGCAACTTGGATTTCCCTGCCTCTGTCGTCGTCTCCCTCCTCACTCTCTGCCTCTGCCTCGGGCAAGACCTCATCCCTTTCTTTTCTCCTCTTCTCTTTCCTTCCTAATTTCTTGTTGGATGTCTACTTTTGTTGGATTTTTTCTAGCCGTCATTCCTAATTGGGATTGTCTTCGTAGAAAGTTTAATGGTGATTCTTATAGTACCCGACTCACTCACTCATGAGGTTTATAATATAATGAGTGGTTTAAAATAAAACAAAAGAGTAAATGGTGAAGCTCCAAAAACATTTTGCATTTAGTTTTTCAACTATGTTCGGATCATATATATATATATATATATATATATATATATATATATATATATATATATATATATATATATATTATAGGTGTATGTTTGCTTTTGCATCCTACTTTTTGTCTATAATTTTCAGATGAAGCTCCAATAACTTAAGGAGTAAAAATGCTTGTTGAATGTTTTTAGTATTATTCTATATCATGGAATGACTAGGGTGAACTTGAGGCTAACAACCTATCATTTGAAGAAGACTTAAAAAACCCTCTCATTCTCTCTTTATTTATGAGGTCTTGGGCTACACAAAAGAGTTTTTCTCGAAATACTAATAATATTCATGTTTGTTATTTCAAGTGCTTCTTTGTGGCATTCATCAAAAAGACCAACTAAACGTGCAACTGATCCGATTTGAGTGGATACTGTAGGCCCTTTAATTTGAATGAGACAAGTGATGTTCTATTGAAAATGGATAAGAGTTAATCATTAAAGTGAAATATAATTTTATGGTGAATAAAATTGAAAGTAAATTGTAGCCATTAATGCTTTTTACTTTCAACAGTCCATAAGTTTACTGAGGCATTTATTTCATAATTTCTATAAAAAGTGTGCCTTTCATTCAGAAAATCATATTGTCTAAGTCGTTGTGCATAGGCGAAAGATAAGCCAGAAACTAAAGAAGAACAATTTTTCTTCCCTGTTAGTGCCACGAAATATATATGGTTAACACTTATTAGTAGAACGGTTGATTGGATCAAATGAACGCATGCTGCAGGACGAAGGAGAGCTCGATGCTGAACCTTGTGATGACGATCTTCCACCTGCTGTTCTTCGGGCTCATAATCGTGGGAGGGTTCTACAGTGGGAGCGTGAGAAACCTGACGAGGCCCAAGGGGTTGGCGCCCTTCGGAGCCAGAGGCGTGTTCGACGGAGCGGCGCTGGTGTACTTCAGCTACCTCGGCTACGACTCCGTCTCTACCATGGCGGAGGAGATCAAGAACCCGCCCCTCACCCTCCCTCTCGGCATCGCAGGCTCCGTCGCCATCGTCTCCTTCCTCTACTGCCTCATGTCCCTCGCCCTCTCCCTCATGGTTCCCTACAATGAGGTATGAATTTTGAATCCAACACAAGCTGATCACTGATGAGATGGTTCATATAAGATGGAGAAGTGCACGTAGCTTGATCAGTTTCAATGGTGGTTGAGTGCATGCAGTTGACGGCTTCGGCTCCATTTGCGTATGCGTTTGAAAGGGTTGGTGCATGGAGATGGGGAAGGGAGGTGGTGGGCGCGGGTGCGAGCCTCGGCATCCTCACCTCCTTGTTGGTAGCCATGCTCGGACAGTCTAGGTACCTCTGCGTTGTGGGCAGGGCTCGACTCGTCCCCTCTTGGTTCGCTAAAGTCCATCCTTCCACCGGCACTCCACTCAACGCCACCGCTTTCCTAGGTAAACCACAAATATATATATATATATATATATATATATATATATATATATATATATATATATATATATATATATATATATATATATATATAATATAATATTACTCTGGCTTTTTACATTCTTCTGAGCAATTCAAGGTCATCTAATTTATGATGATGGAAGGTTAACAAAAAAGTAAAAAGAAAAATGTGAGACATTTTCGTTATTTAACACATTCTTTCTCAACTATCCATTTGTTTCAAATGGGCATCCTTGGTTAGATGATCAGATGCGTTTGAATAACTAAAGTCATCATTTATATATATATATATATATATATAACCCCACATATTCTTCTATTGAATCATTAGCTTCTAACGAATGCATATACTAGACAAGGATAGATCTGTTCCACCCGATTGGTCGCTCGATGATGGAGACAACCTACTTAGGAGGTTGATCAATACAAGTTCCACTTTTCTGGTGAAGCCAAATTTGAGTCTATGTACGTCTTGTTTGAAAATAAAGAAACTTGAGGAAGTAATTAATTCCTTATAAATGCTTGGCATCTTGATGTATTAGCTTGCAAACTCATTATTTATATAGCAAAGGAAATGGACGATCAGGAAACCATTGCTTAACATGTAACCTCCATATATATTGGGTTCCAAGCAAATCTGCCTTTCATCCAATCTGAGCCTTCAATGTGCTTTTAAATGCTTTGTTAATGAAAGTAACTTAGATGGAATTAGTTTAATGAATGACAATTTGTTCAATTCGATATATTTTTTTGTTGGGGTTAACTCAAAAGGTTAGATATATGTTCATGTGTGTTTCAATTCCTTTACAGGTTCTTCCTCTTTTCTTTGACCTGATATAAATTTCACAAACAGGCACTTGTACTGCTCTTATTTCGCTGTTCATTGAACTGGACATAGTGCTGGAGATGATCTCAATTGGTGCACTTTTAGTGTACTATTTGGTGCCCAATGCCCTCATTTATCATCGGTACGCGAGGCCTGGACTGACTCTAGCCTTCCTGCTGCTTGTGTCTGCAAGCTCATTTGGGTTTGCACTGTCATGGAAGCTGAAGAAACACTGGTTACAACTGGCCCTGTTTGGGGGATTGGCAATCCTATGTGTAGCATGTTTCCAATATTGGGTGCCCATGGCGGACAGGCCGCGCCACTGGCGGGTGCCATTCATGCCATGGCCTGCTGCAACCTCCATATTTCTCAATGTCTTCTTGCTTGCAACCATGAAGAAGAGAGCATACCAGAGGTTTGTGGTGTGGAGCTGTTTGGTCACCCTGTACTATGTCCTATATGGTGTTCATTCTACATACCATGGTGAAAGAGAGGAAAGGGAAGGCAGAGGACAAGATTCAATCACTGACCAAGTTAAAGTTGAAATTGAGATGCCATAACTACAAAAGAAGTTGAACCATGCCAATCTAACAAAGCAACAAACAAATATGTGTTTGTATGTGTGCATGAAAGCAGAGAGAGAGAAAGAGAGAGAGAGGGTAGTCTGTAACTTTTGGACTTTAACTTGAGGTTCTAATTTATTTTAAGTATGCACATACCACCCAGCCTAGTCAAGTTTAATTGAGCTGAATGAGCTAAGCCTATACCTAACTTAACCTTGATTAATTTCTTTACGCAAGTATAAGTTAGGATCAAACGTGACTCATAATAAATCAGTCAAGTTAGAACGGAGCTTATTCCACTTAAACTCAAGTTACTCTGCCCATGTGCAGCCCTAATCATACCCTGATAATTAAAATTGCAAGGGATACTATATAACGACTCAACCCACTCTTATATCGGGCTCGGACTTCTGGTCCGATGGATCAAACCCACTTCCTAGCGGTTTTAGTTTCAATTTTTAAAAGGTTAACAACTAAGACAACCGATCACTTAACAACCCAGTTTATAAGCCCTTGAAGTTTCTTTGCAATCTTGGATAGGGGACTAAACTATGAAAGTAAGCAATTGCATACTGTGACAAATCTTAGGTTTAACATGAAATTTTTAAAACTTTTCGTGCCAGTGCAACGTACCCTTCTCTTTTCCAAAACATGCACCATTCTTTCCCATAACATTTATGTTTGTGAGCATATTCATGTGAAGTAGATCCGAGGCTCCACTCTTACAAAGCATAACATCACAAGATAATTAAGGAGCTCACATCCAACATAGCTTTTATTCAAACTGTAAATTAGTAACATCTCCCTGAATGGTGCTTCCCTTTCTCTCTGAATGGGACTAAGAGAGAGTGTGCAGAGAGAGGTGAAACGGAAAGAGAGAGCGGGCGGCACAGAGCTCTCCCAATCGCCTCTAGCTTCAAGAGGAAGATCAGAGAAATCAGTGTCGCTGCCAAGAACTCGGTGACTTCAACGCGCTGGAGAAATCAGCGTCGAGCCCTCTCAATGAGAACCTCGCTCGGACAGAGCGGGCTGTATTCTTTCCTTCCTCTTCTAAATCCCCAACCAAGGTGAGGTTCAGAAGAAAAAAAGCAGAAATAACGAGGAAATGAAATTGGCCGATTTCTGGCCCTCCGACGGTGATTCCCTTTCTTCCTCTGCTCTGAAAGGAGGGAAAAGGGGCCGACGACAGAAATATACCGGTTATGAAGATTGAAAAAAAATGGGCGACCTCCCGATCTCAACAGCTCTCTCTGTCTTTCTCGCACTGCTTATCAAGAAATGAAAGAAAGACATCTTTTCTTTCTTTCACAGCTCTGATACCATGTGAAGACGAGCGTGAGAAGAGAAAGAATGAGGAAGAAGAAGAGTCAGAAGGGATACTCTATTTCATAGGGGTATTTATACAAATTCAAAGGTATCTACAGATCCCACAAATTTTGGGATTGAAGGATTACAATCTTGTGAGATGGAAATAATATAATTTTTTTCCTGAAATTTGATATCTGTTTTTTTTTCTCTTGATGTATAGGAAAGATTTCTTGATTCTTGAAAATCAGTTGGCTGATTTTCCTCTCCAATACTCTGTGACATTTTGCCCTGTCATCTCCAAATGCACACCCCCATGGTGGCTCCCCTCTTGTTCATGCACATCAAAGAAGGCATGGATTTCAGCCTGCACAAGTAAATTAAAGAGCATAACCTTTAGACTTATGGATCATAAATGGTTCTGATCTATCAGGTCGGATCAACCATTTACTTAGTCGGGTCTTTCTTAATCAAAACCAGTGTTGGATCACATATTTCGAATTTATGGATGGAATCTGAATTTGACAAGAGTATGATCCAAATTTTAGATATAGTCAGGTTGAATTCTTATCAAATATAAGATTTGGTCACCATATATATTATTTAGCAAGTCATACAAATGGCTAGTGCCAAAATCTGGTTGCTCTCACACTTTTGAAATGTATAGTTTTTGATTTATTACTCAGGAAACTACACTTGGTTCCAAAAATATGGTCACCTACCAATGGCCATAAAAACTCATGGCTAGTACGCCACCAAGTAGACACCACGCCGTGTCATTCAGGTGGGCTCGATGGACCAACACTAGGATTGAGACCCGGCAGATAGACCAGGTATGGTGGAAATTACACCTTGTTCCAAAGATATGGTCATCTCAAGTTTGGGGCAGGTTCATGGAACACTTACACCTTGTTCTTAATGCCAAAAAATCTCTTAGGTGTGATCTGGATATTCTAAGTAGGGTGGCATTGCCAAGAAAATGTAAAAAAAAGGGGGGCAAATAAAACTCACCATGATTGCATCAAAAGATCTTGTTTTTAGACCGGATGGTGCCTTCATTGTGTTTCCACGGACAGGATCACTGACCCAGGTGACTATGAGACCTGCCTGGCGCACAGCTCTTATAAGATGGGGAAGCATGACTCGCATGTTTTCGGCACCCATTCTGGTGATTATGGTCAGCCTTCCTGGCTTGTTGTGTGGGTTCAGAATCTCACAGAGCTTCACAAGCTCCCTTGGGTCCATCTTATCACTCACCTGCAACATCACATAAATTGTTTCCATAATGTACCAGTTGGAGTATTGAAGAAAAGTACATGCCAAGGTATATTATGTCATGAATAGGAATATTTAATCAATTAGCTAGGTGGGACATTAGAACAATGTGTTTATCAAAATTTAATAGAAGATACATGTTTATTAGCTATGTCATGTCGATCTTTGGATGCCCATTCTTTCCAAATCTACACATGCAACTTTGAACCCTGAATGCCTAGCAACCTTTTAGATGGACTGGACATTCTTCACTTCATCATCGCCTTATGCAACATAGAAAAAGTTCTCAATTCACATTTTGTCCGTAAATAGTGCTTTATATGTTGGAAACATGGTGAAAAAAAATCAACATTTAAGGGTTATTAGGCAACAGTAACATATTGTTACTATCTCATGAATCTATTTTAAAAAATAAGGCAAATTCATAACATAGTGTAACAAGTGTTTCATGAATTTATTTTATTTTTTTGGGGTAGATTCAGGAGATAGTAATAGGGGTCCAACCTTTTCTTCACTTTATTATCACCTTATCCAACACAAAAAGATTCACAATTCACAATTTGTGTGTAAATGATGCTTCTATGTTAAAAACATGGTGAAAAAAATCAAATTTTTAAGAGTCGATTGACAACAGTAACATATTGTTATTATCCCATGAATCTACCTTAAAAAATGAGGCAAACTCATAACATACTGTAACAAGTGTTCCATGAATCTACTATATTTTATGGAGTATATTCATGGGACAATAATAATATGTTATCGCCGTCAAATGACCACAAGGGGTCCGTTTTTTTTTTGGACATTCTCTGTGGATCCTCTCTCTATTTTTTAAATTTTTTCTTAGTAATTTGGGTATCCTCAGAGTGGCAGGTACCAATATTTGGAGTTAATGACCCATTTAGTCAGCTTGATTAAAGGAAATAAGCTTGAGCAATTACTAATCTTATTTGATTCAATATATACCAAGTTTTCACAAGGTGAACTTAATATGAGCCTGAGATCAAATAATGATCTAATGCATTTGTGTTAAATGCATGTCAGGTGATCGCAAGCTACAGTTGGTTCCAGCCACCTTCCTTTAAAAAATTCAGTCATTATTCTTGCCATCTCAAGATGATAAACAATAAGCAAGTGTTTAATAACCTAAGAATATGACAATTAATCGATCAGTTAATTGAATGAAGCATCACCTTTAAGCCAAGAGGATTGGCGACACCACGAAGGAACTCTGTCTCGTCCTCTCCCCAATCCAGAGGAAATGAGCGGAGCAGCCATAGAAGAGCCCAGAGGTGGAGTCCTGCCTTGTGAGCGCCTGCTCATAGGGCAGAAGAAGTCACTTGTGTGAGGTCCATAAATCGGTACTTGCCATTATGGGGTGACCCACAGTAAAGTTCCAGCCGAAAAAAATGGGAAAAAAACGTGTTTTTTTTTAAAAAAAAACGGCAAATTTTAAAAAATGCGTATAAAACGTGTATAAAATGATTTTTTGTGTTTTCTTTTAACGTGCGAGTGTAAATGGCATAGCTTGTAATATTGTTTAAGACGTTGGCATTTTTTAAACTTGTTCGACCTTTTAGTGGCAAAAAAGTATTTTCACATAGGAAAAGAGGGCTTAGGGTTAAAAACTTGAAATCGAAAACTTCTTGTGGCTTTGAACGTTTGAGACTTCGAGACAGAGAGGCATAACAGGCATTGGAAGTTTCAAACTTCTTCTTTAAGTGAGGTGAGAACTTCCTTCTTCGTCCGTTCCTCGACCTCACCTCTCAATCGGCTGAAGAGGAGGGCATTCGAGATTCGGCTGGTTTCGTCTGATCGTCTTCTTATCATTTTCATCTGGCTGAAGAGGAGGGCATTCGAGATTCGACTTCCTTCGTCTCCATCTCTTTTTCATTCGAGCGGTGACAGGTTCTCTTTCCAAGTTTCCATTTCGTTTTTTAATTTTTTTACAACGTATAGACTATAGTATACATGTGTTGTTCCATTTTTCTTTTTTCTTGTTGTCGTATGCATCAATGCATGCCTTCGTCTCCATCTCATCTTCTGTTTGTTTCTAAAACTTGTTAGATGAAGCGTACTTCAATGTCTGTTCATTTGACAGAATCATCTTTGGTGGTTTGTGTTCTCACATCTTGGTTTAGGTGTGTTCTTGGATTGGTTTAGGTATATCTGTATATGTATCCTCATGTCTAATTTTTGGTCGTATCTAAAAGTCAGTGACCGAGGCAAATGGTGGGTTCTCTTTTTGGTTTCTTTAAACTACAGATACACAGAATGCTATGTAGTATCTTAAGATTTTGATGAATTAAGGCCTTAAATAGTTGATAGGCAATCATGGCTTTAGTGGGTATTCTTGCAAAGGAATCTATTGCTATGGTGGACCGTGACAAGGCTTCAATGGGAGCTTTCTTAGCTTTGTGACATAGTGTTATTCGATTCCGTGTTAGTTGATTTGCCATTGTTCGGTGAAGAGGGTTGATGGGGATTGGGGAGTGATGTTTCGGGCTCTTCGAGTGTTAGCAGACTGAAAATTTTGCATGTTTCTAAAACTTGTTAAATGGTTATGTTATGAACTTATGACTTATGAGTCTTTAACTCTTAAGTCTTAAGAGTTAAGACTTAAGACTCTTAACTCTTATGACAACATTTATATTGCTAGCTAAATTGTCCTTGAAGGTTTGAAGCCTTGAAGGCTTGAACTAAGTTCTTGGATTGGATTCTTTCTTAATTTGTTGAATGGTTTAGGTGGTGGTGATAAATTTTTAATCATGCCTAAAGGCAATGACATATTCTGGCGACATGCACAATTAAAAGAAGATGAAAAATTGGCTTGCAATTTTTGTGGAGAACAATATACAGGAGGAATCACTCGGTTTAAGTATCATTTAGCAGGTCTTTCATGTCATGATGTTGCTATATGTCATCAAGTGCCAGACAATGTCAAACAAATGACACTAAAAGCTTTTGAAGGTATTAACGAGAGGTCTACAAAAAAAGGGAAAAAAATGTCAAGCTACCCAATAAGTTCAAGTGCAAGTGGACCACATTTAGGTTCTTCCGGTTCAAACTCATTGACTAAAGAAGGAGGACAACGTCAGACAATTTCAAACATGTTCAAGAAACAAGAAAAGGATAATATTGATAGGCTCCTCTTTAAAGCTATGGCTATGAACAATATGCCCTTCAACTTACTTCGATCGAATGATTTCAAGAATTTTGTTGCTGTTTCACAGCATGGCCCAGGATACTTTCCACCAAGTAGTGAAACAACAAGAAAAAAGCTACTAGATGATGCAAGGAAAGAGGTTGAAGCATATATTGAAGAAATGAAATCTACATGGGCACAACATGGGTGTACTATTATGTCAGATATTTGGAAGGATACAATTAGAAGCAGATCATACATAAATTTGTTGGTAAGTTGTCCAATAGGTACGATATTTTGGAAAGCAAAACATGTAAAAAAGGTTCTTAAGAATGCATAACTTATAACTGAATTTTTATCTTCAGCTATTGAAGAAATAGGGCCAAAAAATGTTATACAGATTGTGACAGACAATGGAAGCAATTACAGAAAGACAAAACTTATCCTTGAAAGATATTCAAATATTTTTACTACATCATGTGTTGCTCATTGCATTGATTTAATGCTTGAAGATATTGATACTTTGGAAAATGTAGCATCTATCATGACAAAAGTTGGACAAATTGTTAAATTCATATACAATAAGCAGCAAGCTTTAGATGTAATGAGAACTTACACAAAAGGAACTGAGTTGAAAAGGCCGGGTGCAACAAGGTCGGCTTCTCATTTCATTTGTTTACATTCTATTTTAAAACAAGAAGAAAATTTGAGGTTCATGGTTGCCTCAAATGATTGGAGACTTGTCGAAGAAGTAGAAAAAGATCATGCAAGAGATATTACACATCTTATTCAAAATGAAGATTTTTGGAATATGGGAAAAGAAATAATCATGTTTGTGGAACCATTAGTGAAAGTATTGAAAATGGTAGATGGAGAAGGATCCACTAAGGCTGCAAGTAAGGACAAGAAGGAAAAATATATGCCATATTGGAAAATCATTGATAGGAGATGGGCTCGTAACTTGCACAATCCAGTACATGCTGCAGCTGCTTTTTTAAGTCATCTTTTATTTTGAAAAAAAATGGTCAAAATGGATGAAGAAGTTCGTGAGGGTTTGGATATAGTGACAAAAAAACTTGTTCCTCTTGAAAACTATTCCGAAATAACTAATGAGTTGGTCACATACCATAACAAGGATCCTACATTGTTTCGCGAGGGATTAGCCATGAGAGTTATTCATACTGCACATCCACGTAAGTGTCTTATTTTACTAGTTTTTCTATTATGCAATCAACATTCATTATTGGTTGTGCACTTCTTCTTTTAAATTTTGTTTTGTTTTCTAATTATAATAGGGGTTTGGTGGGAGATGTTTGGTTCTTCTGTTCATGTGCTTCAAAGTGTAACAATCAAAATTTTAAGTCAACCATGCAGCGCATCAACCTGTGAAAGAAATTGGAGTGCATTTGATGCTACTAACACGAAGAAAAGAAACAATCTTGCACCATCAAGATTAACAAATTTGGTCTTCATTAGAATGAATATGCGTTTGCAAAGCATGGCTCGAGAATTGAAGAAGACCAATGAAAAAGCTATCTACATTGAACATGTGAACCCTTTTGCTGAAGAAGAAAATTTAAATACTGAGACAGTGAACTTGTCTTCAGATTCAGAAGAGGAAAATATTGATGAAAGTGAAAGACAAAAAACTTCAAGTTCAAGGCGTACAAGAAATGAAAAAGATGACTCTACTTCTTGGGAAGACTATTAGGACATGTTTTTTTCACTTTCCAAGTGAAATGATTTCATTTGTGTTGTAAAGCCATGAGGCAAAAAAGTTTTGTTAGTTATGTATTTGTGAGATGGTAGTTTTCATTATCTAATTTTAATGTGTTGCTTATCTAGTCATTTTTCTATGTTTCTTTTAATTTCTCATTTACTTTCTTTTTATATAATTATCAGGATTATTCATTTATTTTTTAAAAATTTACCGTCTTTTTTCCATTTTATTCCCGAGATATATAACTTTGCCGTATTATACCCGT
Organism: Nymphaea thermarum; assembly: GCA_011799765.1. Lineage (NCBI taxonomy): Eukaryota > Viridiplantae > Streptophyta > Magnoliopsida > Nymphaeales > Nymphaeaceae > Nymphaea > Nymphaea thermarum. Next base: position 47,110 of record JAANDH010000463.1, read on the forward strand.
TTTTTTCTTCGCCGTATAATACCCGTACCCGTTTTTTGTGACAATAGTTATATCTGTTGTAGGTGAGTAATCAATAATAGATGAAAATATTGTCTCCAATCTAGCTTTTTCATTTCAATTATATATATATATATATGTATATATGTATATATATATATAAATTGATAGTTCAAGACTTTAGGCCAGAGACAAAAACAATATCACTTAAATGTGATGATTAAAGTGTTTTTCTTACAATCTAATCTTACTGAGATGATATTAAGAATAGATTGATGAAAAGCATGTATTAAATTGATAGTCTTATGGAGTTTCATAGTGTTTTCATAATCAGCAAAAAACGAATGGCTCCTATAGCATTGATCTTTTGATAGTAGAAAAGTCTACATTTTTCAAAAGGAAGATTTAAATCAAAACAGTTTTTATGTCAAAATAGTTTTTATAAATATGTTAGAATGTTTATGTTTTGTTTAAAATACCTTTTTTAGCAAAAATTTGAAGGCTCTGGTTTTTATCCCTGACCAAATGGTATGGGATCTACCAATCTATATATATATATACATATATATATATATATATAAAGAGGTTTACCTTATACATATATATATATATATATAAAGAGGTTTACCTTTCCCCTTGCACGCTATGCTCAGCAAAGCCGAGGTTCCACTGTGTGAGTCTCTGCATGGCAGCGTATCCTCCGGTAGCGAATGCTCTGAGAAGGTTCATGGTGCTTACGGACTGGCTGTAGGCTTGGATCATCCTCTGGGGGTCGGGCGTCCTAGACTTGAGATCAAAGGCGTCGCCATTAATGATGTCTCCCTGGTAGATGGGTAGCTCCACCCCATCCCTCGTCTCCTTCGTGGTCGATCTTGGCTTCGCAAATTGACCAGCAATTCTCCCCACCTCCCATGCACATCATCATCAACATCCAAGTACATAAGTAAACTTCGTTTCGGTGAAACAAGAAAAATATAGTTGAGTTTTAACTTTTTTAACTGCATATTTTCTATAAAATTTTGACGGTTAAATGAAGCAGATTAAAACTTAATTGTGTCATTGCTCTTCTATGACTCTATATATCAAAACAATTCAATGCATTTCTATGAACTTTTCTGTAAAATTTTAGAAGGCATATCGTCGTTTTTTAAAAAAGTGAAAAAAGAAAACGTATTGAGATCTTCAATTGAGCTTATAGCCAAAGTGCAGGCCCTGGGTGGAAATTTTTCGAAGAAGAAAAAGGCGGGAAGGACCTTGATGACTGGCATTTGGCCACCGAACATGAGAACGACACTCATCTGAAGGATGACCCTGAACGTGTCCCTGATGTTATCGCTGCCGAACTCCGAGGCGAGGAAGCTCGAGGAGTGGCTGGCGGAGGCGGCGGTCGGCCGGGCGTGCCCCCTTAAATTTGTGAGAACTGGTCGCATAGCTAATTAAGGGCCAGTAGCATTAAATCTGCTTTCCATTGTATGTCTCTACAATTAATTGCTTCATTTTCAGTCCTGCAAGAATGAAAGCAAACAGTAATTTCATTCCCACGTGACGTACGTGCTCACCTGCCATTCCCTCGTTCCGTAGTTCTCCCAAGGGAAGCTGAACTACCATCCTTGGTAACAAATCATGAATAACCTCCTTCGGTAGTCCCCCGCTCGCTCCCCCTATCCCTCTCCCTGTTCGCTCCGCCTCTCCCTTCCCGTCTCCCTCCTCCTCTCCCTCTCCAGCTCTCCCTTCCCGTCTCCCTCTCAAGCTCTCCCTCTCCCTCTCCAGCTCTCCCTTCCCGTCTCACTCTTTGCAAGCACTCGGCCCAGCCCGCCAAACGAGCCGAGCTAGGACTGACTTTTGGTACCCAGCCCGATGCCCACCCCTACCTAAAAGGACTGCCGACCAACTGAACCACAAGGCAGGTAGTTGCATTTCATGGATTTTTTCAAGGAAAAGTAGTTGGAGTTTTTCCTTCAAAAGGTTTCAACCCAAGAACATTTTACCCACGTTTGGTTCTAGAATGTAAAAGCGAGTGAATTTTTACCAATTCAATATATCCAACATCAATTTTCAACAAATTCAATACTCTCTCTCTCTCTCTCTCACACACACACACACACACAAATTCAACCCATTGCACTCCTCAAGACGAGGCAGCTTCAAGCATTCATGATGTACCCGCCAGTTTGACACTCAAAATCAAACATGCTTTTAGAGGTCGTTTGATTAATGTCCATTGGGGCATGACAGACAGGACGTCCTGTCCAATACACTACAGTCATGTCCTCATGGACAATGATGTTCATTGTCTATCGTTTGATGATTTTATGAACAAAACACTACGTTCTTCTTGTCCAACGTTTGTTTTGTGTATGTCTGTTCTGTCTGTTTTGTCCGTCCTGTCTCACGTTTGTTTCTGTCATGTCTAATCTATCCGTTCTGTCTAATGTTTGTGTCTTCCATGGTTAATTATGTTTATCATGTCTTGTGTTTGTTTATATTATATTCGAATTGTTTGTTCTATCCGGTGTTAGAATAGACCACAACTGCATATCTGGAGCTTTCTTGAGGGCAACTTTTATGAGGTGGTGAATAGTAGACTAAAAACATCTAGCATTTTTTTTTCAAGAAATACTTCACAAATATGAGAGTTGATCGACCATTATGCACTTCTCGTGTGTGTGAGAGAGAGAGAGAGAGAGAGAGTGAGAGCGTGACAAAGAGAAAACGAGTTACAGGAGAGAGAGAGAGAGAGAGTGAGAGCATGATAGAGAGAAAACAAGTTACTGGTTGAAACAATAAAAAATTTTACCATGAAGTATGATGAAAGAAAGTCAATCGACTGCAGCTGTTACATTAACAATGCTCAAACGACTAGGGCATATATCCTCCAGCTTCCAGACCTTACTGAGTTGTACGTGCGAACTATTTAAACAACCAAAAAATAAGACTCAAAGCAGCTATTTTTTTCATTAATGAAGAAAGTTGACAAACAAGCTGAAACCAATTGGCCATGTTGAACCAGAAGTGGTGCCTCTAAGATTCTGGTAGTAGTTTTTTCTGACAATATCAAGCAGATGTATAAGTAGTATATCATTCAATATTTGAAGCCCTCCTTTCTACATAAATGCCCTTGTCAACAAAGATCATTCTTTATAAATTTCAATGTTCGGCCATCCTTGTTCAGCCTACGACTTCACAAACATGGCTAGGAGTTTGATTTCATCATCGTGCAGCCTAGCTCCGAATGTACATTGACCTCTTGGCGTTCATTTCTCACCAAATCCCTGCAATGAAAAGCAACAACCTTACTTAAATATCACACCCTAGAGAGAGAGAGAGAGAGAAACCTGTAAAAGCAATAGTCAATGTAGTCACCGGCATTCTCTTAACATTTTTATCAGACTGTATGCTGAAATACATGTAGTAATGCCAACAAGTCACAAGACAAACTAAGAAATTATTTTAATCGCATACTCAACTTTGACAGGGGGCATTCTCAAGTTATAAACTCACATATTTCGTCAGCATACCCTCAGACAATTTATAAGCTACAGTTTTGCAACATCAAATTTCTATTTCTTTTATGATGTTAAAAAAATTAAAAGCAGTCTCCCTTTTTTTGATGGAGCATGAGATGATGTTCTCATATTCCGGTCTCCTTTCTGAGAAGCCTCTAGAGAGGATGTTTTGTGATTGGTTTCTGCATCCTCATTGTCCTCCTCACAAGAAGAAAATTCAAACACAAAGAATGTGTATCGTATGTCATTCTCTCAGGAAAGTGGACAGAAGAATACAAGGCAAATTCCAACAGGACTTTTCGTTCGTCCAACTACAGTGTCACAGTATTTTCCAGTTATCCCGAACACTTAATGGTTACAATTTCAGTTTGAACCAAGAAAAAAGACAGAAATTCATGGCATAAAAGGACACAACAGAGAAAATTTATTCCTTCCACATGCCAATAACTATGTCTGCCACTCATATATGACATTCACCAAGTGGTCATTCCTTCTCTCTAGTGGCTTTCAGGACCAGAGGAATGGTAGCTAGGTCCATCATCCCCAATAGAGAGTCCAAGGAATAAAAGAGAAGAACAGAGCCATATTGCTAACAATGAAGGAATACATTGTTCAAAAACAAAATCAGCTGAGATGGCAAGAATCCGAATTCCTAGTAGACATTGATAACTGATGACGAAAAAATTAAAATTTGTTGCAAATAATCCCAAAGGAAAACGAAGATTAACAACAAATATAAACCTTCAGAAATTTGAAAGGTTGATTGTGTGTAATGCCCAATAAGCCTTCAGAATCACAATCAAGGGGCATATGCAAAATAAACCTTCAAAATCACAATAACAAAAGGACAAACTTATATTTAAGACCCCCAAAGGCTGACTGAACCTACTCATGACCCTCCTTGAAAGAAAAAGAAACACGTTTTATCCTAAGCATGCTGGAAATAACTTTTTTTTTCTTCAACCATGCCTCATTCGTATCCCCTTTCAAACAAAGGTATCCCCTTTCAAAGAAAACCCTTGAACCACAAAGGACAAAGAATTCGCCAAAGAGGTAAGGAAAAGAGGGAAAACATGCAACGCTTGTAGGAGATGCTGCGTCGTTTCACGAAGAAGAAGAACACCATAAAAACCCCTCTGCCGCTGCCGAAAATGCATGCTGAAAATGGGCCGAGGGAGAGACAGAAGGCGGAAAAAACGAGCAGAGAGAGAGAGAGAGAGAGAAAGGGAGATTGAGTTTACCTATCACCACCGCAAGCCACCGCTCAGGAGCCGCTGGAAGACGCCCTGCTGATTAGCTGGTCGAGGACGCCGGCTGATGAGCTGCAAGAGGAAACAAATAGAATCCGTGTAGGCGACAGAGGAGAAGAAAAGACGGGGGAAAGAAACAGAAAGGGCTACGGTAGCTCGGGGGCAGAGAGCAGAGATGGAGGAGAAAGGCAGCTGAGGGGCAAAGGCGAGGAGAAAGGCAGCGAAGATGGGGGCGGAGATGGAGAGGCATCGAGGGCTCAGGGTCGGGGGCAGGAGAGGAAGTGTTCTGTCTCGTCTGTTCCGTGGGTAAGCTCGGAACGGAATGAAACAAAAAAAGACGCGCATGTCCTGTTCCGCATGTCTTGAGCCATCAAACTACCTCTTAGTTAGTTAGTCAGCTGCACCAAATAGTCTACGAGTTCTTTAATTGTGCTAATGGTCAAAGCTAAAGATGCAAACTATGAATTTGAAGAGCTTATCCTCCTCGAGACATTTCACCAATAGCCTTGAGAAGTTTGAGACATACTTTCTAAGGTTGCGTTTGATTATCGCGGATATGATATCTGTAGCTTTTAAGTCTGACCCTCTCCTCGTCAATGCGATTTCAAATCCTTGTTTTTTACATTATTAAAGTGTGAATTTGAAATCCACATTAGGGGTGGATGCTGAAACATATAGTTTGATATAACTGTGGATTTCAGCTATCATCGTTTTGAGATTCCCTCATATCTGTGGGAAACCAAACACACCTAATTGTGCCCCTCTAAATACGAGGAGCTTTCATGGGTCAATAATAGGTGTTTGATGACATTGATTGAGCTCAAAGCACTTATAATTGTATGCCATCCAGCGTTTTGATCTGATAATAGGTAGATGTGGGTAGGGCTAGGCATCAAGTTGCAGTTCACCACAAGCCTGGTCTGATTGTCTGAAATATACATAAAAATGTAATATAATATATGCAAATATAATAGAACAAATAAATATAAATATTTATAATAAAAGAATTATTTATTTTAAATAAAATAATGTTTTAACTAAGTTATAGAGCGAATCGTAGGACCTGGGTGGGTAGGGTACTCGGGTACCCGTACTAGCCTAATACCCCTTTTATTTATTTTCATATTATTGCTTCAAAGATTTTTCTCATTTATATATGGGGGTGTTCCTTAGGAGGCATTTGATAGTTTGAAATTTTAATTAAAGAATGAAAGTCCATCCTCAAATTGGAATGAAATCAAAATTACGGGTTTCAATTTCTGGAAGCAGAATACCTCTTTTGTTTAGTAATACAAATTTATTGAGAATTAAACATTTTGATTCTAAAATTTTATGATTATAGTTATATTAAACACCCATTTAATGTGTGAGAATATTTTGATTAGCGCCAGTATTTATCTATCTAACTCATCCTCCCAAAGCTTAGTGAAAGAGTGCGTTGTAAATGTATCTAATGACCAAGATACCCTTCACACTGTGACATGTGTGGGTTCAAACTTGAGACTTGAGAGCTCCGTCCTGTCAGTTGCCACTCGTGCCATTCTCTTTCTTCTCTGCCTCTCTCGGATCCTCGTGTTCTCTCCTTCTCTTGCTGCCATGACTGCTGTTGAGGCCCTAATTTCCCATGGATGCTCAAGTTTGGTTCCGAGGGCGACCGCCCTTTCTCCGTCGGCGGGGCGCCTACACCATCCTCTTCTTCCTTCCCGGGGCCGCGGTGTTTTTCCTCTCAGGCGCATGGGCGTCAAGAACCATCCTCACCTGCATCTCGGCAATCAGTTTCGCATGCGGAGCTTATCTTCTGGCAGAATGATTCCGTTTTCCACCGCTTCTCACGAAGGATCGGTAATGCTTCGGTTTCATTTTCCCTTGTCTACTTCTTCTTTTTCTTAGGGTTTCGTTGCAGTCCTGGGTGTTTTGTGTTTTATCGGAGGGTATCTAGGGCTCTTGTTTTTCCCCCTTTGTTGGTTTCTTACAAGAGTTTTCGAAGTTTGGGTGTTTGCTGCCAACAAATATCGTCTTCCGAAGATTGGAGTCTGCTCTGTTGCGCTTAAAATTTTGCATGGTATTGTATCAATTTAGCCTCGATTGCTTCTGACGTTGGAATTCAGCCGCTTCTTCTTGCTCCGGTCAGTGCTGCTTAATTCCAGTTACATCAGAACTTGTACGTATCTGTGTTCCTTTTCGGCTGGTTGTCTGCTCCTCATTTTCTTCAGAGTTTGGAATTCAACCACTTCTTTTGCCTCCAATGGTTTGCTACTGCATTCCAGTTACTTTCGTAGCTTGCATGCGTCTTCCCTGTTGGCTGTGTGAGTTTGCGTCTTCCTTATTGGCTGTATGTGTTACTTATTGGTTGTGTGGGGTGTGTGCGTGAGAGAGAGAGAGAGAGAGAGAGAGAGAGAGAGAGAGAGAGAGAGAGAGAGAGAGAGAGAGAGGGTCAAGTTTTTTCCATAAAAAGTAATATACATATTTCACCATTACAACATAAAAATTAAAATTTAAGCATGGATAAGATGCAACATAATGTAACCCATAAAATTATTTTTTTATGCGCTGCTTCTTCGTAAGATCTTAGTTTTAACATTTCCTGAACCGAACACCTGTGGACGAAAAGTAGAAAAGAAAAAGTTATTGGCACACCATTACTGAAAAAGTTCATAACTGCTCTTGTCACCTCCAGTAAGTAGCTGGTCACCTGTGTAATGGGAGAGAAATGAGTGAAGTGTTGTCCTTGCTAATAAACTTTAGTAGGTTTTTTGCCTTGTTATAATGTTTCACAAATCAGAAAGGTGTTTGACCCCTTTACATGAGTTGCATTAGGAGGTGCATCTGTTCGTTTACAGAATGTTGGAGTGAGCTGTGCATGTCACAGGCCAAGAAATATGTCTTTTAACACCAGTTGCTTCAAAGAAGTGATTCTGTTAAATAAAATTGCTCTTTGTTTCTCAGGCATATCTTTTACAACTTGAAATGTACTCTTTTGAGTTTTGACAATATTGGGTGAAAGTGAAAGCACTGATTGATATGTGAAGTTGGGAAATGAATATATTATATGTTTGGGCTTTTTGAGTGTATCTGGAAATTTTGCTAGATGTTTTAGGATATTTAGCTGCTTCAGCTAGGATATGTGAGGAAATTATTTGATTTTAAATGGTGTACACCTAATTTCAGTATGACATATTGGTGCTGTATTTATTTATTTTTAATCTTTTGGCAAACCTTTTGGAGTTTGTGATTATAATTGTTTGCTCAGGACCATTATCCAGATGCTGAAGTGGAAAAAATGAAGAATGAACTTGAGAAGCAGTCAGAGGAGTCACAAGAAGCATGGAAGAGCACAATAGAATCCTTCAAAGAGCAGGCTACGAAAATGAAAGACATGTCAGAGGAAGCATATGAATTGTATTCTAAGAAAGCCACGGTAGTCTTTAAGGATGTCTCTGAGCAGGTCAAAGTACAAACAGAGAAAGCTAGGAAAGATATATCTCTGATTGCAGAAGAAGTCACCACAGAGGGAAGGGAGTATCTTTCTTCTGCAATGGAGAACCCTCCAGAGCCAGTCAAGGAAATAGTGGAAACTTTTACTAGTGAAGGTGCTGAGTTGAAAAAAATATCTGAAGTTCGTGACTTTTTCCTTGGAATTCCATATGGTACTGATACTGATACTTTCTTTGCTGGCTTGCTTTTTCACAAAAAACCTGTCAGTTTGTGATTTTTGTTTTGGGTATAAATTCTTGATTTCCAGGTGCACTGTTGTTCATCGGTGGCTTTCTCTCCTTCATGCTAACTGGAAGCATTCCAGCAATTAGGTTTGGCATGATTCTAGGAGGTGCACTGTTGTCAATGAGCATATTGAGCTTAAGAGCATGGAAAGCAGGAAAATCTTCTTCCTTATCTTTGCAGGGTCAAGCAGGTAAGTTTTTAGTATAGTATCTCACATGAATTCATTATTAAAAACCATCACTATCTTTTTCCACATATTTTTTTTTCAATTAAGGTGCCTGGTAACTATGTCAAATAACTGCTGTCACATGGTAGAAGTTGTATTTTTTTTTTTTTTGATTTTTCTTAAGATAACATGCTTCCCTTTTACCAAATGTGAAAACACATGTTCTCGCTTTTCTTCTGAAGCTTCATTAGAGGAGCTTTCCCATGGAGGTGAATTAGTGGGATTTAAAAATGATTAGCTAGTGAATGGAAGAAATAGTTATATTGCGTGGACACTAACATGAGTATTGGTGTTAGACATGGCTAATCTTGGAAAACTAAACTCTCTCTTTACACACACACACACACACACACACACATATGTGTATGTGTATTGTCACAGAAAACACGTATTAATAAAAAAAATGCGTTCAATACGTGAAAAATAAGTCAGCCGTATAAGACGGCAATTAAAAGCGGCTTTTCTAAAAAAATGTCAGAAAATAAAAAACGTGAAAAAAGGCGTGCCTATGCGGTATTTTTTTGCGTTTTTTGCTTATTTTTTATAATTTTCAGGATTTATTAAATGTTTTAAATTTTTTAAAAATTTGCCAAGATTGTTCTGAGATATTCTCGAGATATACAACTTTGCCATATTATACCTGAGAATTTCCTCGCCGTATAATACCTGTACACGATATATGTGACAATGGTATATATATATATATATATATATATATATATATTAGACACACACAGACCCACACAACCCTCAATGTTTTTTTTATGAAGGGTAAATCCCATCCACGAACTCGTTTTCCAAAAGCTGAGTGGTAGGTGATGCAGGTTTTTTGCTGAACACCTTTAAGAGATTTTTATTGATGTAAGTCCAATGAGAGTGTGCACCAACAAACAACATCCTTGATTGCCAATAAATGTTGAACATGGGTCAACAGATATAAAGATCTAAATGGACCTTACAAGTACTGAAAATAAGATTTTATAATCAGAAATTGAATGTTCACACAAAGATGAAATCAAAATCATCACATGGAATCGTTCAATCAACACTCAAAAAAGCACAAAAACACACAAAACGCTAGACCATAAGCTATCTGTATCTACTCTTCAACTCAAGAGTTCCAAAGCCAGGCTTCTACTGACAAAATCGAAGCATTGAACCACAGTATGACCTTGATCGATGCTCCAATGAAGGGGATAAAGGTGACACGATGATTATGTTTTTCAGCTAGAAAGATGCTTCTCACACGTCCAACACCAAGGATGTTGTCCTTGAGGCTCCAGCACGCTTCTGAAGAGAGGAGAGGGGGTAGGAAAGAGATTCCACAAGCTGCTGTAGAACTACAAAAACCAGCAATTGTGTACAAGATGGAAAAAGACAAGAAAGAATATGGAGAGGGAGAAGATGGAACAACTAACAGAGTTGAGACCTCTTCTTTCCTAAGGGAAAGGAAGCAAGATGATGTGGACCCAATCATTAAGGTTGGAGAAGAAAGAAAGAGAAACACCTAGAGTTTCATTAGCTAAGGACGACCCATATGAATGAGTTTTCCCCATTTTATTTGGTGTTTCAACTAAAATGTCATCTTAGGTCCCTCGTTTTCCACCTTCGTCACTAAATATTTCATGTTTTTTTTTTAATATATTCCAAAATAGACAACCGACCCAAATTTGGTGGTTTTCCTATAATTTCATCTCTTGCTTCCTATTTGGCTCATAATTTTGGAACATAGATCTTGAATTTGAGTCTAGGTTCGAACCCATTGAAGTTATGTGGAATTGGATTTAAATCTTAGCCCTAATCTCTGCCAGTTATGTTTCAAGCCAAAGCTCAGAATGTGCTAATTTCTTCATCTATGCCCTAATTAAGATACGATTCAACAAATAATTCATTAATGCACCAAACAACATAAACATGAGATTTTTATCTATAATATACAAATATATGAAAAATATGTGAACCATATGCACAAAGCTATTTGGTGTAATTTTCTGATTGTGGAAGCCAAAAAGAAAGTTTTCCACCTTTGAATAGACATGGAAATGAATTATTTAATGAAGCAGATGACCCATTTCCATTCACGTGAACTTCATTCTTCAGCATTCAATCAGCTGCTTAGTCTATAGTTTATAATGTTTAAATTATTTGTCTATGTTTATTGTTTCATTATACATGATATTATGTTTATTAGTTTATGATTTACAATTTATTTTGTTTAATAAATTATTATGTTTATGACTCTATATTGTCACATTGAGACGAATATGCATGTCATATTGAGAGTTTGAGACTGATGTGTGTCTATTAGTCTATGATTTACATTTTATTAGTTTATTAATTATTTGTCTCTGATTCATTATATATTAATTATTATATTATGTTTATTAGTATATGATTTACAGTTTATTAGTTTGTCAGATTATTTGTCTATGACTCTATATTGAGAGTCAGCGATTGATATGACTCTACTGTATCCACCTATGCTTTAGTTTATTAATTATTTGTCTATGTTTCATTGAATTATATGCTTATATGCTTTATATTCTGTTATAGTATTTGATTTACAGTTTATTAGTTTATTAGATTATCATGTTTATGACACCATATTGTTACATTGAGATTGATATGCATTTTACATTGGGAGTTTGAGGCTGATATGCATGTCTATCAGTCTATGATTTAGTTTGTTAGTTTATTAAAATATTTGTCTATGTTTCATTGTATATTAATTATTATATTTTGTTTATTAATCTATGATTTAAAGTATATTCGTTTACCAAGTTATTTGGCTATGACTATATTGAAGTCTAAGACTAATATGTTTGTTATATTAAGACTGGTAAGTGATATGTCTGCTTACTGCCTATCTGTCTATGATTTTTGTTAAATTATTTATCTATGTTTCATTGAATCATTATGCATTATGTTCTGTTCTGAGAATCTGAATATTGGGTTTTGATTTATAGACTTGCAATTAATTACTTTATTAAATTATTATGTTTATGACTCTTATATTTGTTACATTGAGACCAATATGTGTGTCATTTTGAGACTGATATGTGTGTCTATTGGTCTGTGATTTGAGGTTTCAACATGCACAAATATGCACATATATATATATATATATATATAAAAATATCTGTGCATGTTGACACTAATGTAGATGCATTAAAGCAGTAGTTGTTTTCTATGTCCAGACCTATGACATTCAATTCCTGCTCACCATGATCCTTGCACTCTCCTAACCAACATTATCTGGCTGTACTCAAACTTTTCTGGTTCACCTCAACATAACCTGCGTGTCTGATTGTTGTTGAACAAATATTGGATATCAAATTAATCTCTCCTGGTTGTTGTCTTATTGGACTACCATATTTGGTTTTGATGCACTCTTACTTTTTTCATGCATGAACTTGTGGACAAAAATACCTTGTCAAAAACTGTGTTAAATTTCTACAGGTATCGCAGCTATCCTTTTTGTGCATGAGGCTCGTTTGCTTTGTCAGGTACTGGTCGACCTTTACTTTTTTTGACATCTGCCCTTGCACCTATTTTTTAATTTTACGAAATATATCACTTATTGCTATGTTGGCTCAATCTTTCTTCTCCTCAAGGCTACAAACTGTTGTATACCTGTTTTAGAAGTGTTCTATAGAGCTTATTCCATTCTGGTGTGACTCTGATCTGTGAAAAATGGCACTGGTCAATATATTGGGTAAGCAAGAACATTATTGAACTTATGTCAGTTAGGTGAAAAAAATCAGCTGAACTTCTAGGTTGCATTGTCTAAAACAGAATTTGAAATTATTGTGCATCTTTTAATAGAAGACTAAGAATGCTAGAATGAAATTACTTGATAAGTTAGAGAGTTAAGAATATCATAATTGAAAGTCTCCCTAACAAGGTTTGTGTGATTAGGGCTGCACACGAGCCGAGTCGAGCTCGAGTTCGGCCGGCTCAAACTTGGCTCGACACATATTTAGTCAGCTTGAGCTCGACTCGAGCTCGACACAAGCATCAAAACATCAGCTCGAACTCGACTCGAGCGTTTGCTTTTCAACTCGAGCTCGGCTCGAGCCGCTCGATTATCCAGCGTGCTCGGCAGGCTACCTTCGTTCTTCCTTTTGTTTTTTTGGCTTCCGTGTCCTTTTGGTTTTTGGTTTCCGTGGCATGGGGAGAAGGAAGTGGCAGGTCATTATGACATTGGGAAGAGCAATGCAATGCGTGTTGTGAGAAAAGAGAAAATGAATGAAAAATGAAGTAAAAAAAATGTTGGGAGAATGAAATAAAAAGAAACGTGGCGTGTGGCGCGGTGAAGAGAGGGAAAATAAAAAAATATAAAACAAAAAATGAGATTAAGCGGGTTGAACGAAAAAAAGTGGCAAACTTTAAAATCAAAATAAAATCGAGCCGAGCCGAGTTTAGTCGAGTCGAGTTCGACTGACTCGAACTCGACTCGTTAACATATTCGAGCTTATATTTAAGCTCGAGCTTGACTCGTTTAAAAAACGAGTCGAGTTCGAGTTGAGTTTATCGAGCGAGTTCGAGTCGAGCTCGAGTTGGCTCGACTCGTTGTGCAGCCCTATGTGTGATAAAGTATCCTTCAGGAAAAAATTGCTGTTAGGAGGCCTATTGGACGTACTTTCTCTTGGTAGACATTGAAGTTCTAGAATTGAAAGTTATAAATAACAAATCTTTGAAGGTAATAAGTTTCGTAGTATTTTCGTTGCAAAAGTACAGATAATCATAAATAATTTATATACATGTATCTCAAAGATAATTATTTTTGAAAAACTTGTAAGGTATCTTGACAATATGATCAATTGATCATGATATTGTTATATTCCGAGGAGATATTTGAGAAAGTTCCGTTTTGAAGGACAACTTTTAGCCATAATCCCATAAGGACCTCATGTTTCTGTTTTTTGCTAGTATGGATTTCACTTTCGCTTATAACAATCAAATATGGTCCTATCTTTACCATAACCTCACAAGTCTAGTCGAAATATCGGTCAGGTCTAACTATCATGGACACACAAAAAATGATGCCGCACCTGAGTCAGCCCAAATCAGGCATGGGTGTAGGTGTAGCATCCAACTCGATCAATGTGAGTCAGGTATGGGCAGACAACACTGGCCTGGACAAGAATGGCCTATTTTGTCTTATAAGACATGAAACTTGTTCAACTCAACAATTAGTCGAGTATGGTCAAAGTCTAAGAAAGGTTAAAATCATTCATCTGTTCAAGTTTTTGTATGAGAAAAATTCAAATGCTTTGAATGATTTTATTCCCTCATACTCACAAGAAGCCTTTTTTCACGATTCTTGTTGATTTTTCCATCTCTTCCTGTCCTTTGGTTTTCATTGGCAACCGGGGATAGCGAAGCAGTGACTGGTGATGCCATAGGCGAGGTGGTGGCACTCCAAAGATTGTCACCTCATTGACTTGCAGCCTGCCAGCCTCTCTCGTAGTCAAGCTTTCTCTTAGTCACCAGCGATCTACTTCTTTCCCTTTTCCTACCAGTATTTGGGACCCAGTATTTGGGACGACTATGAAATTCATCTACTTGATATGAATAGCATGTGGGGTAATAGTAGATGTGCTTTAGGTTGGTAATTATTTTAGAAATTGAAATTTAACCAGTGGGACTGTAGAGTAAATCCCATAAAAAAAAACTAAGTCTAGCTTAGGGTTGAAGACTTAAGTTGGGACTTAGTAAATTGGGTTAACATGCCTGCTAGTCAGAACTGAAAGCCAAACTTATAAAGGGTATAACTTCTTTATCGACGTCAGTTTTTACATTCTGTAATTTATTTGAAAGGCTGGATATCTATTTTATTTTTCACAGCTAAAAAGCATAATTGAATTTGGGGTGTGATGAAAGAAAGGTGAGATATACTACAAAGTACAAACTGGTCCAGTATACTGTTCACTTAGATTCCAGATATGTGCACCAAGTGGAAACATATAGGAAGATACTTGAAGTTCAATGAATCCCAAGATGTGTCTACTTTCGGCTCCAACAAGTGGAATTAGAACCCAAATTGTGCCAAAAGAGAAATGGTCATTTTAAACAACTCTGTCAAATATTTATCTGAAGATACAGCACTTGAGTTGTTTTAGACAATTCAGGACATCAAATGCATCCACACAAATACAAATTTTACATTGTTGGAAAGCTGGTGTTGTCTACTTTCAGTTCCAGGCTTCCAGTCAATGAGATAGTAATTCTATCTATGACAAAGTAAAAATAATCAATTCAAGACAATTTGTCAAAACTGTAAAATATTGTATATTAAATATGCCAGAACCCGATCCTAACTAATGCAGGGATTAGAGGGTTAGCTCTAATCCCTGCGAAAGAACAAACCAAACGAAGAAGAAGACACGAAAGCAAAGAAGGGACATAAAGAATGAAGGAAAGCCAGAAAGGAACAAAGGAAAATAGCAATGAATAAATCTTTGAGGTAGTTGAAAGTAATGAACACTTCAATTTGACTTCTGCTCCAACATCTCTTTAATTTGAACCTGTAATCCAGTTTAAAGGCTTGAATTTTCTGCTTAAAAGTTTTGAGGCAAAGCTTCCATGCCCCTAGATCTGTTTGAGTCAGTAGGTCCAGACTCGGCCCCAATATTTCAACAACGCGGCCATGGAACGCCAAAGTGGGTCCTTTGAAGCACTCAGGCCGGTTTCCACCAAGAACCGGTTCATAGCAGAGTTGGTTTCCCTTAAAAAACCTGGGCCTAACACGTCATGTGTTCGGTCCTGCTCTGACATGAGTTTGGGTGGGACAAGTTGGGGCTGGTGCTGCCAGTCACCCCCCCACCTGGGCGGTGGCTGGAGCGCCTACAGACATCGATGGGTCGGACCTCTACACAACCTCTGGCCTCACCAGAAAGGGCGCCCATGGCAGCATTGCCACATCGGTGGCTGCCCACTTTTCCCTTTCGACAAGGCTGGCAACCCTGGCTGTTTTGTCGAAAGAAATGAGGTCCACCATTGCCACCGGCGGGCAAGCGTCTCTTCCAACTATGAGACCCGTCGCTGCTGCTATATGTGGCTGCTCCATGATGGCCGCTGTTTGATCGTCTCTGCTTGTTGTGGTTCCACCAGATGATTCAACATTTATGACTCCATTTCAGTCGTGCAAGTTGCTAGTGTACATTGTTTGCCGCTTTTGTCGGTGTCCAGCATTTCAGGTTGGAAGAAATGCAGTCCACTACTGTACATTTTTATGCTGCCAAAAATTACGTTTCGGTAACAATTTCATAAAGTTGACCTTATATCTTTATGATCTATAATTATTATGTTAAGATCTTCATCTAACATGAATTGAACGTTAAAATTAGAAAAGGAATTTTGTCGGGAAGGCTACAATGGCTTTAGTTAGATTGGGATGTGGGCCTTAAGTTCAGATAGGTGCAAAGTGAATTGGAACTAGCCCTTGATTCATTGAAAGGAATAAGCTGGTTAGTGGTCTAGGTTGTTTGGGTTCACATGATTTCAAAACCATCCTATCATCAACCTTGCAATTTGGAGAGGTTAAGATAGCCCTACGAACCACAATTTGTACCATAAGACATCATGTATCCATTAGATTTCAATGCCACCATCAAACGTGTGGTGCATAATACTTCGCTTAAAAAGATGGTAATGAATCCATGCATAACACATGCTGTTATATGAAATGTATATATCCCAAGATGCATGCAGGAATGATTGTATACTTTCCCTACAGTATATTGCTAACTTGGTAATCATTGTCATTGTGTTTGACGTTTCACAACCATTGGATACTTTTATAATTTATAAGCACCACTCATGACAATAGAAATGTTGTGGATGGGATACTGTCTGTTGTTATATGCATAAGAGAAATGCTTACTTATTGTATGATAAGTAGTAATCAGTCTTTAACCTTTGTGATTGAATGTGCGAATGGCCAGCATTAGATCTGTGACATTGTACTATACTGACCATTGGTGGCTAGCCATCTTTAGATTGTAACTACTACCACATCCACCGGACCACCACTGTCATACATCATACCATGTATGGTACTTATTTTTTGTTGATCATGTTATGGTTAGATGGATAACCCAACATGTCTTTTTTTTTTTTTTTTTCTTTCTATGCAGAGACCATCAGTTTGGACTTCAATTACGGCCTTGATCAGGTTTTGATATTTCTGCTAGACCTTTCCTCATTCTCATTTCCCTGTTATATCTGTTTTATATATTTCATTTTCCATATATTTTGGCCATGCAGTAATTTAAATCATAAATTGAATGTTTTACTTGTCTTATTGATTAGATTCTCTATTGTATGATAATTTATTCTTTTAGTGACCCTATATATTTCAACATCTCCTGTACATGTAATCCTTCTCTCAAAGAAGTCACCTTATCCAAAGAAGAACCGTCTTTAAAGCTCTAGGTGCCGTTTAAGATAAAGCAGGGAAAAAGGCAAGTGATGTCATGTGATAACCTCAGAGAGTGCTTTGAGGGGAAACCTTATACGATCCAAAAATTTGGAGTCAAATTTCCTGATGCTAAAAAATGTTATCTCAGGTTCTGGTTCTGATGGTTCTCATAGTTCTTGTTTCTATATTTTTTATCATTAATTTGACTTATTAATTTAGGTATGCTAATATTCATGTCTCTTAAATTTTCTGTCATCCGCCTTAGGTTTGTACTTTGTAGCTTTTTCCTTGTTTTTCATCCTATGTTAGCATGTTCACGTTTCGTTTTCATCTTTATCCCAGTTTACATATGTATCTTTTGCGTTTGTTTTGGAAACTAAAGTGGTTCCTTGAACAGTCTTTGCTCTCATTTAGAAATTAAAGGTGGTTCTTTGTACCTGACATGAGTTAACAGAACGGCAGTTTGGCGTGTGTGGTGGTCTAGACTTTAGAGGAGATATCCCAATTATTTTTTATGGTGCTGTCGGAACATTTGATTTTAATCACTCTGTGTTATGACAAAGTATTTCATGCACATTCATCTTCTTACATGTCCCCGATCAATGGCCTATGTCTAGATAATCAGATCATAGGGTGTTCAGGATATTAGTGGAGTCTCTTCATAACATGTATTGAACAAATTCTTTAATCCCAGCATTTATCATACGTGCATCCTCTTGGTACTCATTGTGCTATCATTTACCAAGCCTTGTTACTACTACTACCTTATTTTTGTGGACTAGATGATCTGCTTTAAAGAATCTTAGAAATGTTTATTGATCCCAGAGTTTCTAAAAACCGGTGCTTTCATGCAGTGGGATCATGGCAGCATTCTATGTGTATAGGATCAAAATAGAATCTTGGAACAGAGATGTTGAAGGTGGCAGTTTGAACTGACAGGCAGAATATGCGTAGCTTTACTTTGTCAGTGACAAATGATGGATCCTGTTGGAGTTCGATCTTCCTCCTGTTTAACCAGCCAAGCTTCTCGTCGTCTGATATTTCTTTCTTTCTTCTCGTGTAATTGCTCTCTTTTTTTTTTGTTAATTTATTACTTTTCTTACAAAGCGATAGTCTTAATGATAGGAGATCTCCTTTCTGGCATGGTTGCACAGATGTTTATGATCCAAAATCCTTGTTTAGGTGGTGCAAGACGAAATCTGACAAAAAATTACCAGAAAACCTGGTTTGGCGTGTTTTGATTTTTAAAAGCCGATTTGGCAAGCCTATCTCTTCCCATCTAGAGTTCCGTTCGCAGGTGAAAAAAACCTCGTCCAACCATCAGAAGCCAAGAAAGTGCGTTTACCATTGTTGCGTTTTGCGTCACTCGCAAACACAAACCGTACTTTTGGCTGGAGTCAGAAAATAAGGTTTTGTTCATTTCCTTATCACAGCCTGTGACATCTTAAATCTCTGAGAGATGGGAAACTTTATTCTAAGTGAAGACGGAAAGTTTGCTCGTGGTTCTTCGTGATCCCCTCAACTGCCGTGGAGAACCCTTCCTCTTGCAGTACTTTGGTTTGTAGTCTCCAACGTGCTTTGGTCTGCTGATCTTAATTATAAATTGCGTATAGATTGCGGGAAAAGGACTGAATATTCAGCGTTAACTTTCTTTTTCTTTTGTCTCTGAAGTTTTTCGAACCTAAGTGGGGATCTAGGTGTCGTGGGTATACCATTTTTAGTTTAGATAAGTATAGATAAGTAGTATTCAGATTCCAAAACAACCCCTGATCCTAAAGGCAGGAGAAATAAGAGGGGCGTCATTCTTCTAGCTATGGGTTGTTGACCTTTCAAATCCTAGCCAGTAGCCCCTTCCATAAACGATGATCGATTCCAGATGGACAAAAATTTCTGTTCAAAGAGCAAATTGAGAAGGAAAGTTCAGAGTAAATTGAATCTGGGGAAGCTTTCTTACAGCTAGAACCTGGCATAACCCAAGGCTGCATTGTTTTTTTTCTTAACAATAAACGTATACATTTTTATGGGATTTCTGAAAGCTCTCCTAGTTCTACATCAAATGAACTTTAAAGAGAACTGTAAAGAAAGACAAAAATCTGAAATGCAAGATGACCAAACCATTTGCACGGGGGGTTGAGCTTGCGCGAGAATGGTAAAAATGGACGCCTCTACACTGGAGCCATTTTCACTATAGTACCACACTTGTCATAAGGTTGACACCGGTTATTCGCCCATACTGGTTTAATAAGAAAGAAGTATTTACATGTTTTTAATTATTTTATTGTTTTTTGCTTTAGAGCAAAATAATGGGCCAACAGCCTTTGCATCAACCAAAACTTGGCATCGCAGAGTCGACACGGGTACGCGGTCTCTTTAGCCGCGTCTGTGTGACATAGCCTGAAACAAGGCGAAATTCGATACCATCAACATAGCCTGAAACAAGGCGAAATTCGATACCATCAACGTTGCTAAAAGCAACCGTAAGGTTGTTTTGTGCATTTGAACTGAATGTTCTGCTCTCAAATAAAACGTTCAACCCTTCATATCTCTCCAAACTTCCAGGGTACGATAGCATGGAACATGACAGATTATGAATGGCAAAACTTTGGAGCTCAGAGAGGGAGCGAAACATTTTACTCTGATAACAGAAAGGGTGAAACCACACAATTGACCCAGGCTGCAGCTCAGTCTCAAACCTGATCAATAACCATGGGAGCTTACCCAGGCTAAGAATCCGTCTCAGCACACGTCCAACCTTTTGTCTTCACAAGTTTTGCCATTCTTGGTTTGAAGAATCATCAAGGTTTGAAGGAAAGGAAATGAGAAATTTAAGTTATATGCCATTCTTGCTTACCATGCAAGAAAAAGGGAATATCATTTATTGAATAATGAATTTTTATGATTTGTCTGACGGGATATGACCTTCACTATCAATAACCATTCAAGAAAATTTCAATTACCATCAAACCTTGATGAGTTCCATTCATTCAGTTAACAAGAAGGGTTTGGTTAATAAGTTTCATCAGTGACATTCAAGAGAAGGTTGAAAGAGGTGCTTTTATGAAAATCTGATGATATGAACTCACAAAAGATTTTTTGACCATTTTGGTTGAAAGAAGGGAACTCATTAACAAAAAAAATGTGAATGTTATATATATATATATATATATATATATATATATATATATATATATATATAGACACACACACACAAACCATGAACTAACTAGATCTGATGCAATGCAATTTTGTCATGCACATAATTTGTGATGCAATGCAACCTTATCTCACACATAATTTGATTGTCTTTATGAACTGGAGTTGAAAACGGGTAAGATTATCTTGGATTTACTAAGACTTATTTTTCCTGTTTTAGCTAGATTAGACATTTTGTCAATAAAAAAAAGTGGGTTTTATTGGTATGGCGTAAACATTTTAATTTGATGAATCATGAAATTTTAGTTTGATGGAAAATTAAATACGAGGACGTGGTGGGTGCTCGGTTCGCTAGCACATTATTTGAGTATGTTACTAAATTCTTTCTTCAACACAAACACCGTGCGGCGTAACAAAAGTATGGAAAACCCATTTTTTAGAAATTTGAACCAGTCTCTGCTACTAGCAACCCTGCTAGTCACGTGGTATGATCCATCTGCGGCAGTATATAAGCAGAGTTGAGCTCAAGTTTGGCTCGATTTATCTTGATTGGCTTGAGTTCAAGTCAAACTTTGCAAGGTCAGCTCTAGTTCGACTCGACAAACCAAATCACAGATCAAGCTCGACTCCTTTAAGCTTATTTATCAGTTTTCTGTTTGATCTAATGCATTTCGTTTTTTTTAAATTTAAAAACTACACAAAAAGATGACCTAAATTAAATGAGCTTACTTGAGTTTAATAGACTCGATTTTATGTAACTCAAACTAGACTTATTTAACAAATGAGTTAAGCTTGAGTGGAACTTAAGCGGACGAGTTGAAAATGAGCTTAATCAAGCAAATTCGAGTCAAAGGAAGAGGTAGAGTTAGTTGACTTGTTATAGAACCCAGCTACATGGGTTTTTTTTTTCTCAAAAAAAAAGAGAAAAAAAAAGAAAGCCCATTTTTTAAAAGACCACAAAAGGAAGCCTATTTTAATGTATAAATATAAAAAATGGAAAAAAAATCTTGACAGGTGCAAAATCTTTGCCCCCCTCTCGCTCTACGATTTTATTTTAAAAGCAAAAAATTATTGGCTTTACATGAAAGGTGGCAAATCTTTTGCCCATCTCGCTCTTTGGATTTTATTTTAAAAACAAAAAGCTCGCTTTCCTTTCTTGATTGAATTTTAGTGGAAAAGAAAGGAGGAGGCAGAAAATTTTCGAAGCACACCAGACTTGCTGATCTCTATATATATCTTGGAAGGAACGACGTTGTGGGTCAGAAGCAGTCGCATCGCCGACGAGTCCTATCTTCAATCCATTGCGGGCTTCTCCCTCTTCCGCCGTCTTTTTTTAGCTGAGTGTGTTCTTTAAATGGATTTGTCTAAAAATAAATGGTTTTGTAAATATACCGCTCTTAGAACTTTCTGTTTCAATCAAAGCACTCGAGGAAGGCTCTCCACTTCAAAGAGGAAGAGAGAGGGACAGAGAATTTTTCCACAGATAGATGGAGGGGAGAGTTCGGTTTATAAGGAAAGGGCAGCTTTTGAAAAAGAAGACGGGAATGGTGGGCAGGTTTATTGAGAAGGAGAGTTTGAGGAGTCTCTCTCTAATTTCTGTCTTCTTGAGTCGCTAAACTCTAGCTAAAACTGTTCACCATTCTCGTCTTCCTTCTAAAATGCTACCCTATCCTTAGAAACCGAACTTTCCCCTTCTCTTTCCCTCCCATCTCTCTCTTTGGAAAAATTCTCTCTCTTTCTCTCTCTGCAAGGGACGGCTCTCCTCCAAGCGCTTTCATTGAAATGGAAAAACCTTAGAGAGGAAGGTGGGCTGCTCTATGTGCTTATGTGGGTTTGCTGTGAATTCTTCCTCCTTCCTTCTTCGTAAAGTGTTGGTAAAGGTAGTAGGGATAGATGGTGTGCATCAACAGTGCTATTCTCATTTCTCTGGTCTTTGTCAAATTTTGAATCTCATCTCATCTCTGCAACATTGTGACCGTCATCCACGGTGACCATCATTCAATATACACACATATTATATATATTTATGGCTTCTGCCAACTTCAAAGTTGCCATGCATGATGCATTTACTAGTAAATTGTGCATTTTGACGATGCTTAACTGGTCCATACCGTTTGCCTTAGGTCGCATTTGGGGTAAATGCATCTATAGTTTGATACAGCTGTGGTTTTCAGCTCTCATGGATTTGAGATTCCTTCCCAATTAAAGCAACCTAGATAAAGATTGCATTATATTTGGTAAAACTTGTAGTAAGCTGAATATATATTTGCGTGTGTTATAAGGTTCATAGAGTTTTCGTTTTCCATCTTGTTTCAATGAAACTCTTCTGTGATTCGGTTAATGACTGTTGCATGTGCTTCTCTTTTTCTTCATGACCATTTCACTATTCTAAACACAATAGGAATGAATCAAAACTTCACAAAGGACGAGACTTGCAGCATGTATATGCTTCTTTAGACTTTCAGTGATTCACCATATTAATTAACTCTCTGGTTATTTTTTTCTTAACATTAAGCGGGAAGATAGACAATAGTTGTGAAGTTGACATGCTTGACTGTTTGTGTAGCCTAGCTTTTTTCATTTCTGTTCCGTTGGTAATTGGTGGTTCTAGTGTAGTTGAGAATCAATTGCAGCCATGGTTGAAGTGAATTATTGGCCACTATAGAATATTATGTATTAGAACGTTGTCAGTGGTAGTTTGCGTTTCTGATTTTTTCAGCATTTTTTTTCTTAATTTAAGAGTTTGGTTCTAGTCAAGGAGCTGCTGGGCTGCATGTGAAGCTTGAAGTCTGAAAAGTAGGCACTTGGTACTCTTGAAGTCCTACAGAGTGCCACTGTAGCATCTGGAGATTTATTCGTTTGCAGTCATGGGATTATGTTGCATTCTTACTCACTTTTGGGTTTAAATGGTGCTATCTCTAATAGATGTTTAGTGTGGGAGTTTACACTAAGCATACTAAACATCTATTAGAGATAGCATCATTTGAGTACCCAAAAGTGGGGGAAAATGCAACATAATCCCATGACTGCAAACTAATAAATCTCCGGAAGCTACAATGTTACACAATAGGACTTCAAGAGTACCAAGTACCTATTTTTCAGCCTTCAAGCTTCACATGCAGCCCAGCAGCTCAAAAAATCAGAAACGCAAACTACCACTGACAACGTTCTAATACATAATATTCTATAGTGGCCAATAATTCACTTCAACCATGGCTGCAATTGATTCTCAACTACACTAGAACCACCAATTACCAACGGAACAGAAATGAAAAAAGCTAGGCACCAAAAAAACGTCAATCATGTAAGATTTTCATGGATATATATATTCATGATAAGCTCTCCTGTTGTTTGACAAATGATGGGCAAGATTGTATTGACAACAAATTACCGTTGTTTCCACCAATATCACAACAGTAAAAAAAAAAAAACCTGTAAGCATTTCTGCCTCAAACCAAACAAGGCTTACCATACCTTTTTGAGTGCCGATAACTTCCAAACACCAGAAAAACCCATGATAGTGATAGTTGTTGGGACAGATTCCCTTTGCAGGTAGGAAGAAAGAAAGGAAGAGGGGAGTGCTAATAACGGAGGCTAGTGCTGCAGCAATTTCTCTTGAAAGAGTCTTTTTGTGAGAAATTAGAGCTGCTTGATTGTAGACATGCAATGAAATATCAGATTTAGCAATCAATTTGGAAAAATAGCAAACAGAAAAGCTTCTATGCGTACACAAATAAAGATTGGTGCATTTAGCTTTACTGGAACTAATGGAATGTTGTGGTGCATTCGATCTACAGGCACTAATGGAATGTTGAAGTTGAAAGGTGTGCACGAAACGCAAGTGTTCGCTGTGCTGCTGGCGCTGAAGGAGTCATCCCGGTGGATATGGGTGTCTCCCGCCACCTGCGGGAAACAGCAGTAGGAAGAGGGCAGCTACATCGAGGCCCTCCTCCACCTCTGGACCAAGGACCCGAAGCTCACCAACTTCTCCCACCACCTCTATAGCCGCCGTTCTCAGTGGACGACCAGCTCCTCTACTCCTACCTCCCAATGCACATGCAAAGTTTGAACTGGCTCTCTCCTGTTCCCACGGCGGAAGATTTCTCCGTGCACACCAAACCTTCTTTGCAGGGCTGCTAATAAGTCTGACAGAGGACAGCTATAGTCAGCAAAACTTTTGTAGAAAAGAGGCCAAGAAGCGTGCATCCGAGCGCGCGCGCGCACACGCATATATATAAAGAACAGAGGGGAATGCAGTGCAGCTACAAAAAATACTTATTTTTATAATAACACTTTGGGACAATGTTTTTCATTTACATATTAACACTTTAGAACAACTTTCTTCGTTTATATGTCGATGCTTTTTAAAAATTAAAATTTATTACTAGTGCCCCTTAACTACAAATTTCTGGCTCCTATCTTTTTTAAATTAAATCTCCTTAGTGATGGAGAGAAGAAAAAGAGAGAGCAAGCAGTATGTGATAGGGCATAGGAGAGGTCTATGCTCTCGTGACTGTTGAACATCGCTGGATGTCTAAAAATTAAAAAACTTATCACTAAAAAAAATCCATTGCACGAGCATCAGTGATTGTTTATGGTACATAAAAAATTTAATAGTTCATGGTGTTTTTATTCATGATTCATAATGTTTTGAGTGATATATTTCGAATTTTAAGCATCCAGCAACATCTGACACATGACATCATAGAATTTTTTTTACATATATAATAGAAGAGTTTAATGATAGATTTCAAAATTTAAGCATCCAGCAACATTGACATATGACATCATAGAATTTTCTTACATATATAACAGAAGAGTTTAATAAGTATTTTCTTTCTTACATAGCTGGTTGGACTGGTAAAATGGTGAAAATCCGGTTTTCTGCGGAAACTCAAGTTGACTTGCAGATTAATCATCTATGCGTGAAAGAGCACGGACGAAATTGCGGATTGTTGGCTTCAGCTTTGTCCTATTGATTTCTATATATATTGGAAGGAATGAAGGTGCCAGCCAGAAGCAATGAGTTTGGATAGAACTCCAATCTTTAATCCATTGTTGGCTTCTCCCCCTCCTCCCGATTTTTTATAGCTTATTGCATCGTTTTATCTAGTGCTTTAGGTGGACTTGGTGTCTAGATTTCTGCTTTCAGGTTGTCTATGTTGATTTTGAAGAAAGTTGTGTTGGCTTTTCAGGATTTTAGGCTTTCATGCTGTTTTCTTTTTAACAAGGTGATCACTAGTGCGGAAGTTTTCTTTGAAGAGGGGTTCAGTACTACCATCGTTCCTCCATTTTGATTATTGTGCTTTTGCACCTATAGAGCAGCAAAAGACCCGTTTATGAGCCTAACGCCAGCAGCCATGCTTGAACTTGTGCATCAGTAACTCTCTTTTACAGTATAGGGAGTTGTTGTCTAAGGATTTCAAATGAAAACTAGCTCCTTACCAACTCCTGCCCCCGTCCATGGAACCGACTCCCACAGAGACCCTTATCTTTCCCTTCTTCCTACTATGCTGAAGCTTAAAGGCATTTCATGAATGAATAAACAAAGAAACAAAAAAAAAAAAAACTGCATATCTAAAACATCTAGAATGAAGAAGGGTACCTTTTGCTTTTGGTTTTTTATTTATTTGAACCAATTCCATGCTCATGAAGGCAAGTTCATTCAACACCATCACTATTGCCCTTATTTTTTCTTTTTTTTTTCCCTTTTATTGTTCATCTTCTTAATGACTAATCTGCTCATGTTACAAGATGGTGAAATGGTATTTCAAAAATAATGATTTTCTTATCCGATTCGATTAGTTAGATGAACCGGTTTGAGGCGGAAGTGGCAGCAGCATCAGTTTAACAACAGAAGCGGTTTTAGGGTTGCTTTGATGTGTCATCTTAATTTCTACATGCATGGCCACCACCTTTCAGTTCTCAAAAAGGTGAGAGAGATCATTAGCTAATTGCAAGCATTGCTGCTGCCCATAAAAGGCCGCCTTCTCCCCCAATCCATTCCAAGGAAGAGGCACGTCAAGAAGAGGAACCTGGCGCACTCTCTCTGTTTTTCCGTCCATCTATCTTTCTCTCTTCAGCCGTGTTTGCTGCCGCTTCGAGACCAGAAAGACAACTTGGTGGATAGATTTGGGATGTTGTCTATGGGATGCTTTTCTCCACCCTGTTTTCCGAGTCTAAGAAAAGCACCCCATGGACAACCTCCCAAATCTATCCACCAAGCAATCTTCTGATCTCCAAACAGTGACCAACATGGCTGAAGATAGAGAAAGAAAGGGTGGGAGAAAGGCAAGAGAGAGAGAGAGAGAGAGAGAGAGCTTTAAGTTCTTCTTCCTGTTTTTCCTTGGGATGAATTGGGGGAGAAGACTGCCTTTTATGGGCAGTGGTAGTGGTTGCAATTACCTAATGATCCCTCTCACTCAAAAATTGAAAGGCGGTGGTTGTTGCAGAGACATTTGAAGCACCACTTCATCACTTCTTGCAACAAGAGACCATTCATACAAGATGAAGATAGAAATAAAAGAAAAAGATTACTGCAACAGTGATACTGTTGATCGAACTCGCCTTCCTGTGCATGGAATTGGATCAAGTAACTGGAAATTTAGCCAAAAGGAAAGTGTTTGTTGGTCCATTCCTACCGTTTTAGGAACGTAGTTTTCTTGTTCATTTTATCTATTTATTCATGAAGCGCTTCAAGCTTCAACCATGGCCGCAAGAAGAGAGCCAACGTAAACGACTACATTTGTTAACATGTCTCCTTAAACAATAAGCCAAGAAGAGGAACCACCAGACCTTTTAATCTTATTACACTTTCGCATACAACCATCGACAACCAGGGGTGGAGGGAGGTGTGGGCAATTGCCCACACAAAGTCACAAAAAATGATTATTTTTATATTGAAATTTCATAGCTGTTTTTTGAGTTTACATACAAGTGACTCTTGAAAAACTAAAATGTGCATATCCATGTACAACAAAAGTTGTGTGTAATTACCAAAATACCCCTAGAAAGTAAGCATGGGAAGTGTTTAGAAAGACAAAAAAAAAAGGTGAGTTGTGAAAAATATTAAGTCTAAAATGTACATTTTTTTTATAAAAAATTTGTAAAATGCTCCAACCACCTTCTTTTTTCCTTGAGTACATGTTTCTTCCGTGCACACTCATATTCATGCAACTCAGGATAACACACCTGAGGACAACTAAACATACTCACATTAAAAAATCATTAATAGTAGTAACTGTGCTTAAGGTAGAAGGTCTTTCTTTCTAGAGAGAGAGGGGATACCGGATATAGCATGCATTCGAACTTTGAAGTAATTTTTTAAGAAAATATACTCAAGTTTTGGTTTTTCTACAACCGTTCACTTTTCTATATAGTTTTGATAACTAAACGAAAGAGATTAAAAACCTTAGTGAATTTTTGTTATTCCACGACAACACATTTAATGCACTTTTATATAATTTTTAATAATAATTTTTACATATTATTATTATTTTTCAAACTTATAGAAAAAGTGTAGGGCCACGACTGGAAAATTTTCACACAAAGAAAATCGAGGTTAGGACCTTCATGATGGGCATTTGGCCTCCGAACATGAGGACAACACTCATTTGAAGGATGACCATGAACTGTGTGCTGATGTTATTGGCATTGAACTCCTGAAGCTCTCCGTGCCGCCCCCTCCCTGCCTCCTTCAGCGCTCCTCCATCATAGTAGGTAAGTTGCTTATTAAAGAAAATGACCAAAAAAATGAAACTATTTGAGTTGAAATCTATTTTGTTTTATTTCATTTCAAATGCCTAATAATGCATGAATTAGTTGTATCATCTCGGTTCCCTTTTCAGTAAGTATTTGCAATGAAGGCATTGTAGTCGCCTCTTTTAGTGATTGTTTTAAGCAACATTGTTAGAATCCATTCCCGCATTGAATCGGTTAACATGAAGATCGGTAGAATTGGCTGAGTCAACCTAAGGATGGCTATATAGTACTTGAAACATAGGAAACAATGGTTGTTTAAGGCCTTGGATCATGCCCAGGACATGGGCTACCTCCCTCACATCTTCCATCTGCAACTTCAGTACATGGGTCTCATCAAGAATGGCGGAAAGACAATAGATTACAATGTACGAGGTCCTTGCTCGTAGCCACTCAAGCGCTATGTCAGGCTCCCCTAGGAAGTTGTCCATAGGAATGCTGTTCCGGATCCCTTCCCAGACATGCTTCACTTGATGCTGGAACACTGAAAAGGAGGAAATGTCTCGAACTATCAGCTGTAGAGAAACAATTGAGATGGTGATATCAAGCTCTTCAGATGCTTTGTTTAAAACTTCTTCATTATTGTATGTGATCATGCTCTGTGCATCTGCTTGGCCATACCTTCTGGTATTCATCAAGTACCAAACGAACTTACCTGCTGTTCTCCCTATCTTGCGAGAGTCATTCTCGGAGAGCACCCACTTGTCCACGAAGAGGAGGAGCTTCTTGGCTTCTTTCACTGCAGTTGCCAAGTTCTTCACTGCGGATGGATTGCTGCTCATGAAAAGTGATCTACTGATGTGAATTATGACAGCTAGGAACAAATAGCAGCTACCATGGAGTTCATGGACATGCTGTTCAAAGAGGAGCCAAACAGGATCCCTGCTCCAATCTGTATAGTCAACAAGGCCATTGTAGAAAGTCGAGAGTTGGAGCAGATGGGCAGTTGGGCGGTGACTTCCTTTCTGCAGCCATGCATCTACCACGTGTTTGATGTTACAACTGCACCAACTTCCTGACTCCCCTCTGTCGATGCTAGTAGAAGAAATCATTCCTCCCTGGTTTCTATTGGTGCTGCTAAAGTAATGGTTGAGTAGATTGCTAAAACAGAAGACAACAATGCTGACTGTGAAACATATAGAGTGGCTTATGATTAATATAACTTGTACCAATGACCAAACCAATGCAATTGCTAGGTTCCCTGCCAAGTTGCCAGCCGACCTTCTAGCTGTAGCCTTATAGTCGACGTCCTCCAATTTGGAAGGTGTGCAGAGTCCTTGAACTCTCATGCAATGAACGATGCCCAACTTAAGAAAACCAAATGCATCATTAATGTATCTCCCTGGATTCTTGAAATCAATGCCATGGAACAAACGGAAGGAGAGGGCAAGACTTGCCAATATGGCAACAAGAGTTTGAGATATCAATATTAATCGAATAGACCAACCGTAGTCAGAATCTCCCTTGCAGAAGTTGCTAGAAATACTTGTTCTTGGATCAGAGGGGAGAAGAAGATATCTAACCTCGAGTTCCAGTAGTATAACAACAGTGAGGATGGAAAGAATCCCAGCTGCACAACTGTGAGGCTCTCTGTTCATGACATACTGCACATTGTTGGTAGATGCAACCGTCCACACCTTAGGAAGAATACTCTTGTAGCTATCAAACCTTGCTTGGGGATCAGTTGAAGTTCTACTAAGCACGCGTTGTGAGGAACTAAGAGCTTGTCTCTTAGACGCGAGTTCATCAGAACTTGCCTTGACTTTCAAAGCCTGTGTACTTAAACTGACAATAGTCATGGTCAGCATTATGAGCAGCATAACGCACGAGAGTAGGATGTGCTCTGGAATGAAGGCGAAGATGGCTCCAGTTCCAATCTGGATGCCGATGTCTGCCGCAACTGTGACCACAAGGATAGCTAATGCAACCATGTTCGAGAGTATATCGGGGGCATCCATCGTTCCCAAGCTTGGAATGGAGAAGCCCATGGACACACACAAGAAGACAATGCCGCTAACTTTGGTGAGCTGGTGCTGAGGACCAGGCATCGATGTGTTCAGGTCAGCAGGCAATTTTGTTGCAATTGAGAGAAGTGTTAGGTTCAGGGCATTCAGCTTGAACAACTTGCATTTGATCCAGTAAATCTTGTCCCTGAAACTTGTGAGGATGTCCAATGCCATGAAAAGGAAACATGCCAATGAAGCTGCAACAATGTACAAGCCTATTGTTGGCAGTGGCTTAGTGAAGTTGCTGGACTCCAGTTCTCCACTAGACTGGTCACAGATGTGCTTCATCTCTCTCTTTCCCTCTCTCTCTCTCTTAGTCAGGCTGGCTTCTCCTCTGTAAGTACGCACAATACCAAGAGCATCGATCCTTTACTTGATACCAATCTCTTTTGTTTCGTGAATAGAAGCAAAGAATTATTTTTCTCTCATCCAAATGTACGGTAGATACTTTTTTTGAATTCATGGGGAAACACTAAGAAATATTCTCTCTTTTGTTCAAATGTATTAAGAAGATAGCTTATTTTCTTCTTTTCATAGTACAATGGCACAAAGAAACACCGAATTGTATAGTAATGACACTATTTTAAGGTGTGACAAGAAAGGAAGATATGCTGGTACTCTGATTGATGTCTTTAAGACATATATAATGTAGTTGACTAGCCTTCTGCTAAGGGGGTTGGTACACCGGTCATGACAAGTGCTGGTAGGCGATCAATCTTTGTTTCGAACTATCAATCATCAATCATTTATGTTTCAAAGAGGAAGCACCAATGTACATAATAGAGGTGTCACCTCAAAGCACCAAAAGCAACCCTAAACCTTTATAAGGATTGGGGGAAGTAGTTTGTCCTTAACATTTTCCAAAGACCTCTGCCAGCAATTCTCTGGTAGAATTTGGTGTCAAATCACATGAATATACCCTACAAAACTAAAACTTGGTGTCAAATTAGATGAAGGATATTAATGATAATGAGTGGAAGGAAAAAGGTAGAAGAGAAAACCCAAAGGGCAAAACTTGTTTTTCTTGGAAATGATATCGGTGGTGAAGTAACTTAAAACTGCAGTTCCCTTATGAGAAAGCTGTCCTTTTAAAAGTTATAGCAAAATTTAAAATATTTAATATGTAAACATTGTGATCAGGAGACGAAGACTTCCCTCAAGACCAAGTTGAAGAAGAGAGAAAAATCACATCAACTTCATCATGTTATATAACCAAACATGGATATTAAGGCAAAAATTAGACTATATTAGTCGCTATAACAGGCTCCAGTTGTTATTCAGTGTATATATTACAATGCACGCTTGTTGGGTACGCAGTAAAGGAATGTACATTTATCCGATATGCATATTTCATACCTTTCCGTTCCTTTCAGTGTGAAGTGGGAAGCAAGAAGGAAGAAGTTCTTTCTCCATTTTGAAGCCAAAAAAAGGATCTGATGTCTCTCGTGCATTTATTTTTTCAGGGCAAATTTGTTTCCTTGAATATTTAGTTTGTAAAAAAAGGAGTAATAAAATCGCACTGAATCAGTTCATTCAAATAAAAATCAGTGGCGAATAATGGAACCTATTCAATATTTACTGTCACATAATAAATTTTTTATTACTTTAACATTTCTACATTTTTTTATTTTTACTATTAATTTCTTACTGTTCACCCATATCAAGTACTTGACATGATTTTTGATTAATATATTCACCTGAAAAAGTGTGACATGTGGTAGGGTCTGCTCACCGATATATCAACTTATTTCTCAGTTTTGAATTTAAAAATATGTTAACATGTTTTAGGTTGGGTCCACCAGCCCACACATATCTTGTCTACTTTTCTTATTTAGTTCAATATCAAAATTTAAAACCCTAGTTCCCTTAAAAAAAAAAAAAATCAACTCGGATATATTGTGTAAAGGACATGCATTCTCATGTTCAAAGGCCTGAGTATGTAATCAACTTCAAATTGCCTCAAAGGGCATAGTGTAGCTGGTCGGGCTAAAAGCAGACCTTTAGTTCAATTTTTGTGGGTGTCATGCTTCTACATCTTCTACATCTTAAGGTGGTGAGACTCACCATCCAAGTTGACAGAAAGCAGAGGAATAAGGAGGCCTTCACACTTTTTTCAGGTGGT
Organism: Nymphaea thermarum; assembly: GCA_011799765.1. Taxonomy (NCBI): domain Eukaryota; kingdom Viridiplantae; phylum Streptophyta; class Magnoliopsida; order Nymphaeales; family Nymphaeaceae; genus Nymphaea; species Nymphaea thermarum. Next base: position 79,273 of record JAANDH010000463.1, read on the forward strand.
AGGAATGAACCTCTCACTCACCTAGGTAATAAAGTTTAAACTACTTATTTAAAGTTGCTGACAGTAGCATCAGTTTTTCCTGAAAATATCAACACACGTAGACCAGATGGGTTCTATTTGCAACACTAGCAATGGCTTGTGGTGTGCACCATGGCTTTTTCTTTTTCCTTGTATAAGAAGACGAAGAAAAATTAACAAAGAAATAGAAAAAAAAAAAAAACCATTTTGTAAACCACAAAAGAGATGTCATTTTAGAAAGTACGTAAGGAGGTGGGGACTATGCTGCATAATTCCTCCCTGCCCAGCTATGCCTCTTGGGGCAGATCAAATGGTTTTTGAACAACCTTTTTTAACGAGAAAAAGGATAGAACCATTGAAACTCTAACAGCTTGCTTTAAGGTCACCTTCTTAATGAGTGTTCAAATGTTGAGATGAGCTTTTTCTAATAAAAAAAAAATCTTTTTGTCGTACAAGCTGATATGAATCGAGCACCTAGAAATAGGTTTTTTTCTAAGTCACAAAATGCATCTAGATATAGGTTTTTTTTTTTACTCAACATAATACCTTGTCCAGGTCCGAGTCAAAGATAGCAAACAACTTAGAGTGCAACTTGAAGATGTGGAAATTGAGGTTGCTACATGAAGCGGTAAAACATACATTGCAAATTGTAGATCAGGTCGGGTGATGCTAAGGTAAATCAACCTCCCAATGAGTCATCCATAATATGTAGGGTTTTTAACAAGTTCTCCTTGATTTGCATTCAACCTATGTTGTCACTCCATTGAAAAGTCCACCAGTTTTTCTCCTAAAGGCCTGCTCCCTGTATGATATCCAATGCATATTTTTTTTTGCAACGAGTAGATGCCATCAATGAACCATGCAATTTTGATCCCCAATAGGTACTTTGGCTTGCCCATATCTTGTATATCATACTTTTCACATTAAACCCTTTTTTAATTTTGTAATGATATCTTCTACATATCGTCAATATATACCAAAACTGCAAGAAACATATTGTTTTGTTTGTATGTAAATAAAGAATGATCAGCTTTGGATTGAAAGTAGAACTCCTCAAGGACCAGCGATAGTTTGTGGAACTAGTTTCTTAGAGATTGCTTCAATCCATAATGAGACTTATGTAACTTACACACACTTTACACACTTATTCTCCTCTTGTTTGGGATACCTTTGTGGTATTTGCATGTATACCTCCTTTTTGTAGATTTTAATGTAAGAAAGCATTATTCACATACATTTGACACAATATCCAATTTCGGTCAGCAGAATTGCAAATGAAGTATGAACCGTTACAATTTTTGTGACAGAAGCAAAGGTTTCATTGTAATATGTAATCAAATCACTGTTGTTGTAAGTAGCCATTGGCAACCAATCTAGCCTTGTAGCATTTTTATGGATCCATCAAATTTATATTTTGTCTTGTATACCAATTATCATGGCAATAGATGCCAACTTCCATCTCATTAAGGTAAAGATCTTTGTGACAAATTTCCGAATAAGGAGAAGAATTATTGCCCTGACAATGTGTTTGAACTGTCATACAAAATGTTCATAGGTTCTGCAGTAACAGCTCTTTCATGCATGTGATTCACTTGTGAGCGCAGTCTTCTAGGCAGATTAACAGTGTCAAGAACACCCACATCAGACAGGTTCTCAATCCTGTGAAGAAGAGGACAGCTGAGAACCTTCTGAAGCTATCCCTCCCACCTTCCATCTTAGAAGAAAATCTCAGAGGGAGGGAGAGCCTCCAAGGAGGTTCTCAGCTGTCCTCTTCTTTGGAGGATTGAGAACCTGTCTGATGTGGGTGCTCTTGACAGAGTTAAACTAACCAGAAGATTTCACTCATGCATGAAAGAACTGGTACTGCAGAACTTATGAATATTTTGTATGACAACTCAAGTGCATTGCTAAGGCAATAATTCATCACCTTATTTAGCAATTTGTCACAAAGATTGTCATCCTACTGAGGTCACAAAGCAGCTTTGGACCTTGGGGCGGGGGGGGGGGAAGGGGAGGGCATTCGACTTCTTCTAGGTATCTCTCCCTAAACCCATTGTCACAAAAAGAGGTACGGGTATTATACGGTGAAGAATTTTTTAGATATAATATGGCAAAGTTGTATATTTCGAAAAAAAACTTGGAAAAATCTTGACAAATTTTTAAAAAAGTGAAAACATTTAATAAATCCTGAAAATTATAAAAAATCATAAAAATACAAAAAAATGCATATAAGACGTGTTTTTCACGTTTTTTATTTTCTGGTGTTCTTCTAAAAAAGTGTGTTTTTTCATGTTTTATACGACTGACTATGTTTTGCCATATTATACGTATTTTTTCACGTTTTTTATTTTCTAACATTTTTTAAAAAAGACTCATTTTTTCACGTTTTATATGGTTGATTGTGTTTTGGCGACTTATACGTGTTTTTTCAAATAAAATGTGTTTTCTTTGACAATGACTTAACCTGATCCGACTCATTGAACCATACATAGATCTTGCATTTCGATTAGATCCGACTCATTAACTATGGGCAGGAAGGATCTGAACCATAAACATCCTTACCTACTTGTGCTGACAATGGCTGCCAAAATCCATCCAAACTTTGCAGCCTGTCAACAAGGAAACATTATGTCATTATTTATGTAGAAGCATGTGATGTGAAACAAATAATTCTTTGAGTTCTCAAAGCTTTATCACAAAAAGACACATAGTTCCTTGGGAGATTGTGGTGCAATAATTAGATATGTCATTGACTCATGAAAGTGGCATTTTTCAAAACGCATGCTGTACAATTATTCGATAGACATTTCAAAGATTGACATTATGGATCACATGCCAAAAGCATATTGAGGCCAAGTTTAGCCCCTAGGAATCTGACGAGATTCGCCAAACTATGTTCAAAAAAGTTCTAAAAGAAGTTCCTTCATTTGTTTGTATCTTAAAGTCAGTAACATTATTAGCTTGAGGATTTTACAAAAAAAGGAAAAATTTTAAAGAAAAAGCACTTAATATTTAGGCGCTTATAAATCATCATTCAACTTTTTAAAAGTTTGGTGGCCTAACTTGAGCTGCTTTCCTACAGAAATATTAACTTTTTATGTAAGTTGATAAAAAATATCGCTTATAATACAAAAATATTTCTCCTTTGCCCATGGAGATTAAAGGTGGTAGGTAATTTTTGTCATTTCATGGTAGAAATTAATATTTCCTGTTATTGTGCAGCTACATGAGAATTTCTCTTTCAAAAGTACTTGAACGTCTATTTGTTAATTTTTAAGTGGTGATTTGTTATCTGTCCAACCATCGAGCACTTTCATGTATTTTTTCTTGCAAAAATGGATCTGCACAATAGATAAGCTACTTATTTTTTTAAAAATATAAAAAGACAAAAATGCCCATCTACTGAAGAGGAAGAACATGAATTCCCGTGTCATCAAAATGTTAAACAAGTCGACTTATCTCATCTCGACCACATAAATGTGTCATGAATGAGAGAATTTCTGTTGCTAAGGTTTTTCATTAGAAAATCTTTGGATGCCGAAAATATGTGTATTCTTTTTCTAGATTTTCTACTAGATGGCCGTTCGGAGTTGAATTATTTAGAAGGAACCAGTTATGCGAGTTAAAGAAACAAGGCAGGTTAAATTAACAAAACAGGTCAAACAAGTTTAGTGAGTCGAGATCGAGCTTGATGTTGTATTAACGTGTCAAGCTCGAGCCTGTTTTATGGGGCTCGACTTGAGTTCAAGCGAAGGTCAAGCTTGACTTGGCTAGTGAGTCGAGCTTGAGCTCGATGTTGTACCAACGTATCGAGTTAGAGCCTGTTTTATGGGGCTTGACTTAAGTTTATGTAAAGATCAAGCTTAACTTGGCTCGTGTGGGGCCCTACTTCGAATTGACTGTCCTTAACTTGGCTCGTGTGCGGCCCTAATTGGATTGACTGTCCCAGTCAATTTTGTTCTTAGAATGACACAAGCAAGGTGTTCAGTTTTTTAGCATTTCAAGAACAAAAGAAACGACAATTTGTGTAACATGACAGCCATGATCTTCGGTTTCTCTCGTGATCTGATCCATTTATGAGACCTCGGATTGACTTTCTTTTGTTGTCTTTTGTGCAGTGAGGATTCTCGGATTTTGATTGTATAAGAAGGATTTTCACATAAATCTCGGATATGGGACCGGCGATAAAGGGTCACCACCACTTGGTCCGAATCCAAACGCAGTCCGCTGTTGTGATATTTTGGATAAGGCTGGGCATCGAGCCGGGCTGGCCCGGCCCAGCCCGATAAAGTTTGGGCCGGAACGGCCAGACGGGCCGCTGGGTCGGGCCTGGGCCCGAATATTTAACGGGCCGGGCCGGGCCTGGATATATGAAACCCGGGTTCGGCCCGACATAATAAAATAATATTATTTTAAATTTATAAAAGAAAACCAAGTAAGAGAATATATACCACACCTAGCCAAGCACTGTAAACCACTTCAAGAAAAATTAAAGAAAGACAAAGAATATTACTGGACAGAAATTATTGTGTGCACTACTTTTTTAGATTGCAAATGATAGCAGCATGACAGGAGTAGAGCCAAGGAGGCCCCGCATGGGCCTTGGCTCCACCTTAAAATTAAAAAAAAATGCATGTAAATTTGAGAAAATTTCACTTGTCTTATATAAAAATTTTGAAAATGATAATTTGGCCCCTATCAAAATTTAAAAACTTTATTTCAGCTTTTCTCATGAAAATTTTCTAACTCCGCACTAAGCATGACATTCTAGTTGACAAGTGTATCACTGAGTCCACCTAAATCGTGAAGCAACGGCTCTTCTTGAATCCTTGGGCACTCAGATCCGCTGTTTCATGGACTTGAGTGCCAATAGGTCGGATTTATTGGACCAACAAGATATCCAAGTCCTCATGTGAGTCCCATTCGACCTTTTTGCTGTGAGTCCCATTCGACCTTTTTGCTTGGGATAAAATTTTTCCGAGCGTACTTTCAATGATAATAGCTGTGTAATAATAGCTATTGTGAATCATGAACTACTAACGTCAAGGTTTGCGTCATTGATTGACTAGCAAAGTCAAAAAGAAGGTATGGCCGGCTCTTGTCTTTTTTTCAATTTTCGAATCTTTAAATTTGAATTTTTCGATACAAAGAAAGTGGCTGTGGACCGCTTCCTCTCCTCCACTGTCTCCTAAAGTTGCCTTTTCTTAGTGCTGCAAAAATACCATCAAAGGAATCGGCGGAGTTGTCGGTTAGTATGTGGAATATATATATATATATATATATATATATATATATATATATATATATATATATATATATATATATATATATATATATATATAAGATTTTTTCGTAGCATGCTTAATCTCATAAAATGCATCCAATGGCTGGAATATATATGTAAAGTCAAAAATCTATAAAAAAAAATTAATGTATTTTAAAACAATAATTAAAAGTTGACATGTGTCACTTTAAAATTAAAAAAAAAGAATGAAAATTTCATCCTCCTCATATGAATAGGCCAATTCAGTTTGGTTCCAATTACACTGCTTTTTCTTAGACCATAGATAATTTTTGAGGGAGTTGGCACAGTGATTGAGGCATGGTAGGCAGTCATTTTTTTTTTTCAAATTATTCGATCATCTACTTTTTTGTATTGAAAAAATTAAGTCATGTAAGTTGAAACGCAGTTGGACCCACACTTCAATATACAGACACAGACTTTGTATTTTAAAGAAAATAAGAGATTTCTTTTGGACGGTAGGATGAAATACTTTATTTGACCAAAAATTTAGTATGGACAAACAAGAGAAACGTGATTTTAATCATGATTAGATTCAGGATTGTTATAATCTAAGTAGGATTAATTCTATAATAGTTCATTTTTTTGTTCTAACTTGGCAAATACGGGAATCCCCGCGCCTAAATAATACTCTATTCACATGTGAAGTTTATTCATCTTTTCAAGTTTAAGATAATATTATTTTTCATACATGCATAAATATATGTGTGTATGATTTGAAAATTCTCAAGAAGACCTCACATTAGAAAAAAAAAAGAATAATAAATGTAGGCTTGTTTTATAAATTTGAGTGGAGGTCGAGTTTCTATTTTGAGAATTCTCGTAACTGTGTCATTCTTTTTAATTCAAAAAGTATGAAATAACACTTTTTCAAAACTATATGTGCAGTCATTTGTTTCACTATATAGAAAATAAATAAACTACTATAGAAAACAATTACTCTTTTTTCCAAAACAGGAAAATGAAAACGAGTTTCTGCGTATAAATTATCATATGGTTAGTGGCGCCAATCGTTAAACTAATATATTCAATATATTTCATGAAACCAACTGTAGGAATGTAGGCTCTATATCAGAAGCTCAAGAAAGTATGAATGTCAAGTAAGGAAATCCCAAAGAGGTGACAAAATTTGTCAATAAACAGGAAATGTTTTCCCAAAAGAATAAGAGGATTCAAACAAAGATGACAAGTTTCCCTTGTTATTAGAAATAAGCCATCAAACAACTTATAATACCTTTTCTGTTTGTCACATGGAAAAGTTTGTAATTGTTTTATGAATATGTTATAAAATTTGAGGCATATTTATAGAACATATTTTTAGGTGTTCCATAGATTTGCTTCAATCTTTCAATCATATTCATTGAATAGTTTACATAATATTTTATTTGTTAAATAGACCCTTAAGAATGTTAAAAACTTGTCTTCATTCTCTCTTATTTTTAGGGGTAAACGAAATTGGGGAATTAAATATAATACTGGTTGGCCTTGAAAAAAAGGGTTGCAGCTTATCACCCTTCTCTAGAAAGGTAAATCAAAGGCATCTTTTTCTAAAAGTTATGTAATCATGTTTATGTTATCTTACACTGATTGTGTTGAACTTTACTTTTGTTCATCTCCAATGAGGTAGGAGCAACGGACAAGGAACAGGTTGGTAGGTGATCGGTTTCTATTTCAAATTCATTCTCGAGGCATTAACTTTCTGAACTGTAAAAGAAGACTTACTAATACTTAAGTTGAACGGTGGTGAGGGTGGCAATCCAAAACACCAAAAGCAGACATTGTACCCGCTCTACCCATAAGATGGTGACAAGTGTAACTAAATTCCTATGAATATGTTATGATTATCAATTGTGTGAATTGCAGGATGTTGGTAATGAAGTTATGATCACGTTCAACTTAAAAGTTTTTGATGTGACAAAAGTAAAGAAAAAGGCCTATAGATTTTGCTAACAAAAGGTTTGTTATTGGCCATTCTCTTAGTAGTAGGATGACATGAACCTACCTCAATCTTTGAAGCAGATTCATGCGACACTAAAAAAGAGCCCTTGTTGCCAAACAACCTTAAAAGGCCACAAAAATAATAAGTCATGCAATCCTCGAGTCAACCAGCTATAATATGAGCCTATCCATGTGTGTATATTATAATCCACTTAAATTTGATTTTTTTTTTTCTTTTAACTTCTAATAAATTCACATCACATGGTTTGCGCCATTGGCTAGTGTATATTATAATCCACTTAAATTTGATTTTTTTTTTCTTTTAACTTCTAATAAATTCGCATCACATGGTTTGCGCCATTGGCTAGTATCCTGATAACTACAAATATGGAGTAGTATAAATCCTTTGTATATTTGTACCAAAATGTCAGAGGCGGCATCGAGAGTTTCAAAGAATGATACTGGGTCCTTTTTGGGCTCAGCGAACATACCATATTTATACGTGCAAAACCCAGCAGGTCATCATGGAAATTAAAAAAAAAAAAACAAAAATAGTTACCTAATAAAAAAAAAGTAAAAAAGTTTTGACAAAGGTTCTTATTTTTTCTAACATTAGCTACGTGGACTATAATGGTAGCATTTTATTGGTCTTGTCTATTTTATCAGTATCTATAAAAAGATCATAATCTTAAAAAAGCAGCTTCTTATTTTTAACTTTTCTACTGCTGGTAACATTTGATCCAAGCAAGTCGTTTGTTACGTCTCTAGATTAATTCCCGTGGGCGCGTTATGTTCATGTGTCTTAAGGTAGTAGGACGCGACATCCAAGTTGAAGGGTATACCGTTGCTATCGCTGACACCGACGCAGCTCAGGACCCCTAAGGCAGGGGAAATGGGGGGGCCTTCGAGCCTTTTTCGAGCGGTGGGATTAATATCTCGTGCTCACCCGAAAGAAAGAAGAACAAGAGGTGTTTCATGGTCAACCATTTTCATCAAGTTTGGAAATAGTTAAGCTGATGGGCCTTTCTTCTTATTGGGATCAATTGGACTCTACTCAATCCGTTTTAGATTTGGATTCTAGCTTGAATTCATATTTTCATATGAATTCGACTTGATTTGGATATCACATACTCAAATTTGAATTCAAATTTGGTTACTGAATTGCTTCTTGAATTTTTTAGATGACTAGAAAAAGTATTTCATCCTACTGCTTAAAAAAAAACCGAAACTTGTATTCAACCCCTCGTCCTCCTAAAAGATAAGAGGCAAATTGCTTATTGAATCTCAATTCGATGAATAATTGGATCCATAGTTCTTCATCAAACCTAACTAAGCAAATTTCAAATTAGATCCGCAATCGGATAATACCCAATTCATTTACATATTTAGCACTATCCAATCATTTTCGTGGCAACTATTATTTTGGGGTTAAGTATCCGAACTGTTCAATGTCGAAGTTGAAGTACTTTTCAAGCATTTATAAACTGCTGGCGGTCATGACCGCCGGCGTAATAACCACAGTTTTAGCTTTGTTAGTAACTTCATATACACGTCTAATTTATTTTTAATATTAACAAGTCTGGCTTCTTAGCTTGTCCAATTTCGAAGAAAAGAATCTCATCATTTTAGAATGTTTTTTTGAAAGTCAAGGATCTTCAGTCCACGTATTTGAGCTTGCTTGATCCGACAAGAGCTAAAAACTCAATCTAATAATTTATTAAACTAAGCATCTCAAGTCGGACCTATGACCATGCGTGCTTAAAATGCTTATTTTCGTCATGTTTTAAGAAGTGTTAATCTAAGATTAGAGGGAGAGTGCGTGACAATGAATGCCTGAATATTTGAAATTTTTAAAATTATTTTAAATTGGAGATATCAAAATTCTTTTATTTTTATTTTTATTTTTTTGAGAAAAGAAAATTTTTTATGGTCTTGGACGCCTTGAATTCTTAGAGTTTTAAGATTCAGTAATTGTCCCCAGGAGCATAGCTCAATCGAGCAACATAGCTAATTGAAATTTAAATGTCGTGGTCAGTGTTACGCTCTGGTGTGTTACTCTAATTTTATATTGCAAATAGTAGCAAACATGACACCTAAGTTAAATGATATATTGTAGATCCATCCAAACTCTGAAGTGAGACCTTAGATGTATAATGGTATGGCTTGGAGGGTTTTAGGTTGAAAATGGTTTTCCTTATTAAACATTAAAAAAAGACACCCAATGATTATTTTAAAAGTCAAAGTCATGTTTATTTGAGAAGAAGACATTTTTCACTTGAGTTTACCAATGTCTCCTCAGTCCAAATAAGTTATATGTTATGTCCTTACATGGCTATGACAAAAATTTCCTTCACTAAGAAGTTGTTCCTTGTCTTATGTCTCATGTCCTAGATCATTAAGCGGTAGCTTGGCAGCGAGGACACTATGTAACTGTATTATGAAAGAACAATAGTTTTGGTGTTCCATGAACATACTTTAATCTTTAAAGCAGATTTATAAGATACTCACAAAGTGTTCTGCTACCAAACAACCCATAAAGTTAAGTTTGTTTCCCCCATACAAGATATAAGATATTCATGCATGACATGCATCATTTAAATTAATAAATTGTGGATTTCAGCTTCTTTCAACATCAATATAGATCTTAGATCCAAGCAGCTTCTTAAAACCACCATGGATTTTGAGGTTGGATTGACGTAGGGCATTCAAACCTCAAATATGTGGAGTTAACATATAGGATGATCTCACCTTCAGTGGTAAACAAACCTAATATGAGGTGTTCCATGAATCTAGTAAAATCTTTGGGACAGATTCATCAAACACTTTATTAGCGTTCCATACCCCTCAAAGATCTCATATACATGAATCTAAAGTAAGACCTCTTTCCACAATTTTTACTCGTGAAAACTGCACTCAAACGAAGAGATTTAATTGTTGCCTTACTAATGTAAAGCTTTGGGTCTAGTACTCTTGCTTTCAAGATCGATGATTGTTTCAATATGGATAGCCCGAGAAATGCAGTATAGTTGGTTGGTCTGAGTAACCTGTAGATGATACGTTTTTAATTCGATTCTTGTGGATGCTACTCATTTGAACTCAAATAGCAGCATGTGTGACACTCTAAGTCGAAGGGTGTAGTTAAAAGATCACTCAAATCCCGAAACATCTCTTGATCTTAATGTTGGAAGAAAGGAAAGTGACTTTCGTTATGGTCAAAATCCAACCTGCCTTCATATTAGCCGTCGTTCCACCCAACTAAGTCAAACTCGTTAGGGCGCATAGGAGAGTTGACCCTCTTATAATATATATATTTTCTAACATATAGTGCCCATTTGAGATACATATAGTTGTCATCTACTACTTATTCAACCGGTCATGCACAATGTGAATTTCAAATGAAATTTGATTGGGGACTTCTTTTGAATATATTCAAGAATCTTATTGTACAAATTTTAGATTAACATTTTATAAGATCACATAAAATTCTTAACTTGGTTAACATTTTATCAATGCAAAATCAAGATCACATAAAATTATTAACTTGATGAACAATAAATTTTAATAAATGAGCAATTAGGCAGAAGGGCACGCTGGGTGTTGGGTTCCAATAATCCATGTTCGACCCCTTTGACATTACACGAGGATTGTTGTTGTTTTTATTTTTGCCCTTAAGATGCATTTTAATATTTTTAAACTTAGAAAACACATTTTCTAGCTCAAACATATGATCAGATTCAATTAAGCACACGCAAACACATTTAAAAAATTAAATTATTTAAAAAATTATATCATCTTAGCTAAAATTTTTATAACTGACTAAATGGAGCTTATGTACAATAGTCAAATAGTAGTAAAAAGTAGACATTGTATGCATCTTAAGAGGACGATAAGTTGAATGAGAGTTTAGACTCTCTTATGGACACTACTGCTCTCTTATTTATAAAAATTGTATTACTTTTTAATTTTTATGTACATGAGGGCTTGAATTTTAAACTTAGATTTTTCTTTCTCTGTAAATTTCTGGATCTGCCGGTGCTCGTGGCTGTTATTTTGTAGAAAAAATAAACAAAAAATAGCAAAAACAGACCCCATTTTGTTAAAACGAGAAAGTAGAAGACATTGTAGAATATGCTCAAGCAGGGAGGGGCCAATTTGAAAGGAAAATGCATGAAATTGACGCGTGAACATAGTTGTCCTTGTCCCTTTGCTTAAGGATGCAATGGTAATTGCAGGCTTCACCCCCTCGTACTTAAAAGGCGCGATGGCGGTGTCAGCAGCATCGAGAGCGAAAGGCGGAAGGTGGCGAATCGTTGCTCCCTTCTCTCTTTCTTAGTGTATCTCTTTCTCTCTGATTTTATTTTTAAAAAGCAGAAATCTCGCTTTCCCTTTCGAGTTTGAATCCAAGGAGGAGGGAGAAAATTTTTTGGCCCGGGAATCTCGATCCGTGGCCTGCTGATTTCTCTCTTTGGAAATGTAAAAAATAACTGCGGGTGGGAAGCAGTCGCGTCGCCGAGGAGTCCTGTTCGGAGTCCATCATCGTCTTCATCCTGTCGGTGGGTCTTTTCCCACCGTCTTGCTTTAGCTTAGCGTATCATTTCGAGTAGTTCCTTGGGCGGATTGGTCGTCTCCGTTACGTGAAGATCTGTTGTGCGAGAGTGTGGATTTTCGGGTTGTCTTGTAAGTGTCGCTTGCTCCTTGTTTCTTTCTTGTTTCGCAACGAAGTGTGTTCGCTTTTGTGAATTTTAGGTTTTCATCCTACTTTGTCCGTTTGGTTGGTAGTTTCCTTTGAACAGGGTGTTCAGCACTTCTGTCTTTTGTTCTTTTGTTACATATTCCGTTCGCATTAATCAGGCTCGAAACGTGTTCATCATTTGGTTTCGATTGCGGTGTTTCATTTCGTAGATCTTCCTTTTTCTTCCACGAATTTTAAGTTTATCTTTTTAGTGCTTCTTACGTGAGCCTAGTCGATATAATTTTCGTGGTTGTTGCTTTCATGTATTGGCTTAATTGTTGCCGGAAAATATTTGTGGTTGAATTTTATTTAAAACTGCAGTGAGTATAATCATTACAGTTTTCTCATTTTTTTGTTGTTTCTTAGGTGGATTTTTCTTTGGGCTGACTCTACGTGATCTTCGTTGATTAGTTTTTTTCGTGATGATGGTAAGGTGATTTCTTGCTTCGTTCGGAAACTCTCGTTTCTTTTATCATCTGACTGTTTGCTGTTCTGTTTAACAGGTGGAGATGTTTTTGGGGCATTTTCATGTTATCTACGTCTGTTGGTCGCTTCGAGTTATTTAGGCTCTAAGTCACTTCTTTACGCCAAATGGGTTGCTTCCAATCAACGGTTAGGAGACAATTTCCAGGATATGAAGACCCCACGGTTCTGGCGGCACAAACAGCTTGTGAGCTTATTCTGAAACATGTTTTCCTTCCTTTTATTAATTTCATGGCTTATTAGGTCTTCTTTGTTCCCGCGCTATAGATTTGTCGTGAGGTGCTTTTTACCTATGTGACTAGTTCCATCTATAGAATGAAAATGAAATCGTAAGTTTTGGGGGTTCTAATGACATGTGCGGTGCAAGAAATTAAAGGTTTTGGCCCCAGGCATTAAATATGGTAGTTAGATTGAATTACTGGATTCAAAGAATGACGCTGCTTACCTAAACCCCATTAATAGCAGGAACAAAAGAATAGCACCTAATTGGTTATCTGCTTTCTGATTGGAGTGATTCAAATTCAGCGTCTATAGTTTTGTCTGTCCAGTTGATCATGCAACTTAATAGAACTGAGAAGTATGTGATTTTCTTAGCTCAAGAACTCCAAATTAGGATAAATTTATTCAAAGGATTCAGATGGTTCACATCATAAAGCGTGGTGTATAATCATGTTTCTTTGCAGTTTGGACCTAATGAGAAAAATAGTAAGAAGGAATAAGCAATGTTTGTTGAACTAGATGGACCTGGAGTTGATATCAGCTTTGGAGAAGTGTTCTGTCTGTACCGCAACGATGTGTCAAATCCGTAAGGATCACTTAGGAAGTTTCTTCATTAGGTTTTGGGCCAGTGTTAGATCAGTGCTCTTACAGAAGTCAAGAGAAGTGTTTGTATAATTGTCACTTGAGGTGCAGGAAGTTTGTTTTTCATAATAGTCGCAGGACCCATTTTATAATATTGGCCATATGATTATTCCGTTATGCTCAAGGCTTTAATTATGTTCTTTTGATTAAAAAAATTGATGTATCCTATTGTTCTTTGTATATATTTTTGTTGGATATTGTTATCCATTACTAATCGGTCTTATTATGTCATCGTCTATGGTATGAGGGGATTTTTTTTTTATTTATCTGTCCAACTATAATGATATGCATCTCTACTCAATTTGTAGTTCATTTTGTTTTCTTCTGGTTTTCCATATTGGATATTTTACTTAGATTACCTTTGATGCACGTGAACAATATGGTGAATGCATTCAGTATGAGGGAATAGCAACTGACGAGCATGCAACTTACCATTCACTTTATAATATCTCCATGTACTGCTAGTTTAAATTATGATAATCCTAATGCGGTTTGTGACAACGATTTTCATTGAGATTATCCTTGTGCTTGATGAAGGCAATACTTTCTTAGTACACTTGATTGGCTTGTGAGAAGTAGGATTGCTTGTAAACAAAGAACTAAACAAAACATGAATTAGTATGTTGGTGCACTTTACTATAGAGAAGATGACATTACATCTTTCATAAACTGGTATGCACTTCCATCTAAATGGGAAATCTAGGGGGTTGTGCTCTTATATTGAATATTGCTGTCTGACAAAGCCACGACAATGTTTAAATCATGTTCTGGGATGTGTAAGTCGAAAGCAATAAGGGGGTGTAAGTAGAAAATGATAGGGGCTACCAAATATATGAGAGAACAGGATTAGTTAGAAGTTGGTAACATAAATTTTTATATGATAAGTGTGAAAGTTTTGGTTGGCAGCACTGTTTATCTATAGGGGTAACACATACTCCTCTCCTGAAACTTGGTTCATTTGAAGGGAGAATATAATTTTGAACTAAAGATGTAATTTTTATTTAGGCAAAGATGATCTTGAGACTTGAATAATCTTTTGTAACGTGCTGTTACTACTTTCAACTCCTTTCATTTCATGGTAACAAATGAACAGTTTAACTCCAAGATACATAGACAAACAAAAATTTTAAGTTTTCACGGTTTTGTGAAGATGTATGTCCATTATTCAATATTTATGATTTTATATTATCTTGTCAGATAACTTATCATCTTTAAAGAAATATGATTAGATAATTTTCAGGTCTGTTTCTTGTTTTTCATTTTGTTTTTATGACAAACAAATGGAGAATGATATCTCTTTATTTTTATTTACAGTATCAATTGCACCGGAAGCTTAGATGGAAGCATATCACCAATATGACCAATATTTTGAAAATTCCATGATATTATCATCATTTTAAAGCTGGCTGGAAACCCAAATGAAAATTTGAGCATGAATGTTGCCATATTATCATGAGATAATCCTGTAGCTTTCTGTGGTTTTCTAAAGAACCCATGTTTGTATTTTTAAGCACATGATTTCTTTCTTTTAGCTTCTTCTATGTTTTCAATCCTTTGTGCTTGTTTCTTTAGAATTTTCTTATGACAAAAATACTAGAAAAAGTAGTATCTTGTGAATGTATGACCTGTTTTCATATTATTTGCATGTTAAATTTTTTTATTTTTCTTGGAAAAAGAAATCCTGAAACAAGCCTTGCCTAGAAATTGCCAATGACAATATTTTTCTGCTGTTAGAACTTAGAAGTCCATGTTTTCACATGAAAATGCCTTTTCTTTCAGTTGTTGCTCCAAAATTCTCTACATTCGGTATTTTTTATTTCAGTGGATTTCCTTTTGCAACTTTTCTGTGTGACTTGTGCCTGATGCCTTGCTGAGGATAGCTGATGTTTCATGTTCTTGTTTACAGTCAGTGTTAGTGAAGTGGAGGCTCTTTTTGAGCTGTTTAAGATTATCAGTAGTTCTGTTGTAGATGACGGATTAATAAATAAGGTAATCCACCAGCACTTACGCCATCTTATTTGGACATTTTGCTGTCTCTTATATGCATCTTTTACTAATCATGCATTTGGAAATTCTGAATGGCATGTTTCATGTGATCTTGCTTGTTTGAGTACTGTTAATTTCATTTTTGTGCTTTTCTCTCTGGAGCACTTATACCTTTTGTATCCTTGGATGCTTAGAAAGGCATTGTGGATAATGTCGGAAAGATTCTTGAAAGACTAGAGATATGGCCATGGGTAAGGTTGTATGTACTACATAAGCATGTCCATTGCGTTATTGGGATCTCAATTGGATAACCTTAATAAAGGATCAAATATGATATGCTCTGTCCAAGTGATGTTGACGAGTTTTAATGTAACTAGGTTGTTCAACCTGCTTCATTGGTTGGTCTGAAGAGATATGTTTATGAGGCATCAGCAAGAAATCTAAGATCATATCAGTATCCACATGATTCCACAAATGTTTGCTTAGAAGTTGTGAAGTGGAACTGCTTGACATCCTCAAATTAATAAACTTTGTGCTAGTCTAACATGTGTCCTCAGTCCTTCTAGTTAGGTGGTTCACCTTATCAGAGGTTGCCTCTCTTTTCTTTTCCAAAACATTTTCCCTGGTTTGATGTTTGTGTGGTGCCATTTAGTTCTTCAGAGGTCTGCATAATCATTGTAGCAATATTCTTTTGTCCCTCTTTTGTTCTGTTTGGCTATAAGCAACTAGGCTGATCTCTTGATAAATGTTTCTTTTACATTACCTTATTTGTGTTTTAATGTAGGAAGAGCTCCATTTAGCTCTCTTCAAGAACAGAAAGAAGGAGAACCTATTTGCAAACCGGGTAACCTTGAATGTCACTTTAATTTGTTTAATTCAAAATTTATTGCAACACAATTGTCATCCATGCTTGATAAATATTCTGCACATTTACACACTTTATCTCCCTTTTTGTGTGGGGGTGTGTGTGCTTTGAATGCTCCTGTCCCACTTTCTTTTGTTGGTTAGTTACTTTTAGTGTGTTTCTTTCCTTGTACTGTCCTATGTTTTGAGGTAAAGTTGCATTGTTTGGAACAGATCTTTGACCTGTTTGACGTGAAGCAGAAGGGGCTCATTGATTTTGGTGACTTTGTTCGCTCTCTCAGTGTCTTTCACCCAAATGCATCAGAACAGGATAAGATAGACTGTACGTTAATCGCACTTGTCTTGGTACATCTGTATCTTTCTTATTGTGTCACTGCTGCATTTTTGTGTTCCATTTTATTTTCTGCTTCAAAACTCTTTAACTTGTTTTTATCATGTTGCAGTTTCATTTAGACTTTATGACTTGGATGGTAGTGGCTTCATCGAGCGGCAAGAGGTAAAACAGAAGTTTTGGATTTGCAATTGACTGAATGCTGTTTTTTGAAATAACTTAGAATATCGATTTTGTTCGTAATGCTTCTTGTATGTTCCTGCCCTCTTTTCCAAATTTGGGACAAAGGAATAAATTTGTAATATGTGATGCCTGACCTCTTGACTGCAAAAGCTTTAGAA
Organism: Nymphaea thermarum; assembly: GCA_011799765.1. Classification (NCBI taxonomy): domain Eukaryota; kingdom Viridiplantae; phylum Streptophyta; class Magnoliopsida; order Nymphaeales; family Nymphaeaceae; genus Nymphaea; species Nymphaea thermarum. The sequence continues at coordinate 96,129 of JAANDH010000463.1, forward strand.
AATGAAAGTGCAAATCTTTTATGCCTGGTAGTATGTATTGAATATGATAAGAAATTCTTTCCCCTACATTCTTGTTTATCAGAATATGTACCTATTAGTTGGTTTATATTTGTCCTTTCTTTTACACCTATTGCACTAATTTCACTACATCCATCCCTTATTTGGCAAGCAGAACGATCTTACCAATGAGTAGCTACAATTTTTGTGGAGGACCTAATTCTTTTAACATGGGCCCTGAGAATCGCTAAAGCAATGGCAATGAAATAGGAGTATCAGAAAAATGAAGTTGGCTTTGAAATACAACCTTGTACTTTCTGTTAGCTTCCTTTTTTGTAAATGATAATGAAATTAAAAGGCGAAGAATGTCTCTTTCAGGAATATGAAACTTTTATGCCAGAATGCCAGATTTCCTACTTTTTTGTTTTGCTTCTGTATTGAAGTATGTCTTTGGAACAAATTTTTGTGTAAGGTGTCATTAGCTATCTGCTGTGTACAGCTCTTTACATTTACATGGTTCATCTTCTTTTGCAGGTTAAGCGAATGTTGATTGCCCTTCTATGTGAATCAGAAATGCGACTATCTGATGAGACAATTGAAGTAATACTTGACAAGGTAAGCTTCTTTCTGTTATATTATCCGGCCATAAGCTGCTCTGTTAGAGTTAATGAATTGCATTTTTGTCCACATGTAAAAAATTGGAATGCATATCTGATCCATATTCATTTCACGTGTACAAGTTGATCAAGATGGCACATGTTGACAGTGGTTGATTTTTTCAGTAAAGAAGCATCCGGATCCTGTTTATCAATGTTTCCTGTATTCTAGTTGAATTGGGTTTTGTATTCACTGTGTTATAGGTTTATTCAGTGCTTTATTGCAGTAATCGCTACCACCTAGTCGGTTTAAGCTTTCAAGCTGCAAACACAGTAACGAATTTAAAACTAATTGGAGCTCCATCTCGCATAAGCTTTTCTGTTTTCTTTCTGGGTTTCTCACTGCAATTATGTTGAACAGTTCAATAATATATCACTGTCACTCTTAAAATTGCCAGACATTTTTGGAAGCTGATGTCAACCAAGATGGGAAGATTGATAAATGTGAGTGGCAGAACTTTGTCTCTCGGAACCCATCACTGATGAAAATCATGAATCTTCCTTACCTCAAGTAAGTATTTCTTCCTAATTAAGTCACGGCTACATCCTGGTTTTGTGTGTTTGTTTTCTTGCATTTGCACAAATGTGTATTTCTATATCCGAGTGGCTCTCATCGTTTGCTTAGCATGATATAACAGTTTGTTCATGGTTGTGATGTCGTATGTGTTATGTATGTGGCAATGAATTTTCTTGAATTTAGTGGAATAAAAAATGTATTGAGCATGCAAAGTATTGATTCGATAATGTTTAGAAATTTTAAAAAATTACAGCAACATAACCAAGAGATCTTGTTCAAACCTTGTGTTTACGGGTATTGTCTCCAAATAATTGCCTTGAGGTAAATGCCATGGTATAGATGAATTAGAATCTGCGAAGAACTGATTGGTAGGTACTAGATTTGTCGAACTTGAAGAAGATGCCCAATCAAAGCTGCTTAAAACTATTCTGTCAAACAAACCAGAGATTTGCTGTTAGAAATAAGTATTAGGTCAAAGGGAACCTTGGAAAGAAGCATCTTGTCTTTCTGAAAGCATTTTTTTTCCCTTTTTTCAATTGGCAAACTTGGTTAGGCAGATAATCTCACCTGATTTTTGAATTTTTTGACCCCCTTGAACTTAAATTGTCTCAAACCTAACCACCTAGCCATTGGCCAAGTGCATGGAGCTGGCTACTAAGTTACAAGGTACTAGGGTGATGGAGTTCCCTTATCTGGGTTATAATATCACAGACCAGAATTTTGGATATCGAAACCAGTCCTTGAACAGTAAAAATTGTTATTTAGCAAACAAAACTTTGATGCACGTTAGCACTAATTCAACAGGTACTATGGGATGCGCGTTTGTCTCACTCTCATCTTATAATTTTTTTGCATTCCAAAATCTGTGCATTAGAGTGTTACTGACAGTGCATAACTAGAATCTTTGAGGAATGGTGATGCTAGAAAGAATTTCAACAGTCTGATGCTCTTGGAATAGAGCTAAAAGACCATTGCGTTCATGCTCAGGATTCTTTAAAGTTCCTTTTCTTACCCTTTAGGTTCCTTTGACTGATATTTTTCTTTCTCATGCAGGGATATAACCACTACCTTTCCAAATTTTGTGTTCAATTCTGAAGTTGATGAAATTGCAACATGAGTATTATGGAAAAGCTACTTTCAAGTGTATACTCTTGTTTTTTCCCCCCCTTTTCACAGAAGAGAGAATGGCTTGGAGGGAGTGAGAGAGGGAGGGAAAAGTTTTCCGATTTATTGATTCGTGAATATTTTGTGATTCTGGGTGGCAAGTTATTGTATTCTGTATCAGGATTGTCAAGGGTTCTGTAATTGATCAATTCTTATTGTAAATGTTTTTAAAAGTTCAATGTGTTCAAAGCATGGCCATGAAGATGAAAGTTTCTGAACTTCAATCCGCCTAAGCGCTTGTCCTCTTGGATTACGGCAAGAAGTGCCCTGTGCTACTTGCCCACAAGGACTCTTAATTTCTGGCTAATGAAGCGTCCAACTTAAGGCGGCCTATCCGTAGGTACCTTCGATGTGTTTGCCATGACATGGAAGCTGTAGAAGGAGTTCTCACAGAAGGGGAAAAGGTACTTGGGTTTAGCAGTGAAGGACAACCATAACTCGATGTGGTAAATATGGAGCCTATTACCTGCTCCTATGATGCTAAAACCATGTGAAAAAATATGTTTCAGTCTGGAAAATTTTCTTTTAACTAGTTTTGATGTATAGGCCTTTAAGAATTTCTTTTCAGGCGAGTTGTTCCCAAGCTTCCCTCTGCCTCCCCTCCTTTTTTCAGCTACCTTCATGCTACAAACATTGTTGATCTGACTGGTTAAGCCTTCTTTCCCAGACTAGAGGGGTTGGACAAAGGAGATGTCTTCATTTGTTCCCATCAATTCGTATTTCCTGTTTCTTTTTGAAAATAGGCCTTTAACGGTCAACACTATGGTTTCTTTAAAAGTGTCCTATCAAAATGATCCGTCCAAATGCGTGGCAAATCAGGTGCTGTAAAGTTGCGTAAGTGAATATGTGCAATGGTTCACAGCACTAAGATCGACCCAAGGGCCAAGCATATTGGCCCGCCATTTCCTCCCTTTCGTCCTTTGTAGAAGGATCAAGCGATGAGTTGGGGCATCCGACAGAGTCGGAAAGACGTGAGGAAGATGGGAGAAATATCGGACGGTAAAGCAGCGGAAGAGACAGAAGAAAGAAAGGGAGTATGCTGGGAGGTGAGCTTCCCGAATTTATTGACCAAAAAACGTGTTTACAGAGGCAAAGAAAGAACGGGGGAATGCAGAGCAAGAGTAAAGATAAAAGTTCGTTCGCCTGTGTCATCTTCAGTTTGTCTTCTTTATGAAGTTTTTTGGAAAATATATTAGGGCCAGATGTTTATTTTGTGTAAGTGCGTCCATACATCTACGTGTTGTTTATAATGAAAATAAACAGTCTAGGTAGTGTTTTATGTTTTATGTGTCATTTGTTCTAGTGTTATAAACAATCTCCAAAGTTTTGTCTTCTTCCTATTGTGCATTAAAAAAATTGAATTAAACTGTGAGATGTGATAGTGTTGGTATCAGTTCTCTTTGATTGGCCCACCACCTGGGCTGTATATTTCAAGAGTGACTAGAAGAAATTTGATCTGCATAACAGAAAATCCTCAAATCTAGCAGGCTTAACTACTTCCGGTGCATATGTGATAGTGGAGTGGCACCTAGCAGGTTCGAGTTTTTTATTTTGGTCGGGCAACGGCGCCCAGTTGCACCCGTAATGCCAAGAATCAGTCATAATACATCCTTTAAGACATGTTTGAGAATCATTGTTCTTCTCAGTACTCCAAGCAAGCCTTGACTACCGTACTTCACAACAACAATGCAGTGAATGCTGTGATAGATTTGAAGGCTTGGCATCATTTAGCAGATCTACAAGTACAGAAACTAAGGAGACCGGTGGGTAACAAAGCTATAGATTGGGGGGAGCACCTAAAAGAAGTAGAGTTAAGGTAGCAAAGGGAAGAGCATGTAAACGAGGCATGCTCATTGTGTTCCTAAGAATAGTTTTTAACAAATTATGTACACATATATGTGTGTGTGTGTATGGTAGAAACCACACTCTGGGACAAAAACTAAACCCTCTCAATATCATATTTAAGTGTTTCTTTTGACATCTAACGTTATCAATATGATCTTGAGGTTAGGTTGATGCAATGTATATATTAAGTTGATCATTTTTAGGTTTTAATAGTGTAGCCTCAACATTTTGATCATATAAAAATCAACATTTTTCATAAAAACAAATTGATTCAAAGCATGTTTTATATCAAAATAATTTTTATAAATATATTAGAATGTTTATATTTTAGTTAAAATAATTTCTTTGGCAAAAAAAAATAAAGGGTTTGGTTTTTATCTCTGACCTAAGTGTCGAGCTTTTACCTCTCTCTCTCTCTCTCTCTCTCTCTCTCTCTCTCTCTCTCTCTCTCTCTCTCTCTCTCTATAATGTCAAATGGTTAAAAATTAAAAACTATTGCTAAAACAGTTGCTATATCATAGTGATATATGACGACAGTTTATGATGCTGTTTATAGTGCTTTTACCGTAAATTTTAACGTGCATCTATCGTATTTGAATCTTCATAGCATATATTCATATACAATATTTTTTATAACATGAGTATGATTTGCTTTTCAATGGAGAGCTTAGCTCTAGCCGACAGGCTACCAGCAGTTGCCAAGCGCGAAAGGAATGACCTTCACCGGCCACTTGATCGTCTCTCGATTCAGGTTGTGGCACAACGATGATAAAATAGTACTCAAGGAAGTTGGCCTGAAAAAAGAGCTCTCCACAACGTCTTAAGAAAATCCCTGCCCATGAAAGTAGAAAAACTTAAGCTGGAGCCTGACTAGGCTAGATAACAGTTTTTTAATATATTTTATTGTTTTTATATATAATTATAATCTTTTATTAAGAATTTTAATATTTATATATTGTTTTATATTAACTATATATCATTTTATAATTTATTCAGGCCAGCCCGGGTTCCAAGTGTCGGGTCGGCCCGAGACTGACTTCTTAACGGGCTGGGCCGGGCCGATGCCTAGGCTTAGAAAAACTTATGCCTTCTGTCCTGAGTTTGTGGGGATGGAGGCGGCGCCAATCTTGGCACTGATCGAGGGTAGGAGAGAGTTGTGTGTGCCACTTACAAGACAATGTATGCCAGAAAACAAAAGTTGGGAACGGGGTATTTTGAAAATTATTTAAAAAGAAATGTTTTTTTTAGTATTTTAGCCTTTTTCAGTTTTTATTTTTATTCCTACAAAGAAGTTCTTTATTAACCAGAGACATTTTAGTCATTAACCATACTAGCGCACAAAAAAAAGTATGCACCAGCTGGTGCTTATAACCAGCTGTGATCGAAATCAACTTTGTTGAGGGCAGCAATGAAGGGATCTAGGATCAGATATTGAGTGTCTTCACCCTGCTTTAAGCTTTCTAGGAAGGGATCAAGCATGCCATTCATGGCCGTAACTATTTAAGTCTCATTCTCTAGGAATTTTTCGTTAGACGGGATAAACTATAGTGTCAAAATTTTGATAGATAGTAAAATATAATTTTTGAAAATGTTTATATTGCCTAAATGAAAATGTTTTAAAACTGCATGTAGTTTTTTTTTTTTTAAGGCCGTCTCTGGTGAAGCTCTAAGTGGGTTCTTTGAAATAACTTTAAATATGAACAATGTAGGAGAAAATACTCCTAGTCTAAGTGGGTTCTTTGGAATCATGAGAGTGCAAACCATGTAAGACATTAAAAAGGTCTCAGTCCAAGTGGTCCTTTGGAATCATGGAAAATGAGAACCATGTATGGAAAATAGTATGAGACCAAGTGGGCCTTCTGGAATCATGAAAAATACGAAACTAGAGAGAGAGAGAGAGAGAGAGAGAGAGAGAGAGAGAACTGTCCAAAATCATGAGTTCTAACTTGTAATTAGCTATTGTAGTAAAAATGCGGCGAACTTGATGTCTTAGTATCTTTGTTAAAAAGCTTCAAATGCATCTGAATATGTCATTGCTGCTTATGATCGACAGCCACAAACTATCCCAACTACGATTCCTCAACTCGTAGGCATTAAATGAATCCTACAATAAGATTTACAAAAAAATGTGCACAAAACTTGCAATTAAGATCTATAGCACTTTATTCTTTCCAAGTAGGACACAGGGCAACAGTTATTTGCTTATTATTAGACCTCATATTGAGATCTTCGAATTGACAGCTTCTTTAACATGAAAATCTAGTGTTATAAACAACTGATTCTTCACCATTTGTGTCACACTAGATCTGCTTGAACTCCACAATCTGCCTGAAGTTCTCCCAGGGCTTGACCCATATCATGGCTTCAAACTGCTCTATTTCTCCTTTGTTGTCAACCGCCTCAATGACCAAGTAGTATATGATTCCTGCCACCACTTGAGTCCTTGCAGTTACGACCCTCGAGAACTTGATTGGTGCCGCAGGCGTCTACAAAAACACGATAATGATCAATGAACTCTTCCCATGATCACCCTTAGCTTTAGGGAGAAGATCTGCTGAAAGGGTAAACGATTTTCTGGAAAGAAGATCAATTACCTGCAGGCAGAATTGTTCAACTGCAAATATAGCAAGCTCTATGATTTCCAGATCATGGGTGCGATCGTCGCCGTCGCTACCGGAGTCAGAAATTCCTCCCGGAGTATCCATCGCGGTGGCAGTATCTGGATGGAAAACCAAGAGCATTAAGTACGTGAGCACGACCATCTTGAGAAGAAACTGCAACATTGGAACCATTTTCCTCTCTCTAGCTTGCCACGAAAAACTGCTTCTCAGAGGTTTTTTATAAGCTAAGAGACGTCTCTCTCTCTCTCGTAACCGCAATACTTTCTCACGAAACATGCATGAGCATTAGAGTCCTTACCAGCAAGGAAATCTCTCTTTCATGTATATTTTGAATGTCAGGAGCCTAGTGCTTGTGTTACTATTTTCTCAACAAGTTCCACTTCCAAGGAAAATTCGAATTGAGCGCTCTTTAGAACAGTGACGAAACTGTATGCCTGCCCCAAAGACATAAGATTACTTGGTTTAGAATATGTTCATTTGTGATTTAAAGCAGATCATGGACAATATGTTCAGATAATAGATTCTCATGACCTACATGTTATGTTGGAGCTTTGAGTTTCACATCAGTGGCAGAGCGAGAAGCTTTTAGCTGAGGAGCAGTAATTTAATTTGATTAGGCCCTGAGACAGACCACTTAATAACTTTGAGCCAGATCCAAGGAGGCACAATATCAGGAAAGGTTAGAAACGACTATTGTTCCATTAATCTACTCCAATCTTTAAGACTGTTCCATTAATCTACTCCAATCTTTAAGACAAATTCATGAAATACTCACATAGTATCCGTGCTTCTGCTTCTAGAAACGACTATTGTTCCATTAATCTACTCCGATCTTTAAGACAAATTCATGAAATACTCACATAGTGTTCGTGCTTCTGCTTCTTGAAATGATTCCTTATGGCTGAAGCCAGGCCATTGCGGTAAACAGATGGGTCTTTGTAAGCAGATTTTTACACCTAGCTGCTCAGCCACTGACTCAAATGATATATGCATAGAAAGACTAGTGAAGGAAATGAACTGAACCTCCTTTGCGGCCTGCTCCATCATCAACATGGAGTTAAAACATATCAATTAAAAAATGAACCTTTCCTTCTCGTTGCCACCATAAAGCTAGAAATTTTCTTCCATAAGGCATTAAATATATGATTAACAAATTTTCAATTAACCATATGACAATGACCCGAATCTCCTAGGGTTATCCCATATAACTAGACCCAAGTTTACCCTAACACTGAATTAAGTTTTCAAACAGTGGGCTCTGTGGGGCATATGTCCCACGAAAACCCCAACTGTGAGCTGCCGCAGTCCCTGCATATGGCCAGTGCTCATCGGAATATGTGAAGGGATGTAAAAGTTGGTTCCTGATTATTTGAACTTAACCTGCTTCACTTCTTTTTCGAGCTTCCTCATGGCAAAATTTGGCTTAGTTGCATCCATGGGACAATTGTTGATTGTATCACTGTGTATCGGTGTGTATCAATTTGTATGGGTCTTCGACTTGCATCTCTGCACCTCATTTAAATGAGCAGGGCTCATAAAGATTCTGCAGACCTGCCGCTGATTTTGTTAATTCGAACAGTGCCTACTGTTTTTTTAATAAATTAGTAATACATACATAAATATTCTATACACTTTAGAAAAAGAATCCTCAGGGTTGCTGCAAAAGATTGACCAGGGGCTTGTTGGCAGTTAGTATCTGTTTATGCGATGCACAAGTTGAAGCATGGCAGGACACCAAAAAGTTCATACTTCAGCACCAAGATGGTGGGTCTCTTTTGCTCTCCTCAAAAAAGCAAAATCATGATAGTTTGAAAAGATCATCATGCATTATCCCCTTGTTACTGTTATCCGTACCAAAACGCAATTTCATTAGAAATGTAAGAAATTCATAACTGAATGGTGCCCATTTGATACATGGACCAGTTGCAAATGGATCGGATTGGAAGGTTGGATTAAAATCAGATCCCCTGCGATTGGAAAACCGTAAACAATATCCGGCCCATGATGCTAGAGGACTGCCAATGAAACAAAACGAGAAGCACACGAGACTGGTGGAAGACAACAGAAGAATACTTAATCTTACGTTGGCCCATTAAGGTACAACATACACGGCTGGACCGGGCCATGATTAGCCCAGATCCGCACCTGGCTTATAGAGCAAGAAAATTGAGTTCAGATATGAATCTATTTATGTCCGAGAAATCGGAGTGAGATCTGAATCTAAATCTATTGTTGTAATAAGGCAAAACCTCCCAAGCTAGAAAAGAATTTTGTGTACCCAAAAAAGGAAATGGTTCAGATGTCCATACCACAAATCAGAAGAGAAACAGTCTTTGAGAGGCTTGGTGCAATGTCGGGACACGGCCTGGTAGGCAGTCATGGCATCAACTCTTTATGCTGCAAACGGGAGCCACCTGACACGCACGAAAAAAGACTTTGTACCCTAAAAGGACGAGAGGTTGGGTGGAGGCTTTGGCTCTCATTTAGGTAGTAAGATGAAATACTCTTATTGCTCGCTCAAAAACCGTCTTTAACAAATCCCACCCAGATCAATTGAAATGAAAATGAATATTAGTTTGGACCTGCTTATAACATCCATATGATTTGAAATACTCCTCTTGCTCGCATCTTTAACAAATCCCACCCAGATCAATTGAAATGAAAATGAATATTAATTTGGACCTGCTTATAACATCCATATGATTTGAACACCCGATGGTTAAACTTCACTGTCATAACCATGGGTTATGACCACTGAACTGTATCTCTAGTTCGATCTCCAACGGTTATGCTCTTGCATGCAACTCTAAACCCTAAGACAAAGGAAAATGAGGGCTTTCAGCTCTTAGTCGGATGGAGGGATTAATCTTCTGCTCACCCAAAGAAAGAGAGAGACAGCCATGTGCCCAAATGAACTGCATATATGATACGGCCTGAATTGTCAGTATACGGCTGAAAGCTATCATGGTCAGGCGACACATGAAGTGAAATGAGTAGTGCCCTGAATCGCCAATCTCTACCCTCATTCCCAACTGGATCCTAAAACTGCCAACCATAGATGCTGCTAGCCGGGCCCAATCCAATTCCAAAGCCAGAAAGGCCACACTCAGTGGCAGACCTAGGTGTGGAGCTTGTGTGGGCAGTTGCCTACTCTGACCCACATCATTTAGTTGATTTACATATTGGTGCGGCCATATAATTTAATTTATTTCTTATCAATACCCTTTAAATATAAGATTTCTTACGATGTCAGTGTCCTTCGGCCATAAATAAATTTCTGGCTCCCCCACTAACCACACTTCATCATTCTAATTATCATAAAAAATCGACTGTCCTTCATGCATGAGTTAAATGTAATATGAATAACTTTCTTTCATGCATGAGTTAAATGTAATATGAATTTGCCAATGTTAATCTGAACATTTATCTGAACATTTACCTAAATATTTGTGCATGTGTTGGCATGTTGATCACAGGAGCACTCGTTTTACGTGCACTCTATCACGTGGTTGGATGGATTCTTGTGACAATGTGCGTGAACATCGCTTTGCGTACACTGGGACCATGTGTAGGGACATACTTGTTTGACTGCGTGCATGTGCAGCAGTGTGTGAATGCCGCGACTTTTAGACACGGCCGGGTCACGGATCAGCAACAGTTTCATGTAGGACCACTGCTCACTTGCTTTGAGTTCACTCTTGTTGATTACTCCCTATGTTGGGGATCTTGTTCTTTCAACAATTTGGGGGGACAAGCAAGAATGATGGCAAAGAGCAGGACAGATACTCCTTTGTCATCATTTTACTTTCACAATTTACAAAAATGATGGCAGATCATGTGCCTTCACACTGCTCAACCACCCACAAGTTTGAGTCAGTGGGAGATCTTAGAAGCTCTCACTAAAGCAATCTGAAAAAGAAAAGAATATATATGATGGCTAACTAGCTTAATGGTGATGCTCATTCTTGGAGATAAACAAAACCTAGGCACTGTCATGGCTTGCCTTCTCTTTTCCTCTTTTTCCCTCTCTTTTCATGTGATGACTGTGATAAAGAAGACCTTTCTACCACTTGATGCAGTTGGTGAAATCCATTAATGTCCCACATGCAGATCTTAGTACTGGATTTTAACCTTGAGAACAGGAATGCCTCTTACGGATTTTGAACGATGGGCCTCCTGTGTCAGGTCATAGGGCCAAGTACTCCTATGGACTGTCATGCAACAAAGGAACAGGAGTATCGAGAATGACCAACGAAGACAACTCACGCCCTGATGAAGGACGGAGACAACTCATGGCCTGGAGAGAGGAAACGACATATACTAACCAGGTTGAGAGTATCAACTTGGCAAAGTGGTACAATGTAATTTTCCGAAAAAGTAAAACAAAAAAAGAAAACATTCTGAAAGAGTTTCGTGACATTAAGTTGAAAAGGAAAAAAACACGATCTTGGCATTAATTACTCACTCATTTAGAGCTTACAAGCAGGATATGTCTCAGAGCAATAGGAAATTATTTGAACAAAAAAAAAAAAAGAATCTTCATATAGATTTTGTAGATCCAACACATAACGCCTACAATAGTTAATATTAGAGCCATACTGAAGGACTGCTGATTAATCCAGGGAAAAGCACAAGCATTAAAGTTAACTGATTATATCATCCATCCTCGACCAACCTAGAGAATACGGCAAAACCTTTGGCGTTTCCTCTGTTTCATTGGCTTTGGTGGCTGAAGAACTGCTCTTATAGCAGCATCAAATACACTTTTAACATTCTGCAGCCAAACAAATTTCACATAATTATGCCCTGCAAAATTTTTAGCCAACAAAACAATGCACCAATTATCTCATTAATCCATTTCTCTACAATGAGCATTAGGCATATTCCTCTTATGAACAATAATGGCATTCACATATTAGAATGAGCTTTTAATGTTTGAAAGTTGCCTCTTTTACCATGCATTGTTTACCAGTTCATATGCGTGCCTCTCTATAATGCAAGACAGAGATACACACACAAATGCTCCTTGGAGAATTAGAAACTATGTCAGTAACAGTAGTACCTGTTGAGTCTTGGAGCTGCACTCAATGTATGCCACTGCACCTATATTCTTCTTGAGCTCCTCACCCTAAGACAAAATTGCAATCTGGTGAGCAAATAAGATAGCCCAATCAGGGGACAAGCATCAGCAGATCTCATCACATAGTAGACTCATGACATAATTCTGCAACTGAGGAATAGCTGGCAGGATGACAGTGATAAAGATAATCACTGTATGTAAGACTAGTTCCTGGCTTGGAGCAGCTGATGGTAACTCAATCTACTAAATGACTTAAAGCAGCTCATCATGGTCAAATAATGACTGAAAACATACACCCATTCAAGCTGAGGAATTCAAGTCAATCAATAGGAGTTGTTAGAATCTGCAACCAGGTACACAATTTTTCAACAGATGTTTTCAGCTTTACAATGGGATTCTTGTTTTGGTATTGGCTGCCAGAGCTGAGAATGCAAACTCTCAAGTTGGTTTATGAAGATTTCAAACACTAACCTGCACTGTAGAGATAGTAGCTGCACCAGGATGATCAATAAGGAACTGCTTATCATCTCTTAGGTCTGTTCATCCACATAAGTCAAGGTATCAAATGATCATTAATGCCTCAGCTTGAGAGCCTATTTCTTCAAGAATCACCAAATGTTACTCAAATTTCCTGACTCATCAAATGTATGTTATTTAAACTTTTATCAGGATATCACTGCATCTAAGCGAAAGTATTTAAAGCCATTTTTTATGATATCATATCCATGCAACATAAGCCATGATTGAAAAAGTAGCAGGTTTAGACATGCTCGTATTACAAAGAAAAAAAATATACAAGAATTCATGTTATTCAAATTAAGCCATTGAAACTGTGGAATTTAGTTGAATGTCTATTTGGTTGGAAGCTTAGAACATCAAGGTGACAAGAATTTTGATGCCTCACACAATGAGAAAGAAATCTTCCTGTCAACACTAACCTAGCAAAGAAACTGCACCTTTCTGTGAAGAAACAAAAGGGAAAGAGAAGCTTGAGTAGGACAGTGAAGCCCTGGATTTCTATGGTTAGATAATAGCCGTAAATGAATCTCCAGTTTGTGCAGGCATCAACATTAGTTCTCCAGCAATATTCTATACCCAACATTCTGGGAAACTGGTCAAGGGAAAAAAAAATGGTAGAACCTTGCTTGGTGCCCACCAAAACAATTGGAACCGTTGGAGCGTAATGCCTCAGCTCAGGAACCCACTGCTCACAGCAAGAAGGAAGAGAGGGAGAAAAAGGAAAAAGAACTTTAAGAATAGCACTTACCTTTAGAAGGGGAAAAAAGGAAAGGAAATTCATAACAACTTCATAATACCTTCTTCATCACATTCTCAAAACTTGGACGACTGATGAGAGAGAAAGCAAGAAGAAAGACATCCGCTCCCCTGTAACTAAGTGGCCTGAGCCGATTATAGTCTTCTTGGCCTTCATCATGAAGTTCAACGCATTTCATTCAGTTTCATTGCAATGAGAAATAGAAAATTCAAGAAAACGAAGGAGCAAAAGAGTACAGGCTCTTGGACTAAGTCCAAAGGAACAGCAAAAAGGAAGATGTTAAAGACAACTACTTTGCACAACAAACTAGATTACTGGAACGAAAGAGACAACTACTACCATGGGGAGGAAGCTACGGCAAATTTGCAAGGTCAGAGAAGTGGTCCTATCTTTGGTCTACAAAGACATCTAGTAGAGGCAGTTGCCTACTCACAGGTGCCTGATACTTCACTAAAAAACAGGACTTGAAAGAGGAAAAAGAACACAGAGTAAGTTCGCATTTCTCCTTGTATATGTCTTGAAGAAATGTAAACTTTACCTAATGATTAAGAAAACAAAATTAAATTGCTCTTGGCAGTTGCTACAGGAACTCTAGACTTACAAAATTAACCAGAAAAGAGGGATAAGCTAGGAGACCGTCCTGCTCCATAACCGGATACCACAAAATCATCTTGCTTTTTCTGAATGAGTGGAGAACTAGTGACGAGGGAAGAAGAAACACCTCAATGCAAAACTTCTTCCAACACCAAGTTCTTACTTCTCGATTCACCAGTAAATTCGTTAAACTATCTTCTGTTTTCATGTGAAAACCATAAACAGAGTAATGGTGTTTCCACCAACCTCCACACTGCAGTGCCGCAAGCCAAGAAACGAAGTACGGACCATCTTCTAAAGCAAGAGAACTAACATACTTTTTATCATCTTATTTGAACAAAAAAAAAAAAAGAGGAACAATTTGCATGGTGTTATCCAACGTTCGACATGATACTTTCAAGTTCTTTTTTACATTAATTTGATACCCAAAAGACTAAAAAAAAAATCCATCCTTTCCAAGCACAGTCATAATCCATTAAATAGTTTAAAATAAGAACACACTGTGATCAAGCGATAGCAACAAACAGCCTGAACAAACAAGAGGACGATCGCCACCTGCAGTATCCCACAGACCCAAGTTCACAGTAAGCCCATCTACCACCACATTTGCACTGAAGTTGTCAAAGACGGTGGGTATATAATCCTGCAAAAGAGTCCTTGTAATTGCTTTCAAGAGAAACAAAACGCTGAAAACACAACAAAGTAAAGAACTAGTTCCTTCCTCCAAAGTACATTAGGAAATGCTAACCGAGCACCAGCAAAATTAGCAACTTGCCTTATGGGAAACTATAGATAGAGAAAAAGAGAGAGAGACGTACACTGGGAAAGGTGTTACTCGTGTAGGAGATGAGAAGGCAAGTCTTGCCAACAGCTCCATCACCAACAGTCACACACTTTATGAACTTTGAATGGTTAGAGGTGGTCATCTGATATCTTGAGGGAGGAAAGGCACAGAGGACCAGAATACCACTCTACCTAGAATCCCCAACTCTCTCTGTCTCTCTATGTGCGTGTGTCCGAGTGTGGTTTGACTGCAGACGCCGTGTGTGTGTGGTTTGACAGCAGACGGAGCGTATGGAATGAGGAATATGAAGGGAAAGCAAGCAGCTTTTCCCTCAATAGGTTTCTGAGACAGAGAGGAGAACGAGGAGTGGGAGAAGGGAATGAGTCATCGTCTTCTTTTAAGCTGTCTGTGACAGGAAGGTGGAGGCAAAGAAATCCCCCATTTTTTCCTTTCATGCTGCAATGATAGCTCCCGCTTTTTCCAAAGCACACGCTGTTCCATGTTTTCCGGTCGCTGCGTGAATTTAAAGTTTTAAGTTTGAAGCTCCCGTTAAATATCTTTTATCTACCAAACCGAGTACCCGATTTGCAAATCCAAAATTCAAGGGTGTCATCATGGATTTGAGAACTTTGGATTTAAGATCGGATCTCTTTTCATCCGACCTTTCACCGTATATTTCAACTCTGCATGGACCAAATCTGCAGTTTTCAAATCTGACCCCCCTCCTTCCCTTTCCATTCGATTTCAAATCTACACTTTTTGCACTAAGTAGTGGATTTGAAACCCATAGTTTCATACAACTGTGGGTTTCAGCTATCACAGATTTGAGATTTCTTCGGATCTAAAATCTGTGGGGAATCAAACTCACCCTAAATTTACCGTTTTTGATGTGTAATGTAGATTTAAGATCCAGCCTCAAATCTTAGATCCAATATTATCAAAGGCCAGATCCAAAACTGCTGAATACGTGCAGAGTATGATCCACATGAGTAATTGCCAATGGGATGTCAATGGTCTGGATATAATCTGACATTTAGTATGAAATTCAATCCAGAACTCAATAAGAAACTTTATATCTGATTGAAAACTTAATTTGAACTCGGTACCAGAATATGTTAATGGATCTAAAGCCAACATCTATTGATGTGAAATCCGCGCTTTATGGGACCCAGTGTTTCCTTAACTAGTGGATTTTGGCAATATGGCTTCCTCGGGTCACCCCAGATCTGAGATCCGATGTAAACAATAATCTATTCAACTCCAGGACAGATTTAGTCTACCAAGTCCGATCCAGTTGGATCTCATGTAACCGGGTCTAGTTTAAATTCCAGACTCGGACTAAAACCTAATATTTGCATAGGTCGAACCCTTGTCGGATCTGGACTCAATTTCAGTACGTGCATGCATTCAAATCTAATTAATGACTGGATTTTGTTTTCTTTATTGGACTCAAGTAAATGGACCACAATTCAAATCGAGAAATAGATCCGAACCATTGACATGCAGGTGATTGTTTCTAGGAGCAAGTTTTGAATTTGTTTTCAGCTAATGTAACTTTTTGTAGAGGAACATTTAGTCCATATTCAGATGTTTTTCTATAAGAAATTTACTATTTATTTGGACTGTACATTTAAAGTTTGTGGAAAGTAAAGAAGACTCAAATTTTATAAAGTTATTAAGATATACCACTTAACATACCTTATTGAAATTCAATTGTATAATTTAATTTCCTATAATCAGCTCAAAACAACATAATTTTTGCTGAAACATGTTTTCTCATAATTTGTTTCAAATCATCTAAGTAGAAATGATAAAACTACCAATTTGACAAAAAAACCAAAGTTTTACTAAATCTGCATGAAAAGTGAGTTAGTGAATTTTAAGTGATCAAATTCTGATATTTTAACATATTTATATAAAACTCTTATTGGAACAATGTCATGTTTAATTCAAATTTTAAACTTATTCATAAGATTATTGGGTGTCGTTTGACAATAGTAACACATTGTTATTTCCTTACAAATACACTTAACAATGAGACATTTTTATAAAATACTTCTGTTGCCAAAATTTTCAAGAAAAATTTCCTTAAAAATCAATTTATTCACATTATTACCTGACCCAAATCTTGAATTCATTCAAACTAAAATATAATCTTATTCATTTTTAAAAGTGTAGACTTATTATGTTCTAAGCCTAAATTAAATTCAAAACAACGAGGAACAAGCACAAACTTAAAACCTTAATAAATACCCAAAAGAAAAAGGTTGAAGGATTAGTAAATTGCTGTTAATGGTTGAATTAATATTAAAGTAATATATTTGTTCTGTCTTTGCTTGTGACACAAATCCAAAACTTATGCATCACATTTTTTGAATGATTCTGAAATTTTGTTCAAGGTGCCAATATTATTTTGTCGAAATTTGTTTGGATTTTTTTAATATATTATTTTTTACTTTACCAAATTTTGTGGGGGCAACGAGTGGAATGGTATGGTTTATAGACTGCTGATGTCTACTCCACTTGGCAATAAGTTGATCTTGAAAAGTCACTACAATTAATTGGTTTGAAACTAAATTAGTTAAATAAGTTATTTTACATAAATTAACTGCAAAAATGAATCGAAAATATATAAAGTAAATACAAACAATCACAAAAATGTAATGTTTATATTGGTTCTAACACCATTAAATTTTAAAAACCTTATAAAATATGATGGCTTCAGTTTACCTTCTAACAATTTCTGTTTCAATAAAAAAAAAAAGAGAAAAGGTTATGAATAAGAAAACCAATCATTTGATATAACTTCATTATATATTTTTTTTTATAATCTTTAATAAAAGACTAAACTCTCAAAATGGAGGGTTACGGTTTTTAGTATATAATAATACAATTCAGATTCAGTTGGTATATTTAAAAATCAGATCCAAATTCAATTGTAAATTTAAAAGTTGAATTCAGATCAAATCTGAATTTCGGATTTGAAATTGATTTGCAGATATGATACAGATTTTTATTTTTTCACATTTGAATCCTTTTGGAGAAATTTGGCCGAAGGCATCAATTTGTGAACCATCAAAAAGCGTAACAGCAGCATTCTGTAAATGTCTCTTTAATTTTCGATTTTAGGAACACTGGCGGCCCGCAACTGCAGTCTCTATCCTCCTCAACCGGAGCGTGCCAAATCGGTACAGTCCGCCTCCTTTCGCGGGTTCACCTCTCTATCTCTCTCGATGAGGAGTGATCTGCTAGGGGTTTACTGATTCGGGCCAAGATTTTTCCGGTCTAAATTCGACTGGGTACTTCTTCTTGGGAGAAACCGTAGTGCAGGGCGTCGCTAGATATCCTCTTCTTGTTTGGAAATTTTCTGATAGTAGATGGATTTCTCGGAAATGGATTTGTTTGGTGAAGAATCTGAACGCGAAAACGACGGAGGGGGGCAAAGCGGGTCATCTTCACCATCTTCGTCATCGTCGTCATCGTCCTCTTCTTCTGGTGATAGAGAATCCGGGAGTGGAGAGAGCAGCAGCGGGGAGGAGGCCGAGCGCCGTGGCGGCAGCGGCAGTGGCAGCGGCGGTAGTGAGAGTGAGGGTGAGGACGAGCAGGACGGGGATCGGGATAGGGGGAGCCGAGGTGATGATGACGATGAGGAGGAGGAGAAGGAGGAAGAGGATGAGGAAGAGGTGGAGGAGAAGGACCTATTTGGCTCGGATAATGAGGAGTACTGTCGCACGAAGGCGACTAGCCCGTTCCTAGTGCCAAGTAACTTTCCGTTGCTCCATGAGTAGTGCTTTTTGGTACTAACCTATAGGTCATAGTTGGGCCTTTAGTCATCATCTTCTTCATACTGGTTTTTGCAATTTTATTTGGACTATTCGATAGTTTGATCTTTACGTAGTTTCACGGTGTTTCGAATAGTTCCTCCTACATATCAAGATTTGTTGTAAAAATAATGCTGCACACATGGTGATGATTATTCTCTTGTTTTGGCAACTGAAAGCGAAGCTGGAAAAATGTGGTACATAATGTCAAATCCGGCTAGCAATAGAAATAGTGCGCTTTAGCTAGGTTTTTATCTAAATATTGTTTGCTAAAGCAGGAAAGAAAAGGAGACGTGGATATATTTGTCAGTGGATTACGGAGGTGGCTAATGCAAAAGGGGAGGGTTTAGAAACTCACGTAAGACATTGGACCGACATGGTTACCGTAAGAAATATACATGGCTACCATAAGAAAATATGCGTATATGGAATTTTAGTCAAGAGGTCTGCAAATTCATTTTAAGGATATTGAAGGTTATCTGCATATGTATGAGATTAGTTATTCCTGTTCTCTGAAGATTGTGATTTTCAAATTTTTGCTTGTCTCTATATGGTCGTGCGTTTGTGATTGCTTGTGTCCTTGGAAGGACATGCTCGTTATGTGTTTGTAATGTGTATATGCTTACAGTTCATGTATCTGCTTATTTATGATAATATGTTAGATGCATGAAATTTCTGTGAATATCAATATTCTCAAAGAATTTAGTATTGTAAAAACTGCAGCATGTCCAGTAATTCGGCAAGCAAAAGGTCAAAATAGAGGGGGTTTTGGTCGTGGCCACCGGCAGTCTGGCCACGGCGATGGTGTATTGCCTTCACCTGTCCCCTGGCCTGGGCACGTTCAGCAACGGCATAATCGTGGTGGTTTTGGATTTATAGCAAATGGGCGCTCTGATGAACGCTTTATTTCAGATTTGAAGCTTCCTAAGAGTGAAGAGACTTTGTCTCGAAAGTGTGTTGCGTTTCAGGAGGTAAAGAATACTATCCATATTTTTAAGGGTGAGATTGTATTTTTTTAATATAGAATTTATGTATGCCTGATTATGTGGAACTTGCTCGATCAGCCTTGTGAACTTGCATGTTATAGCCGAGATGAAAGTGGAGAAGTCTACTTTGATGATCGACGCCTGGTTAGTAATCCAGCATGTCATGCTGCCATACTTCAGTTATTCATGGTTGTTCAATGTCTTGGCTTTTGTAAGTCATAACATTTGTGTCTGCTTGTACATAATTTATGAAAGACTATTCTAGCTTTTTTGTATTTGTTTTTGCTTCTACATGTCTAACTTGATGATGGCTTTAAAAATTCATGTAATACTTGAAGTGTTGTTCCTGTTTATGTTGATACGAATTACAAAGTTTTTCTTACAAGTTTGGTATGTTCTGCCAGAGATTGTTTAGACATGCTATTTTTCGAGAAGTTGGAATTGATCTAAATGCAGGCTTTGAATCATTTATCAGTAAAAGAGGTAAGTTTTGGGTCTGTTCTTTTATTCTTGCTTGGGTTGCTAAATTTTTTGACCGTTAGAACTTTGCAGAATAATGAATATGTGCTGCATTATGTTAGTGAACTGATGCATCCTTTTTCTTCCTTTCTGTACAAGGTTACTGACTTACTGTATTTTATCAAAGTATTCTTTTGTTTGCATGTTTTTTCTGCAATCCTTGTGATCTGTTTATTCTCATGTAAGAACAACGAAATATGAATGTGGATAGTGGCTATGTTTCATCACCTGTATTGACTTTTTTCATGTATCTAAAATGTTGGTCCTACCAACAGTCATTTATCTTGGCGAGATCCCAATGTTATGATTTTGTTGCAAGATATTGAGGAAAAAGTATAAATGGTAAAATTTTGTGACATGGAGAATTCAGAAATTCAAAATTGTTGTGATAGTATCTCAATAACTTCATGGTCCTTTCATAAAAATTTCATTTATTTTTTTTAATAAATAGCTTATTTCTCCAATTTTCAATTTCTTTTCATGCTATAAGTTTTTAAGATACCAAGATTTTCATGAGATTTATAAGAAACCTTTAATGTTTGCTTCACTTAGATATAGAAGAGACTGATATTTATGATTACTGTACCACCATATATTCCTAGAGAATCCTCCTTTTCATCTCATATGGAAAAAGTCATGTTTCATACAAAAGAATGGATGTCCCTTTTCATTTGAAAGATCATGAGTATGCACCCATTTAGGTTCGTTCTTTCTTCAACTGTACCTCTTTTGTAGCTAAGAACTAAGGCTTGTGGTGTGAATTTGATATTCCTCCATGAATTCCCCTTTTGGTTGCTGCAAATACTTGAGAGTCAAGTTGATTATACTGGTTTTTTAAGGATATGGTTGTCATGGGGGTTCAACTGTTTAAAAGAATGAAAAGGTTAAACCTATTGAGACATGATGACATTTCACTTTTTTCTTTCATACTTTTCATTTCCTATTGGTCTTGTGCAGTTTGGGTTCGTTAAGGCTTAATATACACTTTTTAAGATGTGCTTTTGCAAGTCCTTTTTCCTTTCCCTGCTTGCGTTGACAAAATTTTGGGATAACTCTTATTTCATTTATTTGTGAGTCTTCTTACCTGATTGGTTGTGTGGTTCTTTTATTTTCACAATTATCTTTGTATGTGGCTGCTAGCATGAGAACTGATTCATGTAGGACATCTGTGTTTTTAATCCAGATCAGGAATCTCAAGGTTTTGGCGATCTCCTTGCCTGTATAAGAGACAAGGGAATCCATCTTCAGAATATTCATTTTGTAGTAAGTTGGTCTCCTTTATCAAGTACTTACCAAGAGATTTTGGACTTTGGAGCAGTTCAGAGCTCTTAGTGACAGAGCTCCTTCTCAGCCTATTTTCACTTTTGTTTTTTTTGTTATTATATAAGCCATATGATAATATTGTGAAGTTGTAGTGTCATACTTATTTAAGATGTTGGTACTTTTTCTTCACATTCCAAGGCTGTTATTTAATTCTGCATTCCTCTTTTTGTCACAGACTTTCAGAAATAACCTTAACAAGGTTAGTCTTCAGTTGATTCATGATCTTCCTCAAACTTTGCAGTTTGTATTATCATTGCATTTTTTGCTATTATTATTCTATTTTTCTCTTCAAAAGAGCATTCTATGTTATGTTTATCTTTCTTAGTTGGTCATGCTCTCTGTTCACCTTTCTTTTCCATACTCATGATTTTCAGATACTAGGAACCATTTATAACAGATATGAGCCATGGGAAATGGGAGTGCACAAGAGGAAAGGAGTTGTATACCTTGATGTTCATAAACTCCCTGAAAGGCCACAGTGTGAAATAGACCGACGAAGGTACTAATGAGTTTCACTTGTCTGTTCCTTCTAATTAGTTTTATGAAGTTACTATATTCTCTCTCTGAAGTACTGTCTTCCCTTTCTGATTTTTTGAAAGAGAACAAGTGAAGCACTGGAAAGCATGTATTATCCTTTTCTAATATCAGATTTTCTCATGGTACTTGCTATAGCTTACATGTATTATGGTAACTGGTAACTTCTGGTTTCTTTTGGGCTAAGAAGGGAAAAATCCTCTCCAGCAGAAACATATTAAACACAAAGGGCAATATTCAGCCGGGATATAACAGGATGTCCTGAACTATATTGGAATGGCATAACAGGATATCCTGTGCTGTGAATGATACTTCAGTGCATGTCTCGCATGCAATTTGTGATCTGCAACTGCAATACACAATACATGAATGCGGAAGCTTTTTTTAACGGATCCAGTATTTTAATGCTTTATGCAATTGATCGCACAAGAGACGATATAGTTTACCAGTAGCATTGGCTAGTTGTCTAAGTCACATGGGTGCTTCAGTAAGGTCCACGTATCCGTGTCGCCATGCCCGTACCTAAAGTAGGTACTTGGACACACTTGGGTACTTTTTAGCTTGAAGCTTACCTAAACTACTTAATTTTGCCTGATTTAATTTTTTTCCAACTCAGTTTTCATTCTGTTTTTTAGAGTTATTATTCATTAACGTATAATTTATATCACTTGTTTTTTTAATGTTGCTTTCATTTTGGTTTTTTGTACTATTTTCCATACGTACATATATATATATATCCTGCCGTATCCCCCTTCCTGCATTTTCTTAACTTACTGTGACCATACCATATTTCCATATGGGTACCCAAATCATACTCGTACCCATGTGACTTAGCTGGTTATTCTACGAAATTTCATGCTAACCACATGTGGTTACCAAAAGATTCCATTTTAGGAATATATTTGCTGCTTAATTGGTCTGTGAATTTGTTTAGAAACATGAATATTCTGGTGTGTATGCATTATATGTCTTAGTAATCAACCATACATAATTATATTTACTGGCTAAAATGCCTTTCCAACCTTTCTATTTGGTCTTTAAATATGAGTCAAACTTTACACAGTTTTCATTTTTTTGGGAAAGATTGTTTTGTCTGATAAAGTTACAATATTGGAAATATCTCTTTCCTTTTGTTTTCCCCAAAAGTTAGGATAGATAAGAGTTTGATGTTATCTCTCTGTCAATAAAAAGAAAACTACAGATTAGGATAAACAAGTAATGTCTCCTTGTCTGTGATTTGTACTTCTACATTTCTGAAGAAGCATTGATGCAGGTTATGTAAGAATCTATTGAACATCACAATCAAAGATAGTTTGCATGATTCAAAAAGTCCTATAGTAAAAATGAAATTTAGCACCAAATTGTCAGTGATTTTAGTAGGCTCTGGTAATATAGTTTTAAAAGGGGTCCGACTAAAAGGTTGGCCTAAGAATTTGGTGTTCAACAAGGACTGTGTCACAAAGCCAAAATAGTGTTCTTCTCATGACCTTCATACAATTGGTTGTGTACTTGTATGCACATGCACAAACATGCATGTTTGCATCCACAAAGACATACATATTATAGGTATGTGTGCCTACACAGTGTACACACATATGGAATGTCATGTGTTTTCAATGTATTTCATCTTTAAAATGCAAAAAATCTCTAAACCACAGGAGCTGAGACATGGATGCTTATGAAAAGTGATATGGTGAATCATATAGGTGAGCATTCAAATTATATACTGCAATAAAAAGAAGGTTTTGTTTTAAAGTGGCTAACTGGTGTTCCATAAATGGAATTGTCTAAATGCATTAGTTCTTGTTTTCTAGGTTTTGAACTTCTACTGGATTGTCGACACAGGTACAGCTGCCTCTTAGATATGTCCATGTGGCAAGGGTAGTGCCTGTGGACTGTTGCTGCTCTACATATTTCATGATCCAAACGTTTGCCTTTTAGTGTATATTGTGCATGAACAATCATCCTTGCTGAAAGTATGTCAGTTTCTAGGCAGGATGAAATTCTCTCTTTACTACTGTACACTTCTTATTCTCAATTTGTTCCCATGCTCAGTTCCTATTTCTTAGTTTAAGAATGGTTGGCGGCATTTGTTTACAGGTGACTACAACTTGTGCAAATTATTAATGCTCTTTTCTTTCTTGTAGATGCTATTGGGGATATTCATTTGAAAGCATTGCCACGCAGGACCCTAAAGGGGTTGATTTTGATGAGCCTCAGCCAGTGGACGCAAACGTTGAATTCTGTTCTGTCATTAAAACCAAATTAGGTGCCCATCGCATTATTATGGGGGCTGAGATGGACTGCTGTGATGTCTCTGAAAGTGGAAAGAAGTATTATATAGAGCTGAAGACAAATCGGGAGGTTGGTTGAAAAGGCTAGTATTATCTTCATGTGATGCCTCAGCTAACAACTATTTATGTGGTTTTAGTTGGACTTCCATACTGAAGAGAGGTTCGAGAGGCAGAAACTGTTGAAATTCTGGGTATGTGACTCCTAAAGACATTATAGATATTTTTAAATGTTTTCCAACTTTTAGTATGAAAACTTTTGGTATTCATTCCTCTACGCATGAAGAAATTTGTTTGAGGGATGGGGAGATGCAGTTATTTCTTAATTGCAGTCTTTCTATTGCACTTGGAAAAAATTTGCACTCTTTTCTGTTTTTTTTTTGGGCTTTTCCTTTTCTGAGAATACATAACGAGGTCAGCTCTTATATCTTGAGATGTCTTTTTTATTTGGTTGAATTTTTTATTACAAACCCTTCACCGTGTACAATCTTAAATCCCCTGAAAGACACCTGTACGTAGATCTGTTCTTATGCGATCCTAACTCTTAGGTAGTCAAAATTGGAAGTGAACTGCAAGTTGGTTTCTAAAAAGTTATAATTAATAAATTATAAAAAACAAAAATTAAAGTTAGTCAATGACTAAACCAACATGGTCAACCAGTCTATGAAACTGCACCCTACTGATTTTGTGCCCATGGATAGTTGACTGACTGCTGACTTGGTTGATTAGTTGAGTAGTTGATGGATTGACAACCAAGCTGTCACCTAGAGAGGAAATAGCGGATCTCCTTTATGCCTTTTATGTTCCATATGGAAATTGCTAGCATTAGTTCAGATCTTTAGGACAACATTAAGTGCATTCGTCGTGTACAGCCCTGTGCTTTCCATGAGCCAAATCGAGCTCAAGTTGGGCCAGCCCTGGCTACGCTCGGCCCATATGTTACTTAGCTCGAGCATCAGTCAAGCTTTACAAGGTCACCTTGAGATCGACTGTGTTGGAGCTCGAGCTTGACTCGTTTAAGCTTGTGTCACTATTCATACAGTGAATCTTAACCGAATAGAGACCCTCAGCTTCAACCTTAGGGAAAACAGCTAGGGAAGGCTTTATGGGGCAAAAATCATTGGGCTTACCAGCATCGTGCTGTCACAGCTGCGTACTGGTTGGAGGAGACATGGGTGGCCTCACTGGGCAGGACCACACACAGTTTGTTTCTTTCACTAGTCGCTAGACCCATCAAAGGAGAAAAAGAGAGAAGATAAAAAAAATAAATGAGTAAAATATATAAAGGGAATGAAGTGAAGTCACTGTGAGTTGGCCATCTTCATACTATCGGGTGGCTCACCAGAGGCAGGAAATTGGCTGGGAGGGACCATGGAACCCACGACCTAGGAAAGAAAGTTGAGTGAGGAGGGAGACATATAAGGAATAAATAAGGGTCTTGGATGAAACTGGCGTTTTTGTAGAGATTATTTTGAAGTCTAATAATCCCTATCCTTCCTGACAATACATTGTACTGAAATTAATCCTGTTAATACCTTGTGTGTAGCTTGGTTTGAATTCCTATCCTTTATCTATATATATATATATATGTGTGTGTGTGTGTGTGTGTGTGTGAGTGAGTGAGTGATTCTTTAGTCATTTTCCTTGAGAGGAGCTTCCATTCTAACCGGATGATCTTTCTCGAGAGAAGAAGCAACCCAAAGAACTTGTGACATGTGCTCTTTACTCAAATTATGATGTGAAAAGTGCTAGTACAAAATTAGGTTTATGCCTCGTTTTATGTTTCAAATGATCTCTTATTTCATAGGAGAAAAATTCCTCACTTAATTATCTTCAAAATCTGATGATGTTTTTCCATTGTTCTGTACGATTATATCTGATGACAATTCATGCATTAATTTTGGCAGATCCAATCATTCCTAGCTGGTGTACCTTTCATTGTCATTGGCTTCAGGTATATATGAGGAGCTATAAGCTGATTGATTCCAAATTTCCAATTTGAGAGCATAGGATGTTCTGAAAACTGTTTGTAGTTTCTTGGATTATCTAGTATGTATTACAGGTAACTATCCTACATGTGGTTGTATATGTCCTTAAGTGAGGTTTTGTGACTTGTCAATTCTGAGTTCTATAATATTGCTAACTCACCTCATGTTCAGAGCAGACAATGATTAAAATAATACCGAGAATCTCTTTTGATAATGAAATATGGTTTAAAATGGGTATTGAATTGTCAATACAACACAATGTTGAATTAAGGGCGTTAAGAAATGGTGCTGCATTGAAGTTGAAGGCATATAAAAAGTTTACATTGTGAGGTGATTTTTATGATTTTGTCTTCTCCTTGGTGTAGCCACAGTTCTAGTATGAACAGTTGCATTGTTGGTTTGTTGACTTTATGAATACTTTGCTAAGGGTGATCTTCAAAATTTGGTCATGTACTGGAAAATACAGCTGCTTATGTATTGATAAGAAGGTTTGCACAAAGGAACAAGGTGAGCTTGTTCGCAACCTTCCAAGAATTTGTGGTAAAAGCTTTTCAAAATGCTTGTATCTTGCTGCTGTTCTATATATTCTTACATGTTAGTAACAGCAGGAAACTCCATAAAATAGCATTATTCCCCTTCTACATCTGTGTCCATGTTATCCATCTTTAGGGCAAACTTCAAAAATTTGCTCTTTACTTTTATGAGCTGTTTAAGGGGACCTAGTAACATGTACATTGTCAAACACCTTGTGTATTGGCAATGAAAAACACAAAGCTGAAAATTGATACACAAATAAGTCTATCCAAGATTTATCAAACTACTTCTATACAATGACTTGTTGAAACTTTTGTTACTACTAGAGGATAGTAAGACATTTTTAGTGGGGAAAACTAAAAGTTGATGGATGAGATGCCATCTTTCTTGAAATATCAGGGGAAGGTCACACACTTGAAAGTAATGAAAGCTTTTCCGAACATGACACCAGCTTAAGATTGACAACAATTTATGTTAGAAAACAACCTATATTCAAAAATTTGCTTTTCAATTTTATGAGCTGTTTAAGGGGACCTAGTAACATGTACGTTGTCAAGGACCTTGTGTATTGGCAATGAAAAGCACAAATCTGAAAATTGTTACACAAATAAGCCTATCCAAGATTTATCAAACAACTTCTATGACAATGACTTGTTGAAACTTTTGTTACTACTAGAGGATGGTAAGACATTTCTAGTGGGGAAAACTAAAAGTTGATGGATGAAATGCCATCTTTCTTGAAATATCAAGGGAAGTTCACACACTTGAAAGTAATGAAAGCTTTTCTGAACATGTGACACCAGCTTAAGATAATCAACAATTTATGTTAGAAAAAACCTATCTTTAAGTTCAAAAGGATCTCTGTATTAGTTGTTCTTTTGGCACATGGATCAAAAACAGGCACCAGCTTGTCTTGGGGTGTGATGGTTTGGTAGCGCTAGGACAGTATCTTTGTTAAATATGGTTACTGCATAGGCTACATCATGTGTAAAGCCTGAGGTCGGGGTGGTACAATTAGGGGGCTTTACCAAAGAAGTTTCAGGTCTGAGTTTCCCTTTGAATTCGTAAAAAAGAAAAAAAGAAAAAAAAAAGAACTGAGTTTGAACCACAATCAGTTATAAATTGGAAAGCACATGACGAAGGGTTGAAAAAATAAGAATGTCAATAACAAAATTTCTTGTGCTGACACAACTCAGATTCTATCCATCCTGAAGTGGCCACAGTCCACACGACCATGTTCAAAATGATGTTCCCACACCAAAAGTGATCACTTTGAGATGGTTTCACTTTCTGCTTGGACTACTTCATGGATTAGGCATTTGGGACTACTTTTTTCAAGTAATATGGATTCTGATGCGCTGTTTCTTGCAGGAATGATGCTGGACATCTTCTTCGTGTCGAGAGGCTTAGCACCAAGGATATCACTCAAAGGGTGAAGATGAAAAACTATTGGCAGGTAAAAATTCACTTGCTGGTAATGTGTGAACTGGAATCAGATATTGGGTGTCCTTTGAAGGTTGTGTTCTGTTTCACTTTAACTCAAGGCTTCCCTGTCAACTTTGTTGTCATCATAAATGCAAATTTAGGCAAAATAACCAGGTTAAGATTTATGTATTGTACACCTGTTCTCTTACTACTGAACAATGCTTTTATGAACATGTCAGGGAGGTGTCTGCTTGGCCTTTGCAGATGAGGTGTTGTGCTGGTTGTATGGAACCGTTAAAGAGAGTTGAGTATCATTTCTTTTTTTTAGCAAACATCTGTATATGTTGGATTCAATCAATTATGCATGTAATTTGTCTTTGTTTTGTTTCAGATGAAGACTATATACTTCAGTTCTGCCATCCATTTACTCGGTTAGAGCTACTGCGAGCCCATTCATGCCCATCTGTAATCACTAATCATGCGGAACAGCTTTAGGTGTCTTGTGAAGCCATAATTTTGAATGGATAGTTTCACCGTGGGATATTTATAACAAATGATTATAGGGTTCAAGTATGTGCTCTGGAAAATTGATCCGTATTTTGCAATCAAGATAGGTGTCATGCTTTCTGAAAATACAAGTGAAATTACAGAATATGTGCAGAGAACGTACATGTGCTGTTGTATGATGAAAATTGTAATCTTCATATTTATAGAATAATTACTCTCCTAGGGATACAGTGTCCTGGTTTTGCATGTAGATTTTTCTCATTTATCAGGAATGATAACGTGTGATGTTCGTGCCGGACATGTCTTTCTTAGAGCTGTTCTGCTGCCATCAAGTGTAAATTCTCAAAGGTTTCAGGCAAATACAAATTGTTTATTGGTCTTTTTGTTCGGAATTATGATGTCTTCTCTCATCTTTGATCGGCTTCTGGATTGCAAGAACCTGACGTCCACCAGCTTCCGTTTTACTCCTTGATTCATCTGTCGTCTCCAAATGGGTTCATCTTTGCAACTTGCAGCCGAAGTTGAGCATTTACTTCTTCTGCTTTCTTTAATTTGCGTTTGAGACGATATCCTTCCAGAGACCTGAGCAATTGTCCAGAGAGCTGTCTGTTCCGTTCTTGGAGGTTTTGTATTTTGATCGTTCCATTGCTTATCCCCTTTTGCTTGCTGACGCACGCCCGGACCTTAGAAATAAGCGTCATTCTGTACTTTCAAGTCGTGCAAATGCATCTCAATTTCAGCTAGCTCATTCTTCTTTTGTCCAAGCTCTGCTGCCATTATCTCTTTCTCCCTTCCGAGGCTCTTACATCTCCATGTTCTTGCATGATCTGATACTTGCTGCAGGCTTTTTCCTCAGCCTCTGGTTATCTTCCAACGTTGCCTGGTAATGAACTGTGGGAACAACTGATACCATATAGTCTGCCTCCTGGTTTTCCTCAGCCTCTGGTTATCTTCCAACGTTGCCAGGTAATGAACTGTGGGAACAACTGATACCATATAGTCTGCCTCCTGTTCGTCGTGATTAATGGCCCTGTTTGCACCTTTCTGCATCAGATCTTTGTCAATTTTAGCAATACCCGCCTGCTCAAGCCTGTAGTCTTTCTCTCACATCAACTTTACATGATCGCTAGCCTCTGACCTGTTAGCAGCAATAGAAACTTGGATGCTTAGTTCCTCAATCAGGCTGATGATGCCAGCAACTTTTTCGCATTTCTTAATGTCTTCGTGGTGTAAGCGCCCATACGTATCCATCCATCTCAATGTCAGCCCCCCTACGTATCCATCCATCTCAATGTCAGCTTTCCTTTCATATTCTCTGCTGTTGAGTATCAAAACCAAGTTGTGAGAAGGCGAGCTACTGTTGCTAATAATAATGCTGGAAGTCCGACCACGATAAGAGTTTTTTACCTTCCAGTTCAGAGACTGGTGTAGTGGTGTTGTTTCCTGCTGAAAGGTACTTGCATAAGCTGTACGCATGTTTGAATGCACCCTTCTGCAAGGTTTGATTTCCCAACTCCCGCCGACTTCGGTTCGTAACATGTATCTGTGCATAGATTATTAAGAGAAAGGGACTCCGGATAGACTACCGAGAGAGGGCTAGATGCTTCTATTCCATCTTTAAAGTCTTATGTACATGTCAAGTTTGAGCAGATGGAGAGTCCGTAAACTAGGACATTAGAGGAGGGTTGTTTTTTCTGATGCAAGCAATAGTTACTTAAACTGATGAGACTAGGAGGTCTGGTATGCCAACCAGATGGTTGCTTTCTTCTTCTGGATTTGTATTGTGTCCACGTAAAGTTTTAACTTGATCGCATTTATTTAAGAGCAGTCCAGTTAGTTCTCTCTCTCTCTCTCTCTCTCTCTCTCTCTCTCTCTCTATATATATATATATATATATATATATATATATATATATATATATATATATATATATAGATCTCTATCTCATATGTTGATAGTGGTGGTGTAACGTTTGTGGTATGGCATGTTGTTTTCGTGAGATTTTGGCGGCCGAGTGGAGCATGAATATGCAACTGCCCTTCGGAGAAGCGCAATCACATGCGCCGTAATTTGCTAAGATCCGAGAGCAATTTTGGTTGGTCTGCAATTTGTCTCACGATTACTTTTAACAAAGCGCCTCTACCACATAAAATTGCAAAAGCGACCACGTGCATGCTCTCACTCACTCACTCTCTGTCTCCTTTGCATGCATCACCACCACGCATGCAGCGGTTGGCACCTATCACGGGTTGGATTTGTATCAAATCTGGGCCTTTCCAAGTCTTATCCAAAGTTCATTTGGGCATGAACCTGATCTTTTGAAACTGAACCCGTAAGAAACTGGCTTAAGATCTCGCAAACTTTGGATTTGGTTATGGACTTTCAGGCATACGCCTGGAGTTCTATGTGAAATTCAAATGTAATTTGTATCTAGATTTTATATTCTTATGGGACCCGACTAGATGGATCTGGAGTCGGGCTAGGTTATAGGGTAAGCCCCCAAATCTTTTTAACATCCCTAAATTGCTTCCTCCCAATGATATGACGATGTGAACAATCTCAGTTTTGTTTCGCAGGCTTTTTTGTGGTGCATCCATATAAGATTAATTATCTGTGCGCATTTGAACAAACCAATCAAATGGTACGCATTTGAGTTGCTTCGGAAATCAACTGCTCAAAATTTCTATTAGCAAATTGTCATTTGAAAGAAGATCCCTTGAACAGTTGAACTATTGTTAGCGGAGGGACCATTTTGAGAACACCTGTCAAGCAACGTATCTGGATTATCATAAACAGTAGATGGCAGCATCAATCTACAGTCACAATGGAGGGAAAGAAAAATAACGCAGCAGAGGCTTTTTAAACATATTACAGAAAAGATGCTCAAAATTTAGCTATGTAATCAAAATTGATGCTCCTGATAGTGAAAATATCATTGAACCAATTTCTCTGCGTCTATTTTAAGCGGCTGCCCACGAAGGGCAAAGCAATCTGGTCAGCTGAGGGTCATGCAGATGATGTGTCTTCGTTCGGTTCTCATATGTCCTAATCCTTTGATTGCAAATAGTAACATACGTGATACTCAAGCTGAAAGGTTTACTGTAAAACCACTAAGCAGCCATGAACACTAGAACAAAGGAGAAATGGGGTGGCTTCACCTCCTTAATTTAAGCTGCTGAATGTAAAACATTCAATTGCAAGTGTGCTGTTGTTATTCTTAAAAGTTAAGTGTGTTCTCGTCAAATGTTGACGACGTTTTTGGTTGTTTGGAGCAAGTGGGGGGGAGTCCATTTAGGACAAGTGCATGAAACTTGAGGTGTTGAAAGCAACGGTGTGGCGGAAAAGCTAGTCCACCTTGAGTGGCTGTTGGATTCACGTTCTCTTTTGCCTCTCTGGATGCTCGTTGAGCGTCTCTGTCAACGACCAATGGCAGTCTCTCATTTAGGTCGACTGAAGGCTAATGACTGCGGCGGAATGCCCGTATACCAGAAGGCCTATCAGGGTCTCCGATATTCCACAGATCATTCAAGGGTAATTCTAAGGGGTAAAACTCTCTCTCTCTTCTCTCTCTCTCCTCTCTCTCTTGCTGCCATATGCTTCGAGTCGATCCACCCTGGTCATTGATTTCGATCACAACGATCTTGAAAGTCAAGCCCAGCGCCCCTTAGCCAATCATTGGAGTTTTTGTTGGCAAATTAGACTAGTTGGTATCCAAATGGGCCCAAGCCCACTGTATGTTTACTTCCTTCAACTCTCCTTCAACTCGAGAATAGCGCCTCGAGGCGTGTTTACTAATGCTGTTTACATTTTTCTTATGTATGAAGGACATATCTTTACAGGAAAAAGGCAGTTGCAAGACAGCAGGAGTGTCTCTTTCTATGGAACCCGTGACCGTGCATCAATCGCTGTTTTCTCCCATGGCAAATAAGGGAATTCTGTATTGGTGTCTAAGAGTATTTTGTCTTTTGCAGAAAACAAGATCGAGATCATAGAGAGCAACATGATATGATAAATTGAGGTTTATAACTAAGAGTTACCGATAAATTTGACGAGGTAAAGAGCGCTTTCAAATTATAGTCGAGCCAATGCAACATCGCAAGTATGAGCCAATGCCCAAGATATCACAGGGACATAAAACGCTGGCACGGCATAGAAACTAATCCAAGAGTTTGCCTTTATGAATTTCACCAGTTCATGAATATCCATTTAGAAGATAGTGACCTGAATAATAAAACAATCATGATGACAGTTATATTATTATTATTGTTTCTGTTATTATAAATGCTCGAGTAAGGTAATTGAATGGGAGGGGAATGTGAAAGTTGTTCAGCTGACGACCTTGATCAAGTCTCAACTCTGCCACTTTGTTGCCTGAGCTTTTTCATGGTGTTATCCTTATAAAGCCTGGGTGATCAGGGCTGTTGCTATAAAATGAAACCAAAAAGAGAACACATAGAGGACATGTCTTGGTCTATATGAAATGCACAGTAGAGATACAAAGAAATGGAAAAGAATGCCAAATTTAAAGAACAAACTGCAAGATTCCGTACATTCAAATAGCATGCAGCCCTTGCTCTGCAGTAGAGAAAGCAGTTCAAGATAGGGAAGCTTGATATCCTTTTACCAGGACAAGATCGATCCAGAAATGGAAGCAGACACTTTACTCTTTAAAGAG
Organism: Nymphaea thermarum; assembly: GCA_011799765.1. Taxonomy (NCBI): domain Eukaryota; kingdom Viridiplantae; phylum Streptophyta; class Magnoliopsida; order Nymphaeales; family Nymphaeaceae; genus Nymphaea; species Nymphaea thermarum. The sequence continues at coordinate 129,266 of JAANDH010000463.1, forward strand.
GTGTACACGCTAACAAAAAACAAACTCGTTGGTTTCCCAGGAGAATGATCATGGAGTTTATCATTATTATTTTATTGTTTCTATACAAGGTTTCCAATTATAGTTTTATGAAACTAGACAGCTTCACCAAAATGTTTGCTTCTTCAACTTCATTGGAAGAATGACCTCTTCCTGTTTCGCTCCAATCGCTGTTCTCTCTGTGACCAAATTAACAAGCGAATAAAGAACAATGAGGTTAACAAACACAGACATAAGAAGTTTATAAAGGCAATTAAAAGTAACTGAGATGTATATTGTGGTTTTTGCAGTATACTAATCTTTGTAACTTTCTGTAGTTCATGAAAACTAATGCTAAATCAACTACATCGTAAGAAGGAAGGATGATCTTCAAGTTAAACTAAATTAATAAGGAATGACACTTAGACAGTGTGTCATGCCAGCAGCCCAGCATTTGCTACTATGGTTTCAGTCACATACCTATAGCCTACAGATGAAAATGACTTGCAAATGCATCAGCTAACTATCTTGAGTCAGATTGGATTTAGATACGGTGCATCTGGCTACACACCTAACCCCTCAACCCTACCACAGTCAAATTTGAACTTCAGTGGAAAACCGTTCAAGTAGCTGCATCCAATTCTCCGCAAAGTCACAATTTTGAAGAAAATCACTACTCACCCACCAAGATGAGAAACAAAATATATGTTTTTCCAATTCGTACACTTGGTTGGCCATAGTAGGTCGATCTTAATTGTTACGTTAAATGATGTGAAGAAACAAAAAAAACAGGTACATGACAATGTGAACAAGTGACTCTGCATTGGGTTGGATGAACAGTCACCTCCTTCTTCCTGCATTCTTTGTAAGCATCAAACTGTTGTTGGCACTTACTCTTGTCATAATTAAAATCATCTAAACCTGCAGTCCTCACCCAAAAGATTGATTCAGAGTTCAGACCTTCAGAGAGACAAATGCACCAAATCGGAATTAAGTTAAAAAGCATAACAGAACAAACTGTACTTATTAATGGAGCTTCAGAAACCAAGCACTAACAATGTGTGACCAAACTATATGCATATGGACGACTTTCACTTGTAGAGATGCAAACAAGTAACACTTCAAAGAGCTTTACCTAATTCAGGAAAGAAGCCAAAAAACTGGAGATGCCTAAAGCTTGCTTTGGCAAGCCAACCATGAGCAGAACTCCCCAGTGCAACCACACGGCACGTGGTCTGTGCATAAGAGCCCTATAGCTTGTAGATATGCAAACCAGTAAAAATCTTTAAAGACAGCTTCAGTTCAAAGAAGAAGACAGTTTTGTGATTATGATCACCAGGAGACATAAAGTAGTCACTTGTTGGTCAGAAGGGTATGGTATAGCAATGAAGAACCACATAATTAGGAACAAAATACCATTTAGTTAAGAGCAGCTAACCAAATCATAATAATCTGAGCATCAACCAGGTCATGAGACTCATGACTTGGATCAAATTGAAGATGTCAGTGATTATATATCAAATCCATAAAATGCAATTGCCACAACCTCAAGAACACAAATTATCTTTCGTGATTTAGAGTGAGCTAGAGATTCCAAGATGAAGAGAATTTGAAAGCACACAGATTACTCAATTTATTGCATCTTAATGATAATACATTATTAAATGTTAGCCAGGCAACTTTAGGATGACAGATTTTCAGTAACACAGTATCATTTTTTTAATTCAAAAAGATGGAAGCCAATAATTTGACTACCGTCTCTTCAAATGCTTTCACCCTTCAATTGATGATGCAGAGAAGAGTTTTCAGAACACGCACTCCGCCCCTTAGTCACCAACTCGGTTTCTTTCGGCTGACAAGTTAGCCAGCACATTACTTATAAATTTTCAGCTGTTAAATCTCATTGGCAGTTCTCCAAAGTCATGGCATCAAAACATAATTTACCAGTGGAAGGAGATAGTACAGCTAAAAATAGCAAAACATGCACATCATGACATAGATAAGGAACGCAGCTTAACCATTGCAGGAAGCACACTGAGAAGAGAATGTAACAGCTTTATGGTGTAAAGTGATTGCTTGGGAAAAAAAAAAAAAAAGAGCATGTCATTGAGAAGCAAATCTATAAGGAGCATGTCAATGGTGGCCTTTCATTCCATAGGCTAGCTTCCATGGGAAAAAGGAACCACATCAAGCATCTCTTTTTGCTCCCCTTCAGGTTTTGACTTCAGAAATGACGGAAAATTTTTCTCCTAGGAATTCAGTCCTTGGTTGCATGAATTTCAGGCTAGGAAGATCATTGTCCTGTTCAATTATTGTCCATGGATATCTTGGCAGCTATGTGATTTCTAACAGCAAAAGCTTACAGACAGAAGTTTGTGTTCTGACTTTAGACCCTCCGGATTATATTCCACCAGGTTCCATCAAGCACAATGACATGAGAAATCCAAAATATTTACCACTAAATTCACTTGATTCGCAGAAGTTTAACGAATACGGAATGGTCTGCCTCTAGTATCCTTTGGGTTATGAACATAAAAGAGAACCTACTACCTACCTAGCAATATCATGGCAAACGAATGTTGATATGAGAAATTAGGGCTTCTCCAAGTTTCAAATGATAAGGTTCTTGACAAATCGACAAGCCAATTTCCATGTAATGTAGCTTCTGCTATAACACGAGCACTTGTGTCCCCCTGTTTTAAACACATGATTGTGGAGCTCCCATTTTTATTGCAATTTACAGGGGTGTAAAGGGTAGAATGCTCTAAGTCATTACCAGCTCAACCCCCTTAAAATGAAAGTGGTTGCTATAAAGGGAATGGAAATATAATACTGTAAAATACATTCACCTAGACTGGTCAGAGATATTCCTTTTTTTCCTTCACTAAAATTGGAGTTCTGCAAACTTATTTGCCCAGTTGCGGAGTCACACCATTGACACAGCTAACTGCCTGCTTTTGTGACTCAGACATAATTGGGATCGACACAGGATACAGAGTGCATAAACAATGTATGAGACAAGGAATAAAAGGAAGATTAGCCACACAGTTGGCAGCCAAAGTGCCACTTTGCTGCCTCTACGAAAACGGGGAGTTTTAGGATTGACCACGAACGGAGACATCTAACAAAGTCCTGTGCCAGTTCACAAGAAATAGCCGTCAAATGTTAAGGTTGTCAGGTAAATCTTTTCCAGGAAATGAGCATTATTTGGGAACTCGGAGATGCTAGGAAAATTATCATACACCATGAACAGTCTTTTACCACAAATATATGTCAAACATAGAATTGACAGACATCAATTTCAGCACAAATAAGTAGGGGGAAACCAAAATTAGGTTAAGCATGATTCACGAGACAACCCATGTAAAAGCTGAACGGATCGACCACCACCCACCGATAATATAGCGCATTGACAAAATTACTTAGCATATGCTCATGAAACCTTCCAATTGTAAGGGCACCCACCAAAGGTCAGAATAACGTCAACAGAAGGCTACCAACTATGTTTTCTCCAAGCGAACAAAACATCTCACCAATTTCGGTCAGCAAAAAAAAAGACAGAGAGAGAGATTGAAAGGGTGAGAGATCATACATTTGAGAGAAGCAGAGTATTCCGCGTAACAGTCGGAGTCCGATACCCTGGCAAGGCCCGGGACGGAGCTTGCAGAATTGGCCGCCATGCCTCTCTCTCTCTCTTGCTCTGTTGTATGCAGAGGATGTTCCTGTTTTAAGAAAAGATCCACCGCCCATAATCCATACAATGTAAACCGGCTGCTGAAGTACCGTTCGAACTTTTTGGGTTCAACTCTTCGAAAAAAGGGCTGCAAGGCTCCTTTTACCAAACGAACCTGAATGAAGTAAGATCCCTCAGTTAACTACATTGTCGTGATTATACTGTTCATGATTCATAATACTTGTGACTTGTGAGAATCAAACTAGCGATTATACTTCCCTCTTTAAACTTTGAAGCAATAGAAGTCTCAAGTGAGCAATAAATTTTTCTCTTCATATCGCAAAATGAATGTACAAAATTTAATAAATGTTTGGCACATTTCATTTGTTTTTAAACTCTTTTTTTCAGGTAAAGTTTATCATATGATAATTTCCAAATCTATTTTTATTTTGACTAAGCTTCATAGAACACCATGAAAGTGTTTCCTAATAACAGTGTTTTTAATCTTGCTAAGTTCCAACTTCCATGTACTCCGCTCTTAGTAGCTCGCCTGTATCTTTTAAATAGGCAAGTTGGCGTCCAAATATAGTTTTATTAATCACCTGGTTATTAAAATAGGTCGTGTTTTCCATGGTTTTCAAACGAAGGGAGAAGTAAAGTTAATTAAGATCAAAATTCCTTTAAAAACAGTTTTCTAAACGATGTGTGTTAATAAAATTAAATAAAAAGTAGCAAAAATGCTCAAAGTTAGGGTAAATAACCAACTTTACAAAGTTAGCAAATAAGTGTTTAATTGCTTAGAGAAATCCTCAAAGAGCTGCCTATTAATAAAAAATTATTCATTTTTATTATTAAAAATAAGAAATTACCCCCCCCCCCCCGGGGCTCAAAGTTAAAAATGCTAACGAAGATTGCCATTTTAAATTAAAAAATAATAATTTTTGTTTAGCAAGCAGTTACTTGAAAATTTGTCTCAAAAGTTGAGTGCCTATTTGTTAATTTTAGAAAATATATGATGATTTGCTATCTGCACAAAGGTTATGCTCCTTTTTATAATTTTTCATAATATTTGTGCTCTCTTAGGTTCGATCATAAAGGTAGTGTTTTCTCTAGTTACTCCTTTCAAAAATTGAGTAAAGAAAAGTCAATACTTATTTCTCCCTTTTTTCTCTTTTATCATGTGCTTGGTCACTCAAATTAACCTTTGAACAACCACACATGCCCTTATTGTAATTTTCTTTAACCATTTTTTTTAAAGATTTTTATTAATTTAAATACTTATACTTCACCAAAAAGATATGGTACTCTTGATAAATTATCTTTCCTAACCAAGTACATTTTTCTCCCTATTGAGTCAAGATAAGGCCATCTGCTAATCAGTGAAGATATAAATAAAAATCTTGCACCAAAAAGTTTGATGTATTATTATTTTATATATGCAATACAGATGCAAGTCCGAATTACTTGTCCCAAGGATGATGATGATGGCTTAGCTTGTCGGGTTAGAGGTGTGCAATGTGATACATTTTAGTTCAATTCTCATGAGCGTTATGTTTTACTCGTTTACTTGAACTCACTTGAAAAAACTCGGCTTGTGATCCACTCATTTATAAACGAGTAGAGTTCGAGCTTACAAATGTACTCAAAATGACAAACGAGTCAAGTTCGAGTTTCAGGAACTCGAATCGTTTATACTCGACTTGACTCGCACCAATAATTTATATAATATTATCAAAACCGGTTCACCAAATCGCTCGTTTTAACTTTGAGGGTAAAAACAAATTTTCACAAGTTACACAAGTTAACGCTTACATGAGTTCAACGAGTTAATGCTCTCGTCATGTGGCCAACGCCGCCCCGTCGTCGTCGTCATCTGGAAACGGGCTCGACCGATCTGAGGCAGGGACAGAGCACCCGGATATCCAGGGGGAGTGGTTGCTCTGCGGCTGCTTCCTCACCAGCTGATAGTCGTTGTCGGGCGAGGGGCGCTTCGACAGGAGGGTAGACGAAGGGTCTAGGAGGATACCGCCCAGTTGGGTTAGGGATGTCAACGGATCGGATTCGGATCAGATATACCTTTTACCATATCCGATTTTTCAGATATTCATATATTCGAATTCGGATTAGGATTCGAATTCAGATGAAATTTTTTTTATACCATATTCGAATCCAAATTTAAAATCTACATCTGAATCCGATCCGAATCCGATTTTTAGTTATACTTGAATCTGATCCGAATCCGAATTTTAATATATGAATCCTATCCGAATCCGATTTTTAAGTTATACCTGAATCCAATCCGAATATCATTTTTAAGTTACATCTGAATCCGATCCGAATTTTAGTTATACTTGAATCCGATCCGAATTCGAATTTTGATATCCGAATCTAATCTGAATCCAACTTTTAAGTTCTATCTGAACCCAATTTATGACTTTTAAGCCATATGTAAATCTGATCCAAATTTGATTTATGCACTAAAATTATCAAAATATATAGTAAACACTAAATGAACTATGAAAGTCAATTAACATCACACTAGCTCAAACTAGACTGTCAAACTTCATTATCTATAGTATGAAAATATAAATTTTCAAAAATTGTACTTTGTTGTTCATTGATGCAACAAGTGACTAGATGAGCCATCCTTCACATCTTCAATAATAATAATAAAAAAATCATCATATAGTCCAAGCTTACAAAATTTTTCTTTCAATGCCTTCATTTGCCACAAAGGATATGACTTTTCTGTTTGGATATATTAAGGTCCTGAGGATAATGATATCAAATTAACTTGCATTATGCAAATAAAAACTTTAACTAAATAAACATCTTAGACTCACATGACACATAACTCTAGGTTTTAATTGATTTAATGAAAAAAATAAATACAAAAGAATATATACCTCTAATTTATGATTCAGTTTCAATGTATGCAGATGCAAATGGTGCTTCCTCTTCAGGTAAAGGTGTAGGCAAATCGGAATCATCTGACAAAAGAATAAAATAAGCAACACACAAATATGTTTAAAAACATTAATAATAAGTAAATTACCTTCAGCCTTATCTCGCAACCAATCTTATGCAAAAATCAAAGCCTCCACGGTCTTGCAACCTAATCTACTTCTGTATAAATCAAGAATACGTCTACTTGTATTAAATGTTGACACTGATGCAACCGTTGATATAGAAAGAGCCAAAATATCACATACCATTCTAGATAACACAGAGTATTTAGGTGCATTGAATTTCCACCAAGTCAAATGTCAAATGGATTATTTTTCGGGTAAAGGGGTTCTTCCAAATACAACTCCAAATCTGATTTTGTGTGTTGGTTTTGTGATAATTGTTCAAGAAAGTCATCTAGTGCACTTGTTCTAGGCTTCTTATTAGAAGAAACATCAATCAAAGAAGTCGAACTAGATGTTTCATTATCCTTCTCAACATCAACAATATAACCAATACCAGCAGAGAGTGTCTTCAATGCATAAGTAGATTTATATTCATCATAAAGATCATAAAGATAATTCTTAATTGCAGAGACAAGTTCATATGTTTCATCTTTATAAAATTGTCTATAATAAAAGTCAATTATTTTCATCTTATAATGAGAATCAAATACCACTGCAACTGCTAAAATTAAATTGCATATATCCCAATACTTGAACACATTTTTTCAATTTCCAATTTTATCTCACAAAACTCTTTAAAGAATATATTGGAAGTTGGACATTTGACTACAGAAATGGCATTAGTAGCATCATAAAATACTTTTAAACTGTTATGAATAATAGTAGCCTTCTTCCACTCGTCCTTTGTCGGTCTTAAAATGATAGTGACGATCAAGTTCTTCAAAACGACCAAAAGCTTCTTTATATTGTAAAGCTACATCAAACATAAGAAATGTTGAGTTCCTTCTAGTTGGAACATCAAGACACAACTTTTTCTCACAAGTAACTTTGACATGACGCACTGCTCGATCAAAAATTTCACATCGAGCTGGAGATGCCTTAATATATTTTATGTTTTCTCTGATCTTGTCAATCACATTACTTATTTCTTTGACACCATCTTGCACAACCAAATTAAGAATATGAGCAACACATCTAACTTGAAAAACTTTTCCATTACAGACAAGTGCATCCTTTTCAAGAAGCCACTCTACCAATTTTCTAACCATGATAATCATTTGTCAAACAATTATATAATGTAATTAAAAATAACTTGCGATCAATGTTCCATTTTAGTAAATAATCTTTGATGATTGATGCAAGTCTTTCTCCTGTATGAGGTGTTTCAACCATAACAAAGTTGAGAATATTCTTTTTTATTTCTCAACTATTATCAATATAATGTGCAGTCAAACATAAATAACCACGTTTTTGACAAGACGAACTCAACATGTCAGATGTAAGACTAATCCTCTCGTTAGTCTTCTACAAAATAGTACGTAATTTTGTCATTTCATCTTCATAAATATGTATGCAATCAGATCTAATACTGTTACGTGACAATAACTTAAACTGTGGTTGTAATCCTTTAACAAACTTCTGAAATCCAGAATGACCAACTCTACAAAATGGATATTCATGAAGAATAATCATATTGGCTAAATCATGTCGGTTTTTATCTGAATCAAACTTGAAAGTACCAACAGTACATTTTCCATCCATTTCACCAAAAACCAAACGTTGTTGGCATGATTCTAAGTTAGGCCTTTTAGGACATGATTTTAAATGATTCTTCGAACGTGTGGTGCCTATCTTATTATTGCAATCCATAGATACTTTACAGTGTTAACAAAACAGCACGTTGAATACCTGATTCATTTATTGTCCTGATGAACTTCTTCCATACCGCTGATCTTAGTTAAGGGTGGGTATCGGGCCGGGCTGGGCCGGCCCGGCCCGATAACGATTGGCCCGATCCGGCCCGTCGGGCCGCACAGCCCGGCCCAGGCCCGGCCCGATATCCTGGGTCTCGGCCCGGGCCCGGCCCGGCCCGGCCCGATATCCTGGGTCTCGGCCCGGGCCCGGCCCGGCCCGATATCCTGGGCCCAGGCCCGGCCCGGCCCGATATCCTGGGTCTCGGCCCGGGCCCGGCCCGGCCCGGCCCGATATCCTGGGTCTCGGCCCGGGCCCGGCCCGGCCCGATATCCTGGGCCCAGGCCCGGCCCAGCTCGGCCCGGCCCGGCCTCCCGACTCCTTTCTCCCTCCCCTGGCGGGCCGGCGGCCCTTATTTCCCCAACACCGCCTCTGTGACGGAAACCCTCGACTCGCAGGTTCTCGCCACCGCCCGTCAGCTTTTTATTTCTTTCTCTTTCAGTCCTCTTTAGTTGTAGATCTCCTTCGCCATTTTTTTGCCTGTAAAATCGGGTACTGGGACTTTCTTAGCAGTGTGATTCATTAGGGTTCTGGTCGAGCACACGGGTGAAACTCCTCTGGATAAGAGAGGAGGAGGGAGGGCGGACAGGGAGAGGGGGGAAGGAAGGAGGGGGAGTCGGGAGAGGGGGAAAGGCAAAGGAAGGAGGGGGAGTTGGGAGANGGAGAGAGAAAGGAGAGAAGAGGGAGCGAGAGCGTGGAGAGGAGGGAGACCAGAGGAGGGAGCGAGAGCGGGGAGAGGAGGGAGATCAGAGCCCAGAGGAGGAGGGAGAGGGCTCAGAGGAGGAGGGAGAGAGAAAGGAGAGAAGAGGGAGATCAGAGGAGGAGGGAGAGGGCTCAGAGGAGGAGGGAGAGGGAGAGAGAAAGGAGAGAAGAGGGAGCGAGAGCGGGGAGAGGAGGGAGATCAGAGGAGGAGGAAGAGAGCGGGGAGAGGAGGGAGAGAGGGGGGAATCGGGCCGGGCCGGGCCGCCGCCGGGCCGGCTTATTGGGCCCGGGTCCGGCCCGGGCTGGGAAAATCCCAGCCCAAGCCCGGCCCATACCGGGCCGGCCCGACGGCGGCCCGGCCCGACGCCCAGGCCTAATCTTAGTGACTTGGTTTTCGTAGATATGTCAACTTCTATAATGTTAGCAGAGACATAACTAGAAGCATTGGCACCTGATGTTGTAGAATCCATAATATGCATATAAAAAATAAAAAACTTTAACTAAACCATTAAAAAAAAAAGTTGGTTAATTAAAAAATAATGAAGTGACACAGCTATGCGATCATCTGAAAATAAGGCAAATTATTAGGACAGTCATCTTAAACAAGATAATAAGCATCACAAGCAAATGCATATACATGGTTTTCACATCCACAATCTTCTGGTGTCAATTTTGCCATATAGGAGTTGCTAAATCCCACACTTGGGAAAACGTGAGTTTGTAATTAAAATCACAAAAGAGAAGGGAAAAATAATTGGAGGAAAATGAGTCCGATAGGAAGGGCCGAAGGGGAGTAGGGGACCAGACGAACCATGAGAATCCCACTTGCGCTGAGTGTAGATGTCGTTCCCTCGTACGGCAACTCAACATGGGGAGAAGCCACGACACTTCATCCGGTGTTCATTAGTAATCAAATAAAATCAAAGTGCATCATCTTCCGACTTCAAACAAACATCTCGACTAGAAGAAAGAATGCCACAAGCAAACACATTAAAACCAAAGGCAAAGCTTCAGGGGAGAGCAACATTACCTATTTACCTTAGTGAGTTGGCGACGATAAGGGCGAGCACTTTCAGGACGAAAAGGTCGAGTCTCCTCCCTTTTGGTACTGCACCGGCAACTCCAACTACACGGCAGACAGCAACTTCGGCCACAACCTGCGCCGCGCGTTCGCCTCCCTGCCCCTGGAAGCCAACGTTTCCCTCACCAGCTTCTACAATGCCACCGAGGACGACCAAGTCACCTCACTCACCTCAAACTTTTTTTGTTTTAACCCTGAACTTGCGTGAGAGAGCAAGAGGGAGAAGAAAAGAGGGGAAGAATGAAGAATGGCCAAGGGTTATTCTTTGAATCTTTGGTGCAGGGAAGGAACGGTGCAGGGAAGGAAGAACGTCAAGCAGTTCTTCTTCTTTTTTTGTTTTCTTTTCTTGTTTCCTTTTTTGTTTTTCTGTTGGGCCGTAGGGAAGAAGAAACTACACCAATCATCTTCAATAACGTTCATTTAACAACCAATAAAAACGATTACTTTTACAAGCAAACAAAATGGGTGGGAAGCTTTATTTTCATTTTAAATAAGGTCAACTTAAATTGAACTTAAAGGAAAAACTATGGTTTTTTAATTTCGTCCAACCCAAAGCTAGTTGAAAATTGTAATAATTATTTTATTATTATTATTATTATTATTATTATTATTATTATTATTGAGCATGTATATATTATTATTACAATTTAGTTATTAATGTATATAACATACTTGAATAATTGTATTCCATACAAAAATTTCAGAACAACATATATTATATAAGTAATTTAATAATATGAAATTCTAACAGGACTCGAGTGTGAGTCAGAGCCGTACCCATGTTCGGTGCGCACCCGACTTGATGCGACATTAAAATAAAAGAGATCGGGTGACTGCTAAAAAAAATTTAAAAATTATGTTTTGGCTTCACTTTGAATTTTAAAACTATAGTTTGACTTTGGCAACAAAACAACTAGTAAGTATATCGTATGTAAAAAACTCTTATTTGATGATAATCACTTATTGCAAATAAAAAAGCTATATCAGATAATTTATTCAATCGAACAATTAGTTATTTTGCTACTAGTTAAAGTTTTTGTTCTCAAATTTTTGAATTATGTGTTATATATCAAACACCTAGGACTTTTGGATAAGAATTTATTTGATAAATAATTTTTTTTATGAGTTTAGTAGTTTTTTATATTAAATATATTTATTTGAGATTATGCAAGTGGAGAAGCTTTCAACTAAAATGAATATCATAATGCGTTTAAGATTTTCTATTTATTACAAAATATATTTTATTTTAAGTTAGTTTTAAAAACAGTATATTTTTTGCTATCAATTTTTTTCATAGGTGACATACATGCCAATAGTTTTTCTTGACACCTTTACTTTTTTAAATATATAATATAGCTGTACTTGAAACCAATTTGACATAACAGTCCATTAAAATTTATAGCTTTAAAAAGTGTCTTTTTCATATTTTTAAAAATTCTCATTTTTTTCAATTTTTTTTTATTGAAGTTTTCTTTATTATTTTTAATTAAATAAATATATTATTTAAGATTTCCTATCAAAATACACGATGAAGAAGCTTTCATGCTTTCATTATAAAAATTGTGAACATTGAACATTAATTGGTTTATTTGTAACTAATAACATATTTTAAATCGTGTGACCCATATTATTTATCATTAAAAATATTATTTTAATGATTTTTTCTCATTTTATTGAGTTAATTAAAATAATTTGTGTTACATCCGTAAAAAGAGTGTTTAATAATATAAAATAATTTATTAATCCTCTTACCTTTATTACAATAATTATTCTTTACATAAATTCTATAATTACTCCAATAATATGTAAGATAGTTTATTAAATCGAACAGTGTGTTGTTTTCTTAATAGTTAGAGGCTTTTGTTTTCAAATTTGTGAATTATGTGTTATATATGAAATATCTAACTTTTGGACATATTATATGATTATACAAAATGATTTACTTGATTGATTGAATAAATAATTTTTAATTTCATAAATTAAAACTTTTTTATGAGTTCAAGACTTTTTTCATATTAAACATATCTATTTGTGATAAATTTTCATATTTTTAAAAATACTAATTTTATTGAAATTTCCTTATAGAAGTTTTTTATTATTATTATTATTAAATAAATAAATACATTATTTAAGATATCATGTTTAGTTGATGCCTTAGCTATAATAGTTTGCTTGTTTACACAAAAACGTTTAATTAAATATAATATTAATTATTATTTTATTAGTTTTATATGCTATAGTTTTAAATAGTTTAAGTTAAACGGTATAAATAGTAACTATACGACTAATATTATATGCGACTTCATAAAAACAATCAGCTCTTATTCAGATTATACCTTCATATGTTTATATTCTTTTTATATCATAATTTTAAGTTGGTGCCCTTGGTTAGACTTTTTGCCTAACCAATTCAATCTTAGATTCGGATTCGGATATTATCGGATTCGGATGTCAGCACTTGCGTTTCGGATATCAACTCACGGTTCGGATTCAGATATACTTGTTAAGATGGTTAAGTATCCAATCAGATATTTACTTAAAACCGAATCTGAATCCGTATCCGATCGGATAAGATGGTTCAATATCCGATCGGATATTTACTTAAATCTGAATCCGTATCCGTATCCGATCGGATGTTACTTCTCATATCTGAATCCGATCCGATTTCTCAATCGGATGTCAAATTGCTAACCATATCCGATTTTTTACAAGCGTTTCGGATCGGATATCCGATCCGTTGACATCCCTAGTTGGGGTCACCTCCCTCCCCGTCGGCCGGTTCCTCGCCGCCGTCCTCCCCTCCTGGTTCGACGAGTTCTCCCTCAACCTCGGGCCGGCCCGACCCTGCCGCTAGTTAACAAAACGGGTCTCCGAGCTGGGCTTGATTTTTGGTGGACAGGCCCGGTACTTGGCCTGGCCCGTTTGTTAACTGAGCCAGGCCGGGTTTTATAGGGCTGGCCCAACCCGATACCCACCCCTAGCTATAAGGAGATTGACTCAAGTTCGAGTAGAGCTCGAGCTCAAGTTTTGAGCTGAGTTGAGCCGGCCAAGTTCGGGCTCGACTCGGCTCGTGTGCAATACTTGTGATTTCTACTCTAGCAAAAATAGTCACAAACATAAATGCATGTCAAATTCACTTTGGTCTGACCCAAAAAATAGTTCAAAACCTGTTTATTTAAAATCCTATCAATATAAGTTCATTTAAAAAAGCAAAAATGAAACATGTGCTGGCAATGAGAATCTCAGTACATAAACGTAAGAACTCTATGATTTTTTTTTTAACTGTAGTATCAAACCAGAGATATGAAGAACACTAAAGGGGCGTTTGATAGTTTGGAATTTTACTTCAAAAATGAAAATTCCAAAATCACAATTCCTTCAAAATTCCATGTTGCAATTTCCTAATTTTGAGAAAAAAATCCCCTATTTGTTCAATAATTTCAATTTCTTAAAAAATGAGCGTTCTCATTCTAAAATTCATGATTCTTAGTATATCAAAAAAGAAAGGCAAAGCATGGAGCTGCAAAAGAGAAGTGCATATAAAATTTACTAAAATCGCATTGGAGTAGGCAAAAAAAAAAGAACAAATCATTTCAGTAATTTTTCTAAAATGACCGTGACAGATCTCTTACCTGATTTACAAAAAACACTGCTTTCATGCCAAAATAATATATTTCGGCAATATAATAAGTAAAATGTAAAACAAACATGGCCTTAAATTTTATTTTAAGGAGAAATAAAAATGAAAAAGAATGCACTGTCCAAAGTTACTTTATTGTCTTGACATAGCTGAAAAGTATAAACTTAAAAATAAATGAAAATTAGATATATATTTTTAAGAAATCCAATAGTGAGGGTGGGAGCATGCCTGGGCATCAGGCTGGCTCGACACCTGAAAATCAAACCTGGTTCAGATACCCGACACAGCCCGATTAAAATAAAAAAAATTAATATAAAATACATTTTTAATAGTAAAATATATACCATTATTGAATAAAAATAATATTAAAAAATAAATCAAGTAGAATCCAATCTCTTATAGCCGACTTAACCTATCTTGATATGTTATCGGGTCGGCCTCGGCCTGAGCCGGTTTTTTCGGGCCTGAACCTGGCCTAATCGGGCCGAGTACCCGGGCCGATACCCAAGTTTAGGTGAGAATTACAGTTGTGGTTTTTGCATTTCTAACAGGTCTAATTATTTTCTTTCAATCTAATTGTCTACATAGTTTACTTGACTAGCTAATCTAAGTGCGACACCTTTGCACTTCTATTAATGGGTGTTATGTTCACTAAATTTAGGGGTAGATAAGAAGTTTTTTTTTTAACTCTTTTTGTTCCTTTCTTTTCTAAGGGTTGGTAGTTAGTTAGTTAAAGGGCAAACAGGTATTAAAGCCATAACTATCAAACCTCTTTTAGGAAAATAAGAATGGTGTTAAATTCCCATAATATCCTCGACTATCTTTTTTTCCAACAAAATTGACCTTTTTTCAACTCCACTGATCTTATTTTATGTATTTACTTTTTAGGGTGGTTGTGACTAGAGGATAAATAAAAGGTAGCTTTTTGATGTGTTGGATAGTTTCATGAAACAATAACAAACTGTCGTTCAGACAGTAGGAACACAAATGTATTTGATCTTTTGAACCCGCAACATTGACATCCTATCTGTGACGACCAGCAATGCCACCGTAATGATTCATCCTGACCTTACTTTCAGTACTGGTTTTAAAAAAATGACAATCTTCACCATGTTTCTACTGTAAATTTATTGCAGAAAATAAAAAAAAGAACAATAAATCAATTTACTGCTTAAAACTAGCTCATTTAGATGACTAAAGCTGAATATATATATATATATATATATATATATATATATATATATATATATATATATATATATATATATATATATTGTTATAAAAGAGTTACAGAGACGAATGTGAAATATACTTCTAACAAGTCAGTTGCCTTTTTTCTTTTTTTTTGTTTACCACCCTAATCAACCTCTATTGAAAGCAAATCCGGGGTTTTAGCAATTTTTGAGGCGTTTAGGCACCTTTTTTCTTATGGCTAAACTTTGGATGTGATTTTGAAAATTCCTACTTTCTTGAACGGGGGAATATAATGGCCAGAGTTGGTTTTTTCAAAAGATCGGGATTTTTATTTTCGTTAGCTTAAGCGTGGCACTTTTGTAATATGTGTAATAACGTGGGCGTTTTCATAATCGAGGGGCAGGGAAACTGAAAAACGAATCCGGTCCCTTGTCTGATCCTTTTTTACTGCGCCTTTTCCGAAATCCTTCTTTTTTACCGGCCTCGTCGTCCCAACTCCCTACCCTGATCGTTAGCCACATTGTGCTCATGGACGGAATGGCGCCGGAGAATCCCCCCATGCGCCGGAAACCAGAAGCTCTGGTGTTAAGGGGTCTCCGTGCGAATTCTTCTCCGGAGCTTCTTCCTGTCTCTCCCCGGTTCCAATCTCCAGAAGACGACGCCCTAGAAGGTAAAAACCAAACAAGGATTGACTTCTGAAGGGAAAGAGGGAAAATGGGATCAGATCTTGTTTTTCTCTTCCTCTTTTCTTCGGACACAATTTTATGTTTCGGTAGGAAATACATTTTACGAATTAAAAAGGACAAATCTTTTCTTCTTTTTGCACTGTTTATCTTGAGTTTCATCAATAAGATTCTGCGACAAAATTAACTAAATTGCTTGGAAGTTGTTGTTTGCCGATTTGGAAGATGGAAAGTGTCTCCGTTTTTTTTTTGTGCAAATTAAGCAAAAAGAAGAGAAGAGAAGAAGAAAATCAGTTAGTTTCTGTCATTTTTCCTGAAGACGTTGCAAGATTATCTGAAAAATGCAAAATCAGCCATTTGATTCGCCTCACTAAATTTGAGCTCTCTGTTGTCCCTAATCTTCAGTTATAACGGCGAACGCCAAAGCATTGCTCCGGCTTGTGGACAAGTTCACGTTCTCCGGTGATCTGAACGCGAATGATAAGCGGAGCTGCGGCCGAGTCGCCCCGATCCTAGCGCTAATGGACGAGGTCAAGGCACGGCTCGAGGCCCGGACGGCGCCGTCGCCGAGGGGCGACGAGAACCAGAAGGCGCGGAAGGAGCTCACCGCAACCCCTGCGGCGAGGAAGAGCCTAGAGAGGATGTTCTCGAGCCTCGGCAAGGAGAAGGAGATCATGGCCGGGGAATTGGCGCGGAAGGCCCGGGAGCTCGACGAGATGGAGGAAATCGTCGCCGATCTAAAGGCCCAAAACGAGAAGCTCCTCGCCAGAGTTCAAGCGCTAACCTCATCCGACCGGACGACCTCTGCCTCACCGCCGCCCCCTGCAGACGGCGGTGGTACCGTACGCATGGCTGCGCTCCAGGAGCGCAACAAGGTGCTCTCTGATCAGCTCCTGAAATCGATTGAGAGCTACCGGTCGATGAAGCGTAAGTACAAGGACGCGCAGGAGGCTAACGCGGCGCTCCACGCCAGCGTTGCGGGGTACGACGAGATCCGATCGTGTATAGCCCGGATCCGCGCATCGCGATCGCGGGACGGATGGTCGGCCGACTCCGCGGACTTTGAGAACATACTGGAGGCGATCGAACGGATATGCCGAAGATCGAACAGTCGGCACGATCGCAAGGCGAAGGAGGAGGCGGAAGAAGATAAGATGAAGAAGGCGGCGGCGGTCGTGGGTTGAGCACCGGACCGGCTGAGGCGATACCGGCGATGACGCGACGCCGGAGAAAAAAGGAAAAAGGGGGGCGAGGTTTCAGGGGGAACCCGGGAAACTCGAGAGCAGTGCGGCTTTTTTAGCCCGTGACTTGGCGCCAATTGTTGGTAGAAATTGTCTAAACTACCCACAATGATTTTCGGAAATGTCGCTTACAAATTTTAAGTTTTTGGGAAGGCTTTTCATTGTATTTCGCGCCAGCGTATTTGCGCTTCTTAAATCTTAATACATTAGTGCTACCTTCCATATTTTGGTCCTTTCTGAATTCTTGAGGGTGTCATTGTCATTTAGATCAAAAAACATTTCCCACCTGCTTAGTGGCAGTTCTACCCCTTTCCTCAAGCTCGCAGCTTCGAAGCTCTCGCGGAGCTGCGCTGGTGCTCACCAACTTTGCAAATTTACTGATCGGTGCATCCACGTACTTTGTGTATACTCGGCCATGAATGTTACCGTTGGCGTTCATCACCTTCAACTCATGTATGCGATCTTCAGGCTTTGCTCATTCTTCTGTTCCCTGTTTCCTCCGTAAACTTCATATGACTTCGAATGTTTCTATGCTTGAGAAGGCGTCTACAGTCAAGTGCTTGCGAGAAATCCATGCTAGGATGATCAGAAACTCTGAGGTTGAAGACATTCTAACAGTGAGCAGGCTTGTCGCCCAGTGTACTCTTTCAGAATTTGGAAACATGGGTTATGCTAGATTGGTGTTTGACCAAATAAAGAGACCAAACATTTTCATCTGGAATACCATGATAAGAGGCTATGCACAGAGTGACTGCCCACATGAGGGTCTTGCTCTGTATGATCAGTTGCTGCAGAGAGGTTATGTCCCCAATAACTACACTTTCCCTTTTGTGCTGAAGGCCTGTGCTATGACTATGGACTTCAGTTTTGGGTCAAAGATTCATGGGGTTGTGTTAAAATTGGGGATGCATGGATCTGATGCTTTCGTCCAAACCTCCCTTCTTAGCTTCTATGCTGCTTGTGGTTGTGTTGAAGACGCAAGCCAAGTGTTCGATGAAAGTCTGGAAAGAGATGTTACTTGTTGGAACGCAATGATCAATGGGTATGTTAAGGCTGGCCAGTGTCGCGATGCGGTTCAGGTGTTCAGAAGAATGCAGCTTGCGGGTCAGGTGAGGCCTGACCAGATCACAATGCTTGGTGTTCTTGCAGCTTGTGCTCAGCTGGGTGCGCTGGATATGGGTAGATGGTTGCATATGTACATAGACAAAAATCAAATTAGATGCAATGCTAGTCTTGGTACTGCTCTTGTGGATATGTATGCAAAATGTGGTAGGATAGATGTTGCAGTCAGTATGTTTAATGAGATGCCTGTTAAGGACGTGTTCTCGTGGAGTGTGATCATTGGTGGGCTTGCCATGCATGGTCTAGCTAACAAGGCTCTTAATATGTTCTCCGAGATGCTAAGGACAGGGGTGAATCCAGACTCCGTAACATTTACTGGAGTCTTATGTGCTTGCAGCCATGGAGGACTAGTGGAAGAAGGTCTGAAACATCTTAGTTCTATGAGTAGCATGTACAATATCACACCTACAATTGAGCACTATGGTTGCGTGGTTGATCTTTATAGTCGGTCAGGGCGTCTGGAGGAGGCATTGCATTTCATTGAGACAATTACAATGAAGCCAGATGTGGTTCTTTGGGGTTCTCTTTTTGTTGCTTGCAAGGCTCGAGGAAACACAGAGATTGGCAAGTTGGTTGCCCGAAGGATCCTGGAGTTGGATCCCTGTCATGGTGGTGCCTATGTCTTCTTATCAAATATTTATGCCTCTTCCAGTGAATGGGATGGAGTTCAACAAGTGAGGACCTTGATGAAGGATCAAGGAATCAGGAAATTTCCAGGTTGTAGCTTCATAGAAGTGGATGGTGTGGTTCATGAGTTTGTATCTGGAGACACATCTCATCCTCAGATGGAGAACATTAAGATGATGATGGATGAGATTGCTAGGCTTTTACGCCTTGAAGGTTACACGCAAACTACCAAAGGAGTGTTATTTGATATAGAGGAGGAAGAAAAGGAGAATGCTCTTGCACAACATAGTGAGAAACTGGCAATTGCATTTGGTTTGCTCAGCACTAGGCCAGGGAGTACCCTTCTTATTGTGAAGAACATCAGAGTATGTGCAGATTGCCACTCTGCAATGCAGTTGATCTCAAAGATATTCCATCGACTTATAATCGTCAGGGATCGGAACAGGTTTCATCATTTTAAGGAAGGGTCTTGTTCCTGTGGGGGTTACTGGTAAAGTTCTTCACAACAAGATTCACAGCTAATTTAAGCAACTAAGAATCATCTGATCACTTCATCACTGCCAATTTACCGCTTAATTAAAACTGTGCATTGCATATGTCTGTGGGTGTGCACATTAACAAGCCTTCTTGAATGCGGAGCTAAGTTGCATTTTCAGTTACCTGGACTGTTGAAAACATATGAAGAATCAGGTGAGGCCATCTTTCCATTAAACAGGCCTAAAATCTTAGCTCAAGGTCGCAGTGTCCAGTGTGACAGAACCCAGATTATCATTTTCTACAGCCACACTGAAAAAAAAGATGGTTGAGAAGATGGTTTTACTTTTACATGCAAAGGGCTATAAAGTTTCTAGATTCGATTCAGACGCAAACACAACTCTGGCAGAAAAAAACTGACTTTCTGGCAGAAAATGTTGATCTACTGTGAACTTTGTCAAATCCCTGGACATTCGATTCTGAGACTGTTTTGTGGTGCTTATGTAAATCTTATTTCATGGTCCATAAATGAGAAACGTGATCTGATTTCAGCAGGAAAGTCTGAGTGAATAATGTTAATTTGTGTCCTTGCGAGCAAGCACCACTACCAGGCATGGTTTCTTTAAAACTTTAAACACAAGGGCCCGCACTTACTTGTGGAACGCTATGATTAACTAAAGAAAATTTGGCTGTGATTGGTATGCGAGTCAAACTACGAAGAATATCGAGAGACCAGTTCTGTCGCCAGCAAAAGCTCCGGTTAAGATCTTCAAGTTGGAGGAGGACAACGCATCATGTATGGCACCTAAGAGAGAGAGAGAGAGAGAGAGAGAGAGAAGAAACAGTAAATGACTGTTCTTTAGTTCCTATCCTATGGGAGTAGTCACTACATGCTTGAAGCTTTTGGAACGATTGTAATGAGTAATTCATGCCTAGAGGACCATTCTTTAGTGGAACAGTAAAGTGCTGCAACTGCGGATCAATGGGTCGTAAATTTTGTGCCTGCTACGGCCCATGTCTTCCAACAGAGTTGATGGTTAGGATTATCCTCAATTTGCTGACATTAAATCGTAGAGCACAGGACCATACTCATTAAGTTAGGTCGTAAATTTTTATAATGTATATTGTAATCTTGTAATGTTATGTAACCATAGTTATCCGTATCCCACGATACGAGTGCAAAACTTAACGTATAGGTTTGAAAAACCTATAGGATAGGCAATACACTTGTATATCATAGGGATATCACTCGTATCATGCGATACAGGGGCCTTATCATATGATACAGTCGATACACCCTTGTGTTGTATGATTCAGAGATAAAATGAATTTTTGTATTTTACTTTTTTAGGAAAGAACCTCTCACTTCATCTTTGTAAATATGTCTAGAAGTTGTGAGAGGATTAAGTTTTACTAGTTTTTCTACAATAAATGCCCATTTATGTGATAAATCATTAATTTGGGGGAGAACTGGCTGGTGGAGAAGAAAGTTTACTCATGGCCCCATGGGGACGATGAAGCCTTGAGTGATAATAATCATGATATATTACATGTTGTAAACTTGTAATGTAATTTAAAACACTTCAAAGTTTAAATATTAAAGTTGTCATAGACTCTTATTTTGTTATTATGAATTTCTTAGTGATGAGTTTTGTTACATATGACACATTTTTTTCGAAACTTTTTTGGCTCTTCCTGTTTAATATTTTTTTTAAAATTTTTTCTCTATTTTTTTTAAAATTTTTTATGAATTAAAAATTAATGTATGATAAGTTAAGCTATGTTTACGATGTTGATGTAACCTGTTGTCTCCTCACCAAGTAAAAAGGAACATGATCTTTGTCAACAACTCTAACAATGGAGGAGGTCATAAATTTAAAAACACATACTTATGTTTTTGTTTTATTTTATATATATATATATATATATATATATATATATATATATATATATATATATATATATATATATATATATAGAGAGAGAGAGAGAGAGAGAGAGAGAGAGAGAGAGAGAGAGAACGATCGGAAGTTAAAGACTAAGCAATCTATGGCAGATGCACAGTCTCGATTGGGGCAGGTGGACATGTGCTTGCCATGACATGAAGTTTTTAAGCTAAAGTGGAGTTTGTTTGTCTTAGCTTTTCAAAGGTGAAGTCAAAAAATTTCAAAGCAACAGCCAGGTGAAGAAAGAAGTTTTCTGCTGGAAGTCAGAAAATTTATTTTATCAGAATCTCTGAGGGCCCATATATATATATATATATATATATATATATATATATATATATCACATATTTTTAACGTGAAAAAAAACGTGATAAATTAAATGCCGTTTAAAACTTAAAAAAATATGTTTTTTTTACATTAAAAAACAAAGAAACACGTTTTTAATGCTTTTTTCATGTTTTTTTCACTTTTTTCATTGTTTTCATTTTTTTCTGTTTTTCAAATGTCAAAATTTTTTTTTTCATTTTCAATTTTTTATTTTTTGTAAATCTATTTATCTTGTGATGTTTGTGTTATTTGTTTCTCATTTATTTTATTTTTTTCTTATTATTAGTTTTTAAAATTTTTAAAAATTTATTGTATTTTTCTTGTTTTTTTAAGGTCACCATAATACTCGTGAAAAACTTTGCCGTATACATTATATATATATATATATATATATATATATATATATATATATATATATATATATATATATATATATATATATATATATATATATACTCAAAAATAACTGAGTTTGAATGGTAATGGTTTTTTTATAGAATTGCTTATTTTAGAATTTTTAGAAATCTGTGTCGTAGAAAGTTTTTTTCCTTAAAAAAACATGAAAAAAATATTAAAAATAAGTCACCCGCAAAAAGGGGGTTAACATGTTTGTTTCTTCAAAAAAACAATAAAATGAAAAGCAAGAGCTTTTTCCTGTTTTATCTTTTTCATTTTTGTGTTTTTTGAATTTTTTTCATGTTTATTTTACATTTTTTTGTTACCAACTTTTTATATTCACATTTTTCGCATGTTAATTTTAGGATCTTTTATTTTACCTTTTTAAAAATTTGCCAACACTTTGTCAAGAAAGACAACTCGTCCCATTATATCAAAGAAAAACCTCATCGTTTAATATATCTGATAAAACGATATTTGTGATAATATGAAAAATCTTCTCCACCACCAAGTACTTGCTCATGAGTGCTTTGGCTTTCTTCACTCCCCTTCCTTTTCTCCTTCGCCATTTCTCACCTCCTCTGCCTCTCATGTTGTAAGAAAGCGAACCGGAGCTTTTTGTGTTGTAAATACGGCCCCCTCTTAAAACTGGTATCAAAGCCTAGTATTCTCTTGGTATTGTAAGTATGTTCTGCTTTTAATGAAAGTTTTTATGTGTGTTTAAAGCTTTCTTTAGTGCTTTACTTATAAGCCGAACGGGAAAGTCTCTTCCCCGGAAGCATGTATCTTTGCATATGCCTGCATAATCTGTCATTATGAATCTTTGTGTTTTATGTTGGAAGTTCTGGCCCTATCCAGGAACTATGCGTATAAACCATGCTTTATGAAGAAGGACCTGTTTCTGATTCCCGTATTTTTGAGTTCTTGATTCGCTGGACGAGTCACTGTGTGGATCCTTTAAGACCAATAAGCTATTGTAGAAAAGAAGTACCCGTTAAGCGAGAAGGCCATTTAGGGAAAAAATAGTACACGAACGGTGAGGTCTGAATGGGATGACATCGTGTTCTTTGAAAGGAGAATGTAACAAGTTTTCAAAATCGGGGGAATCATACCATAAGCTTATTATGTTTCAGTTTGTTTTTTTTTTATAATAGATGAGTTATCTGTTCATAGCACCCTGTTCCTGTGAAAGGAATTTTTCCAACTTAAAACAAGAGACTCATAAACAGAGTATGAAGTTGTATGGACGATACATAGGACTGCGGGATACAAAAAGATGAGTACCTAGTAAAACTCCGGTTTAGGCTAAAGAACCCTTTGTTTTCGGTACTTTACTTTATCGTTTCAAAAATCAAAAAATATTTAAGACGCTTTATTAAAGTTACATAGTTTAAAGATAAAGATTTATCCAAAATATAAAAACCTTTATTAAGATATAATATGATACCTCAAACAGATCAAAAACTTTACAATGAACAAGTAAAACAAATAGCTAGAAGCAAAGTTATAAAATATCTCTAAAAATTTGTAATTGTTAAGAAATTTATAAACAAATTAAAACAGTTAGTGCTTAACAAGGATAGAGGAACAATGGCGTATGTTACAACATTATGCAAATTATTATGCACACAGACTACTCAGACTATGAAAAATATTTATACCAGGAATGGTATAAACCATAATCATGCAAAAATTAGAATATCTGAATTTAGAGCTATACCAAAGATCAATTTAGTCACACTTGTTATTTTCAAAATGGAAAACATTTACTTCATAATGAGGACACTAGTCCCATGTCTCAACAACTGAATAGTATGACTGATCTACATATTTCCCTAGCACAAAGCCTAGAATCCTACAATACTAAGAATCAGGTCTTCTTACAACCCATCTTTGATACATTAAGAAATAACATTCTCAAAGAGATATTAGAAAATCAGAGATATTTAAAAGACCAATTAGCTACTATTCTAAGTAAAATAGGAAGCTTATAGGAATATAAAGATAATATAGAGGTCCTTCATAAAACTTCGAAATTTCCTCAAAATCCTAGCCAAAACTACATTGAAGTCATAAACTTAATTAATGAAATCAAACAAATAATTTTACGCTAAGGTATGGATTATATTTCAAGAACCTTAGCATATAAGCATGAACATGAATGGAAACATAAATCAGGGAGTAGTGACCACCCATGTATCTTTCTTAGTATAGAACTTAGATTCCAATGCAAGACATGTATGACTGAAGCATGCAAGTTCTGTTTGGAGGAAAAACAATATCAATTCATCCTAGAAAAAATGGTCGGACGAAAAGACGAGACTATAGAAAAACGAATCCTAGTAATAGAAAATAGGCTAGATGATATAGAAAGAACCTTAGCTACAGCCAACCTAAATGGGCTTGATCTAACAACCTACGAGATGCCTCAGACCAACAACAAAGGTAAAGGCATAATTTTAGAAAAGGGTGAAAGGGCACTGACTACCATAACCTTTCCCAATATAAAGATCGACCATAAAGAACAATGTAGAACAGCTATCAGAGTCCCTTGCATATTCAAAATAGACAAATGGAAATTAGAAGTAGATGCCTTAATAGATACAGGATGTAGTGTTTCGGTTTTAGACAAAACTTTAGTCCCACCAAAATATCATAGAAGCTTAGACTCTGCCTTGCAACTTTGGGCGGCAGAACAAATGGATGGATCCTTACATAAGTATGATGAAGAGATATGCAAATATAAAATAGCGTTTTGTATCTCTGACGAAGTACATACTGCCTACCAACCAGGGCCCAAGACATTCATTAGACAAATGCAATTACATGATAGTACAAAATGCATCATCGGATTAAATTTTATTCTTGAAAACATGACTGGATGTGTTATAACTAGGACCGGCCTATCCTTTCTCAATAACCAAATCCCTTGGGTACCAGAATGTAAATTAGACGAAAACAAAGGTTGTAATTGTAAAACACCAGGGGCCTATAAAAAGGAACTAGCTTTAACATACCCTGAAGATGAAGCTGATCTAGAAACCCTAGAAATAAATCTCGAATACAGCCTTATAGACACTCAAAAAATTTATAATAAGTTAGAAACAGGCTGCACTAAAATAAATGATTTACTCAAAATATTAGAGAAAGAAGAAATCATAAGAGAAATACCCACAAAACATTGGGATCACAATAAAATAGAATGCATACTCCAGATAAAAGATCCAGGATGCACCATCTCCAACAAGAAGATTAATGCTACAAATGAAAATATTAAAGATTTTGAGACACATATAAATGATTTATTAAAACTAGGTGTTATAAGAAGAATTATAAGCCCTCATAGAAGTCCTGCTTTTATTGTTAATAAACATAGTGAACAAGTCTGTGGAAAATCTAGAATGGTCATAGATTATAGGCGACTCAATGATAACACCATAGATGATTCTTAAGATATACTTGATAAAACTGAATTAATCAATAGTATACAACACAGTAAGATATTTAGTAAATTTGATTGCAAATCAAGATTTTGGCAGGTAAAAATGCATAAAGATAGTATTCAATGGACCACATTCACTTGTCCTTTAGGGGGCTTTGAATGGTTAGTCATGCCTTTTGGTTTAAAAAATGCTCCTGCTATATTCCAAAGAAAAATGGACATGATATTCAGCCAATACCGAGGATTTGTTTGTATTTATATAGATGATATACTTATTCATAGTAAAACACAATCAGAACATATCGGCCATCTAAAAATAGTGTTACGAGAATTTTTACGTAATGAAATTATAATCAGCAGCAAAAAGGCACAGTTTTTTAGAAAACACATAGAATATTTAAGTGTAGAAATTGGTGATGGAAAAATTAAACTACAACCACATATAGCAATAAAAGCTTTCGAATTTGAAATACATGACATCAAAAGTCTTCAACGGTTTTTAAGATTAGTAAATTATGCTAGACCTTTCATTAAAGACTTAGGGCAAATGGTTGGCCCATTATATAGTAAACTCAGCCAAACTAAGGTGAAGACTTTTAACACCGAAGATATAAAACAAGTAGGGAAAATCAAGGAAGCAATAAAACAATTACCAGAAATGTATCTACCCTTAGATTCAGATTTCCTAATAATTGAAACTGATGGATGTATTGATGGATGGGGAGCAGTGTTAAAAAGAAAACCCAACAAGTATGCTCCTAAAGTGACCGAAGTCATCTGTCGATACAGTAGCGGCCAATATAAGGAAAATGGCCTTTCCAATAGTATTGATCAGGAAATTCTTGCAGTTGTTTACGGACTTTTCAATATTATTTTTACTAAACAAAAAGGAAATCATAGTAAGGACTGATTGTGATGCTATTGTAAAATTTTATGAAAATAAAAACTCTAAAAGAATAAGTCAAAGAAGATGGATATCCTTCAAAGACACCCTTATAAACCACAATTATAAAGTAACTTTTGAACACATAAAAGGAGAAAACAATCATCTAGCAGACATGTTAAGTAGACTTCTTAAAGATGAATAGAGACATCGATGTTTATGAATCCGAAATAAGGAGACTCAATAAAATTGTAAGTTATCTCGATCAATCCAGAGTAAGATTACATGATCTTAACCCTGCTCTCTCCATTGACATTAGGAAAGCTAGTGATGATCTTCTAGACATTACTTTAAGCATACAACAGATAGTTGATGGCATGAAACAAGACAGAGTTCGAGCATCTCCACCTCATTCTTCTGATAATCACTTATCTGCATATAGACATCAGTCACGGTAGACAATGCATCGTTTCACTTAATATTCTTCTTTTCACAGGACAAGATGGTCTCTACAAATCAGTTGCCCCTTGACCTAGACTTAGGATTACCAATCTTTTCACCTCATTTAAATTTGGTCTTTCGAACCTCTCCAAGCCTCATCCTTGATCTAAAAGATCATGTCCTTCTAGACAACCTTGGCAAAACAAAAAAAATCCTTCATACCCAAAAATCCTTTCTTTGTTAGCCAGCCATCTGAACCTAAAGAATCGGCAACTTCAGACCAAAACCTTACCAGAAATCTCCATGGACCATATACCCCTCCGATCTCAAAGCTTGGATGCCTATCTGACCCTAGAAAGAAGCCTAAAAACAGCCCAAGCAGAAATAAGTTGGCGAAAAAAAGAAAAAAAAGAGCTAAATGAAAGAATGCAAGCTCTAGAAACTGAAAACAGACTCCTCAGGGAACATGTTGAGGAACAAATCAAAAAATTAGGAGACAAAAGGGAGACAGTTCCCCCAAATATTCCATTAGTCAAAGAACAGATCTATCATATGGTAATGAAGGCCAAAAGAAAAGAACAAGTTGACATGCAGAATCTATTACGGGTCATGGCACGAACTCCCAAAAAGAGGAAGCCTGGATTGGAATTTGTTGTGCTGAAACACAGACACGAGCACCATGAAGAAAATTCTTTCTGTGAATGTGAACAAGGATTTCAATCATACAAGCCACCCTTAATCTTAGAAAATGGCAAGACCAAGAGATCCAAGGAATAAAACTTTCCCCCAAGACTCTTCGGTTTTTTAAAACGGCTCTTGGTTACAAAAGAAGAACAGGTAAAACATCTTAATTTCCATTGGCGCTTGGCGTATACGCTTAGGCGAATGTTCAAACTCGGAGAAATAAAGCCTTACGGCTATATTAACATAGATATCAAATCTATTCCTCCTTCGTATGAATGCCCTTGCGAAGTAAAGCAGGAAATCACGATCAACATATATACTTCACAATTTCCCCTTCAAACCAGAATGCCTCAAGAAACTCTTAGAAATCTTTTAATTGAAGAAGATGTATATTCACAGTTGAAGAGATGGAGAGCCTATACGATTGCTGCAGACCTACATGCCCGGTGGACAAGGACTACTTGTATGGTGGCTGAAGACAGAAATACACACATCTTCCTAGCCGATAATTGGCTTACTGAGAAATTTTATATTCCTTTCCAAATTGTCTTACAGATAAACCCTGGCCTCTGTGAACATTTCTGCCAAATTCATGACAGTAATCTTGCAGAACGGACAGGTGACGATCAGAACGTAGGAGCAGTCATCCAAAGAGATGACAATGATGAGTGGAACGTTGGTGATGAAGGAGGATGAGATAATAATGAACAATATGAAGAAGAAATTATAGAAGAACTTGGAAACAATTAGAAAGGAGTAGGGACGAAGCTGCTGAGTCCTAAACCTTGCAGCCTAACGTTCATCAAGATCGGTAAAACTTGGCCCTTGTAAGTTGTGGTTAAACTTCCCATGGGTATAATGCTTCCCATGTAAAACTTAAGCATCATCACTTCTCGTTGGGAAAATCCCCCAAGTTAAAATTAGGATTTGTGTTGTAGAACATCACTTCAAAATCTACCCTGGGGAGAAGCCCACCAGGATAAAAATGGGTTTTACATTTGTAAATTTTCGGTATAAAAATTTACCCTATGAAGCACCCCACAGGATAAGCACTGTGTCACATCCTGAGGCAAATCATCTTGAGGAGCCTCTAGGAGAACGTTGTAGTTGCCAACCTTCTTTTTGTACTATATAGCAATGTTGTGTGAAAAGAAATAAAGAAGAAGGAATGTTACACGCTTCAAAAAAGATGAATACGTGGCTCCCCATGAAGAAAAGACGAAGCGGCTACTGTAGCAGTTACTGTAGCACTTTGGCGAACACTGTAGTAGTCACTGTAGCACTTTTTGGCTTTTTGGACACGTTCGACTTCCACCTCACCTAGCACATGTCAGCTGTCCTCTTTCGAGTTCCTTCGATTGTAACCGTTTCTGTTTTGTAGTGGTTAGCTTGTTCGAGAAGGAATCCTATTTCTTTTTCAATTTGTAATTTGTTTTCAAGTCTGGTGCCTGTATGAGCACCACCCCAGCGTCTATATCAATCATCAAAAAATCTTCTCCACCACCAAGTACTTGCTCTTGAGTGGTTTGGCTTTCTTCACTCCCCTTCCTTTTCTCCTTCGCCACTTCTCACCTCCTCTGCCTCTCATGCTGTAAGAAAGCGAACCGGCACTTTTTGTGTTGTAAATTTGGTCTCCTCTTAAAACTGGTATCAGAGCCTAGTACGCTCTTGGTATTGTAAGTATGTTCTGCTTTTAATGAAAGTTTTTATGTAAACAAAGGGTCTTTAAACAAACGTAGTTTTGGATAACAAAAGATTCTAAATCGGAGTTATGTAAAAACAGAAAGTCTTTTAGCCTACTAGGTACTCGTCTCTTTTTATCCCACAGTCCTATGTATCGTCCATACAACTTCATACTCTGTTAATGAGTCTCTTGTTTTAAGTTGGAAAAATTCCTTTCACAGGAACAGGGTGCTATGAACAGAGAACACGTCCATTATAAAAAAGAACAAATTGGAACATAATAAGCTTATGGTATGATTCCTCCAATTTTGAAAACTTGTTATATTCTCTTTTCAAAGAACACGATGTCATCCAATTCAGACATCACCGTTCGTGTACTATTTTTCCCCTAAACGACCACCTCGCCTAACGGGTACTTCTTTTCCACAATAGCCTATTGGTCTTAAAGGATCCACACAGTGACTTGTCTAGAGAATCAAGAACTCAAAAATATGGGAATCAGATCATGAACAAAACATGTTACAGCAGGTCCTTCTTCATAAAGCATGGTTTCTACGCATAGTTCCTGGCTAGGGCCAGAACTTCCAACATAAAACACAAAGAGTCATAACGACAGATTATACAGGCGTATGCAAAGATACATGCTTCTGGGGAAGAGACTTTCCCGTTCGGCTTATAGGTAAAGCACTAAAGAAAGCTTTCAACACATATAAAAACTTTCATTAAAAGCAGAACATACTTACAATACCAAGAGCGTACTAGGCTCTGATACCAGTTTTAAGAGGGGGCCTGATTTACAACACAAAAAGCGCTGGTTCGCTTTCTTACAGCGTGAGAGGCAGAGGAGGTGAGAAGTGGCGAAGGAGAAAAGGAAGTAGAGTGAAGAAAGCCAAAGCACTGAGGAGCAAGTACTTGGTGGTGGAAAAGATTTTTCGATGGTTGATACAGACGCTGAGGTGATGCTTATATAGGCACCGAACTTGAAAACAAATTACAAATTGGAAAAGGAATAGGATTCCTTCCCGAACAAGCTAACCACTACAAAACAAAAACGGTTACAATCGAAGGAACTCAAAAGAGGACAGTTGGCATGTGCTAGGTGAGGTGGCAGTCGAACGTGTCCAAAAAGCCAAAAAGTGCTACAGTGACTACTACAGTGTCCGCCAAAGTGCTACATTAACTGCTACAGTAGCCGCTTCGTCTTTTCTTCATGGGGAGCCACGTATTCATCTTTTTTGACGCGTGTAACATTCCTTCTTCTTTATTGCTTTTCACACAACATTGCTATATAGTACAAAAAGAAGGTTGGCAACTACAACGTTCTCCTAAAGACTTCTCGAGATGATTTGCCTCAGGATGTGACCCAGTGCTTATCCTATGGGGTGCTTCACAGGGTAAATTTTTATACCGAAAATTTACAAACGTAAAACCCATTTTTATCCTGGTGGGCTTCTCCCCAGGGTAGATTTTGAAGTGATGTTCTACAACACAAATCCTAATTTTAACTTGGGGGATTATACCAACGAGAAGTTTATCATGTTTCTTCTGAAACGGATGATGCTTAAGTTTTACATAGAAAGCACTGTACCCATGGGAAGTTTAACCACAACTTACAAGGGCCAAGTTTTACCGATCTTGACGAACGTTGGGCTGGAGGGTTTAGGACTCGGCAGCTTCGTCCCTATTTTTCAAAAAGTNGTAGCACCCTGTTCATGTGAAAGGAATTTTTCCAACTTAAAACAAGAGACTCATAAACAGAGTATGAAGTTGTATGGGCGATACATAGGACTTCAAGATAAAAAGAGGATTTTAACTTGGGGGATTATACCAACGAGAAGTTTATCATGTTTCTTCTGAAACGGATGATGCTTAAGTTTTACATAGAAAGCACTGTACCTATGGGAAGTTTAACCACAACTTACAAGGGCCAAGTTTTACCGATCTTGACGAACGTTGGGCTGGAGGGTTTAGGACTCGGCAGCTTCGTCCCTATTTTTCAAAAAGTGTCTCTGTTCGTAGCACCCTGTTCATGTGAAAGGAATTTTTCCAACTTAAAACAAGAGACTCATAAACAGAGTATGAAGTTGTATGGGCGATACATAGGACTTCAAGATAAAAAGAGATGAGTATCTAATAGGCTAAAAGACTTTATGTTTTTACATAACTCCGATTTAGAATCTTTTGTTCTCCAAAACTACATTTGTTTAAAGACCCTTTGTTTACGTAAACTTGTGTTTATTCAAAATTCCATAAATATTTAGAAAAATCATTATTCAAGTTACATAGTTTAAAAATTTGTCCAAAACATAAAACATCCTACTAGACTGATTAATTGAAAACCTTATAAATCTCTTCTACACCATCTAGATGAGTGATAAAGAAGACATTTATATACAAAACCTAAAAGAAACAAGAACCTACTACCCAGATGCAGAAGGACTAACCAGATATGATCCACCTAGTAGTTCTGATAAACTCATAGTTCGACAACTAAACCTGATTATTATTATGATGGTAAAACTAAATCAAAGAATTAGCCAACTTGAACGAACTTTAGGGAAAAAACCAGAACCACAGGAAGCATCAAACCTAGACGAATTAACCAAAAAACTAGACAAACTTAACATAGGAAATGGTGGGATCAGACTTACCCCTACCCCTATTCCTAAAAGTATAGCCTTTTCTAGGAGATAATGGCTGCAAGACGTTCTTTTTCTAGTCTTGGTAGAAATCTCAGCGATACTAATGAGATAAGAGGAATAGACGAAAACCTATGAACCAGAATGATACAAACCCAGGGTCCTAGCTCTAGAACATTGGAAGAAATAATAGATGTAAACAAAAATTTAGAAACCTATATTAATCATCAACACTCCTTGTTAAATCCTAGGACTCTATATATAGGACAGGGTTTTGGAGTGTTGACCCACAGTTAGTCAGAATAAGTAGAGAAGAAGAAGTCTGTGTAACTACTGTTATTTGTTTCTCATTTATTTTATTTTTTTTCTTATTATTAGTTTTTTAAAATTTTTAAAAATTTATTGTATTTTTCTTGTTTTTTAAGGTCATTGTAATACTCGTGAAAAACTTCACTGTATACATTATTTGTCACTATATATATATATATATATATATATATATATATATATATATATACTCGAAAATAACTACTCGAAAATAACTGAGTTTGAATGGTAATGGTTTTTTTATAGAATTGCTTATTTTATAATTTTTAGAAATCTGTGTCTTTCCTTACAAAAACATGAAAAAAATATTAAAAATAAGTCACCCGCAAAAAAGGGGGTTAACGTGTTTGTTTCTTCAAACAAACAATAAAATGAAAAGCAAGAGCTTTTTCCTGTTTTATCTTTTTCATTTTTGTGTTTTTTGAATTTTTTTCATGTTTATTTTACATTTTTTTGTTACCAACTTTTTATATTCACATTTTTGGCATGTTAATTTTAGGATCTTTTCTTTTACCTTTTTAAAAATTTGCCAACAGTTTGTCAAGAAAGACAACTCGTCCCATTATATCAAAGAAAAACCTCATCGTTTAATATATTAGATAAAACGATATTTGTGATAATATGAAAAATTATACATTCACAAACTTCTACATCTAAAATTTTCAAGCTAATCAGATTAAATGATCGTTGCAATTGGACTTGAGTCGGAGCCTTACCCAACAAAAGTTTGTGTAACATAAGATCCAATATTTATATATAATCAGTCAGAACCTTTTTGGATATCAGACAGATAATACAACAACACTCTAGTTTGGTCATGAAATTGCACTCTGTATCTAAATCTAACTATCAACCAGATTCAGTTTTTATTTATTTATTTATTTATTACTAAATTGATTCCAAAATCACATTAGAAATTAAGGATGGGTGTCGGGCCGGTTCAGGCCCCAAATTTTGTTTAAAATTTTGATTATATTGTTTATATACATTTCTATGTATATATATATATATATGTGTGTGTGTGTAAACCCAGCCCAGACCCACATGGTCGCTGGGCTGCCAAAATGAGCATTCAGTTTTAACTTCAGTCTTCATCTCCATCCTAATAGTCTCTTAAAGTGTTTGTTAGGGCAAACGGGTCGGATCCTGTAGTGGCGAGTCTCTTCTTATTTTTAAATGAGAATCTTATATATATATATATATATATATATATATATATATAAAAGTGTTCCACCATATTTAAGTATTTTTAAACAAATGCCTCTTCAGTAAATTTTTTTGGCTCTGCTAGTGGATCCGGTCACCTTGGGATCTAGATCTATTCTTTTTGTTTTTCAAGCAAAAAATTTATTTTGGACGTTAAAAGGTCACTTGAATTTGTAATCTACCATTTGTTCTGTATTTAGTATTTATTTTTGCAACATGTACCTGGTAAAACGAATAGATAAATAAAGTGAATAATTTTTACACGAAAAGTTTTCATTTATGGCAAATTTTCTGCTATATGTTTAATGATTAAGTTGCTTTTGAAATGTTTTCCTGAATAAATGATACACTTTTCATGAAATAGCAAGTTTTAGAAAAAACATAATTCTCACTTGAGTCTGGAAATAAAAATCACATAGACAACATTCACCACGTACTTTTAATAAACAAGTTAACAAACACGCTAGGGTTTGGGACGAATGGTTCAATATAGACATGTAGCATAGATGATAAGACCTTGGGATTTGATCTTCTCAAATTTAAAGTTCTTGGTTTTTAACCTTAGTTAAGTAGATGAAAACACTCGTAGGGAGAAATTTTACCCTGTATTTATTTCACCACTTACTTTAACTCCCTTGTGTTTTTCCCCTGTTGGTGCTTTTAGGTAAAATTTCACCCATCCATGCACAACCCGACAAAATCTGGGCGAATTTCTTTTCCAGAAAAATTTGTCGCTCCCTGTAACTAGGTCAGTAAAAAGCCTTAGTTTGTCAACTAAAAATCACGCGGTAAAATTTGTCTAGTTGAAGTTTTATCTGGATACTTGTGCAAAAAGGAAAATGTCTTCCGTAAAACTTGGAGCTGAAATTTTCTTCTCCCTTGGCACCTACACAATTGGAAAATTATTGCCAGAATGAAAAGTTTTATTGACTCATCAGACGGCGCTACTTATGGAAGGTAAAATTTCACCCATCCATACACAACCCAGCAAAAGCTGGGCGAATTTCTTTTTCAGAAAAAATTGTCGCACCCGGTAAGTAACTAAAGGCCTTAGTTTGTCAACTAAAATCACGCGGTGCAATTTGTCTATTCGAAATTTTTATCTGTCTTCTTGTGCAAAAGGGAAAATCTGTCTTCTTGAAAATATTTGAAATTTTTCCTCCCTTGGCACCTATACGATTGGAAAATTATTTCCAGAAGGAAAAATTTTATTGACTCATCAGACGGCGCTACTTATGGAATGTGAGAAAATTTTTACTTGAGTGAAACAACTTCTTGACTTTCTAAAGCTTCCTTGTCAATCTCCATTTGGAGATGAGAGAATAAATGGTTCCTCGAAGAACAATAAATCTTTTACGGATGTTTGATGGCCTTGGCAAAGTATTCAAGCGGAGGAGTTTTCTTTTTTGGGAACACCTTTTTTACAACTAGAAAATCTATCTCAAATTTGGGAACTGAAATATTCAAAAAACCATACGGCTTGCATGAGGAAATTGCAAAGTTTTCAATAATTTCTTTTTCACTAACTGAATGGCCAAAGTAAAAATTATTCTAAAAATTATGTTCTTGGAAAAAAGTTTTTAGTTTAGAATCGGATTGTCACAAAAAACGAGTCTTATTAGAAAAAGATGCATATAATACGGTAAAATATAGACAGCCATATGATACTCATACAAAACACAATCTTTTTTAAAATAACATCAAAAAATAAAAAAGTGAAAAAATACATATTATACACGTATTATACCTGTTTTTTTATGTGTTTTCATATTTTTTATGATTTTTTTTAATTTTTTTATAATTTTTATGATTTATTAAATGTTTTAAATTTTAAAAAAATTTACCGAAATTTTTCTGTTTTATTCTCGAGATATACAAATTTGCGGTATTATGCTGGTCTTTTTCATCGTCGTTAATACCCGTACACATTTTTTGTGATAATGACTTTAGATTACCAAGCTTAGGCTTTGGTAAAATTATTCAACTGCTCACAAAATCATCTTGAACTTAGTAAATATTCTAGCAATGAAGCTAAAACAATAGAATGAGTTTTGGGTGATCTGTATAATAGGGGAGGGGGAGTTTAATATGTCATCCCCTCTTATTTTATAACATGTAAACCCTTGTGAGAATAATTCAATAAAGAAAATGTTTGGGTGATATCACAAATTTACTTGTAAAAGAGTTGTTTGGTAGTATGAACATTATGCAAGTATTTCATGAACCTGCTTAAAAGGTAGAGAAAGTTTCATGAAATATTAATATCAGTATTCCATAACATGCTACTATTTCAAGTAAATAGAACACTGAAACTAATATTTCAACTTATCCATAAATAACCAGGTTTTGAGTATGTCACTTAAACAAAGAAAATATATTTTCAAAAGTCATTTAAAGCATGGATTTTACAAAACCAATCATTTTCAAAACTAGATTAAATGAGAGTGTCATCCAAATGCTTTCTTAAAATAATTATAAAAATGTTAACAAAAGAATATATTAATTGAACAAATATCCATTATCATCTTGGATCTTTGACAAATCTGAGTGATTTTGTATTCTTAGCTTTATGGTTGAGTATAGTAAAAATAAAACAGGTTATGTAAAAAGCAACATGACACCAAAATCGTTTTTTTAATAAAATAGATAAAGTTTGTTGTCATGTCATTTCATTTGTGACGATAAAAACATTTAATTTATATAAAACGTGCGTCACAGTATGCCGCGTGTCAGAAAGTGATTGTACCTTGAAAGAGCATGAAAAACAAAGAACCCTCCGAATAAAAACCTTTAGTTGTAATATTAAAATATAACTGAGCGGCTTTGTGTAAATCGTGAATAAAATAGGCATCGCTGGAAGGAATTTGGTGAAAGAAAGGAAAAAAAAAAAAAAAAAAAAGAAAAACGAGAAGAGGAAAGGGGGGAAGGGTGTTTGTTTGTGGGGGTGCTCTCGCCCCTCGTCCTGCGAATCCTTCCTCTTCTCATTCTCTCCTTTTGCTTTTCGTTGTTCGTCCCCGGAGCGTCTAAGGGAAAAGGTATGCTATTTATTTAATTGCACAAATCCTTCAAACCGAATGATGGAATCAAACAGAGAGGAGGAAAAGCCTCGCGTTTTACTATTGGTCATGTTTTCCCTCTTTCTTGTATGTAGTTGGCAGCTAGGCTTCGTTCATTGCGGTGGAATCTGGGAAATTTCTTGAGTTTTTTTGAAGTGGGTCGCGATTATTTTCGTGGTTTTGGCGTTCTGTGCTTGAAATTCTGGGTTTGGCTGCATCTTTTGTAGGTGGGTCGGATTCAGGTGACGTTTGGGAAGAAGGGGTTTTCCAGTTTTACGGGGGGGTTGATGGAGGTGGGGTTTCTGCGAGTGGCGGATTAGAGAGGGAGGGAGGCCGAGAGGGAAGAAGGAGGAGGGGTCATGTACAAAGAGCGGAGTGTTGGATCGGAAGCGAGAACGGGGGCGTCGAAGTCAGACCTCACTCTGCGTGACCCGCTCGACCGGAAACGGATCAACGATGCACTGGACAAGCACCTAGAGAGGTCGTCGCCGTCGACTTCGAAGGCAGGAGCGAATGGGAGTAAGGATCGCATCTCAATACCTTCGACGTCCGGTGGCAAGATGAACGCCGATCACAAGGACGTCCGGTCGGGCTCCCTCTCGAAGAACAAATGCTCTGATGGTGTGCCCTTTATCCTTTCTTTCTTCTATTTTCCTTTTCTCGAGATCTTTGTTTACGTTATTTTGAACTACGCAGTGCTTTACTAGGCAGGATACAACCTTTCTTGCATTAATTGCAGTTTTTATTTGTTTAATATATGTATGGAAAGATTTTGATTCTTCCACGAATGGCTATCTCGGGGTTTCATATTCCTGTTGATTTATGCCGGAATATTTGCCTGAGATGGATGTGAACGAAGATCTGTTGAAATCTTTGATGAATTCCGTTTGCCAACTGCATGGCAGACTGTTCACTTTGGGCAACGTACATTTTTCCTTATATTAGCTGCTTGCTTTGGCTTTTCAGTATCCGTATATTGTCTGATTTATGCGACATTATTTAGATTGTGGATGCTATGACACATTTCTTACTTAGTTGCTAGGAAGCTCTGGGTTTGTTCACATGTCATATATCTAATAGTTTGAGGTTAGCTTCCAGCAATGTAGACGCTAATGCTATTAATTTTTTCACATACACATGCATATGCGTGTATGTGTGTGTGGAAGAGCGAGAGAGGGAGATGGTTTCTGATTTCTAAAACATGAACAGTGCAAGTAGCTTCGTGTGCTCATGTCCTTGGTAGTCCTTTGTTAGTTTGTTTTCTTATTTTTATATATATTTTCTTGTATCTACAACGTTTTTTAGATTATTTATCTTTAATGGATAAATCTTTGCTTCAAGTGCACTTGTTTGCAGTTTTGGTTGCTATATGTGCATTCTGTTATATTTCTTATTTTCTTGTCCCTTTCTCCTGCAATTTGTTTTATGTTCACGATTGTCTGATCATGTCAACATGTCAATCAGACTGGAAGTACCAATGCTGAGCACCACTGTATATTGCGCAATTTCATGGTGCTGAACATAATGAATTTTCTGCCATTGAACTTCTTCAGATTGTCTGCGGACTTGTATTATCTGATTGTTTATTTTTTTCTGCATCGGGATGTTTAGTGTTCTCTACTGTTTTTTGTTCCAAGTGATTGATTGTGGCAAACTTTAGGCTTGGAATCACGGTTTTGACATTTTGAATGATGGATCTCACTTGATATAATTCTCATAGCTATCACAATATTTTTGAAAGTATCGTTATATTAATGAAAAACAAGCAATTTTTTGTTTAAATGTGAAAATATATTTATCACGTTTATATCTCGTTTTGTCCCACTTTTTTCCCATATTTTTCCTTTTTATCCTTGTTTACATCAATATCGTTATGAATTCAAATTTTAGCTTAAATGAAGTTATTTATCAATCATTTTTATCATCACCAAAACATTATTTTTACTATCTTATCAAGTTTTCCTAGTGTTGTTTATTAGTTTCTCATTTTCTAACTGAAATTATATATATATATATATATATATATATATATATATATATATATATATATGTAATTTTCCGAGATTTTCTTGAGATTGTCCTAAGAAAAATAACTTCGCCGAAAAATACCCAAGGAAAAACTTTGCCGTTACAAAGCCCGAGAGTGATATTTGTAACAATGCTTGATATTCAACGCGGCCAATAACTGTCCCCCAAAGTAGCCTAAGGTGCATATGGTTTGAATAGGTGCCGTGTGAAGGGCAATTTCAGGGGTTTATACTAGTTTTTGCTATTCTATTGGCATTTCTTTGGCTGGGCATAATAGACAACGTGTTCTGTTCTGGTTGTTCGAATCTCTTATTTCTGGTCCATGGAGATCCAAATTTTTATTGTCCAGATCCTAGCGTCTTTCTCTTACCCTTTACAGTGTGATTTTTTTTTTTTTTTTTTGTTTTCGAGACAAAGTGCAGTTTTTGCAACATCTTAGATATGGTGTGTCGCGAAGGATTACCAATTTACCATCTATATCCATATGAGTGATGATCGCTAGGTAAAGCCTTTGGTTTGGGAATCATTGATGAAAATTTCGGGATCTTGCCTTGGCACACACTGTAAATTAAACAGCATTTTGGTGTGGATTTGCATGCATGCTTGTTCTGGATTATGCATACGATAGACTACATGCATACGATAGACTACATTTTGAGGGCTGGTCATGAAATGAGTACTATCAGTAGCTGACTCATGCATTGTGTGATGTCAGAGCAGTTTCCAGCTCTTCATTGCTGCTTTCTAACTTCCCCCTTAATTTGACATTCGTCTGTTCCTTAAAATTTCCATTTATTGGTACTATAGATTAATGGTTTGGCAAAAGTGACAATGACAAAAATATCTATCATCATTAACATGAAGAAAAAGCAAATATTTAATAAATTCTGTTATATTTTCTGCTCTACTGATTAAAATAGTATAAGTTAATAAGACCTATCTTTGAGCAATGACAAAAGCCAAGAATGAGAAATGCTTGTTAGCAGTATTGGTATGGATAATGCAAAGGCACCAACATGTGAGGGATTATTAGGATTCTGAATATGTTTACAGACCCTGCTTGACATAGGTTGACTGCATGATGAATCAAAATCTGAGAGCTGTTGTGGTGCATAAATTTCCCTGCTTGTTCATTCTTTATGTTGATGGGTTGTTTAGAGCTTCTTGTATCGTGTACCGCCAATGCCATCAGGAAGCTTAACGCAAAGTGAGGTGATCCATGTTTCATTTAAAAATTTATGGCAAAATACATGGAATTTTTTGTAACAGGAATGGTGAATGATGCTGGTAGATGGGAAACCAATGTTATCCGTATCGTACGATATGGACGCGTATCGTACGATACGTATCGTTCGTATCAACATTAACGATACGGTACGCTATTAATTTGCGATACGCGTGCGTATCGCACCCGTATCGCCCGATACGGGATCAAAATTAAAAAGGGGTCCGAAGGCCCCTTCTTTGCATTTTTTTTTTTTAAAACCGACGCTCCTCTCTCTCTTCTCTTCTTTCTAAACATTGCAAGAGACGTGGGAGGGAGAGTTGCATCAAGATTTGCTGGTGAAGAAGCTTTATTTTTCATTGTGGGAAGCCTCGGGATGGTGGGAAGCTTGGAGGAAGAGGGCTTTTTGTTTTGAGTTTTGAAAACTGTCAATATGTTTTGAGTTTTGACTTCTGAACTTATGAATTGTGATGTAATTGAATACTCTTAGGTTGTTTAGTATGTTATTTTGATTTTTGAATGTTTGATTTCTTATTTTGGAATGTCTTGTTCATATGCATACTTCAAGTTCATACTTCATGTACATGAATGATGAATGTTCCTTTAAATACATTTTTCTTCAATTTTTTCTGATTTTTACTAGTTTTTTCGGATTTTTTAAGATTTTTTCTGATTTATTTTCTATTTTTTATAATTTTTTAATATTTTTTACAAATTAAAAAATTAATTTACGATACGTTACGATACATTTACGATACGTTACGATACGGCAGTGATAACATTGTGGGAAACAACTGCATTGCAACCGTTTGCTTAGTTAAGGAAGCAAGAGGTATTGTTAATGGCAGTGGTATTGCAGCATGTAGTCCATAGGGCTGGGGCTGGGGATAAAGATAAGTTGCATGCGCTCGTGTAGGTTGATTTTCTCATAAAATGCTTGTTCAATCTTTTAAATAGGACTTACATATTTAACATAAATTAGAGGCTTGTTGTCTTTTTGGCTAGATATCTGGGTACATATAACTTGTTTCACAAAGCTTAACAAACATAGGAATATAATTCGGTGATTTACAATCTCATGGAAGAGCAAGATGCAGCAAAGAAAATAAAAAAATCCATACTGGACAGTGGATCACAAGTAGATCCTCGAAGGGCAGAGTCATGGTAACCAGAGGACAAGAGCATATAGTGTGTGGTAACAAAGCCCTTAAATAGATAATGTTTCTGTCGCCAGTGGGAACCATGACTTTATTTGGAATGCTGAAATCACAGGAAAGATGGAGAGGTCTAAAAGCATGCCATTAGTACTGACCATACCAAAAATTGTGTGTCGATACCCAAACTGGGTGGTTGGTTAGATGGAGAACTCAAAAGGGAGAAGGTCATGTATGGAACACACAAGTTGCTCCTCAATAGCTCCACCATCTCTATCTCTCTTCTCTCTCACTCCTGCAACATCGGCTTCTTCTTCTTCTTCCTTTTTCTGATATGGAGAACCTACACATGGTTGGAACATGGAGGAAGATGGAAGAAGAAACTTTGAAGGTAGCTATTTGGGGGTTGGGCAAGGGTTTGGGATTTTATGGTGCTGGCTGGAATGCAATGCAAGGGGCCGAAATCTGACGCTGGATTTTCTGGCTTATCCATAGCACCTGGTCTTAGAGAGCACAAAAGTCCACTTCACCTTTTGCCTTCTTTCTGCTCTCTTGTCATACAACTTGAAGCTGTGGAGGAAGCAGCCCTGTGCTGCTGCTGAGAAGGGAGAAGGCGGTGGCCGCCTACTTCGAGCAAAAGAAATGGGGCATAGTCAGGGGGTGAGAGAGAGATGGAAGAAAAAAGAGAGAGATACATAGATATAGTGAGAGAGGTTAGACAGCACATACCTGTAGAAGCACATTTATGCTGTGGAGAAAGCAGCCTGGCACTGCTGCAAGGGAGGAAGCAGGCGGAAGAGCCAATGAGCTGCCCTTGTGAAAGTCGATCCCACCCCTAACGGACAAAAAAGTTATCCACAGACAAAAGTCAGACCTATAGAGGTGCGACTTTTCTCCTTGGATAAACATCCGTGCTTGGCATCCAGTGATTTCTTTACTTATGCGTGATGGATCGTGGATAAAATTTGAAAACCACAAACAAAAGTCTTCCTTCTGTTGTGAAATCCTTGGCCATAAAATGGGCCCTTGCCTTGAACCTCTTAATTCTTGAGGCAATTGATACCTATGTGTCCAGTTAGACTGAAAATGTGCTTTGCTTTATGAAGCTTAACTATACTTAAAACCTATGCTTGGGTTGGTAGCTCCCACTAACTCGGACTTCATCCTAGAGTTTGTTCGTATCCATTCTCGAAAGGTAGTTGTCTGGTCTTCATCATATTTTTCATGTTTTTTTGGTCCTATCAACGTACTCCAATCGCCAAAGCCTTTTAGAACTGCCTTCATGTACTCAGTCCAATAAGCATAAATGGTCCCATCAAACTTCACAACCATTACATGCGTCATTTCTTTCTTCTCTGTTGTTGATTAATCTGGTACAATCAACAATGCTCCCTGCCATCAAGATGAGCCCCGGATAACTCAGACTCTGGTGCCGAAAAATGTTAAACACAAAGCAAGAACAACGTTAGTAACAGATTCTTTTTGCTTTTAACAACCACAGATGGTGTATTAGGATATGACATGAAATTCGGCTACTTATACTCACTTATGCAGCCTGTTGACTTTCTTCAAACAACCCAATGTCCCAATTTTAAAAGCTATTGAATTTGGCTCATGACTGATGCCCCTTTGTATAGCTTTATACCATCTTCAGATCAGAGGAGCTCAAGAGGGGGGAGCACAGACAAGATGGAGAGAAGAAACTGTTTGTAATATAGGCATAAAAAGATACAAGGTTTTATGTATAAATTGACTTTCTCAGCCAAAAAAAAAAAAAAAAAACTGGACTAAAATAGCTGCTGTAATCACTTCTCAGCGAAGAAGCCAAAACAATGTAATGTTTTTATTTTCCTTTTGATGCGTTGTGCTTCATTCTGCCTTTTGCAGATAGGAGATGGTTTGCCACTTTGCCTGCATATTTTGATTGAAAGTATTTTTAGGAAAATTGTGAACATGATGAATTTGAAGCATGTAAAAAGAACCACATAGTACGAAGAAACTCATTCAAGCTTGTGGCTCAAACCCAATATTGTAGAATTAAAATCCAGGGGCTGGTTACTTTATCAAGGTAATCTTGAAAGTTGAAACATATTCACGGTACATGAATTGGCTTTCCTGCTTTTCCTGGTCTCTTCTGTGGTTTTGAATTTATCTTCTCCACATCAGTTATTGCGCTATTGGAACCTGTACTGCTGGCTTACCTTAGAGAGCAGCTTGCAAATAGTTTGGTGAGAAGGACAGAAAGCAACGCATCATATTTGTCCTCAGTCCTCACCATTTGTTGTGAGATTCCTATCCTGTCTCTTCTAGAATGTGCATTAGGAAGGGAGATGTATGAGATAACTAACTGATCGTTGATTTTTTACTCTCTTTCTGTGGAGTAAAGCATCATATTTGTCCTCACCATTTGTTGTGAGATTCCTACCCTGTCTCTACTAGAATGTGCATTAGGATGAGAGATGCATGAGATAACTAGCTGATTGTTGATTTGTCACACTATCTTTCTGTGGAGTTACAAGAAAGTTTGTGATACTGTGGCAGTTGCAACTTGCTTTTAAGTTTTTAACCTTCTGTTTCATTTCTCTCTCTCCCTCCCAGTCTAACACACACACACACACACACATATATATATATATATATACACACACACACACACACACACACATATATATATAATCCAACTTTTTCTTTTTCTCTCACTTATCGTCCTGATATCTTTTCCCATTTAATGTTTTACAGAAGAATCAGAAACAGATAGTGAAGAGTCTGATGTTAGTGGTTCAGATGGGGATGACACATCTTGGATCTCATGGTTTTGTAGTCTTCGAGGCAATGAGTTCTTCTGTGAAGTTGATGATGAGTACATCCAGGACGATTTTAATCTTTGTGGATTAAGCAGTCAAGTTCCATATTATGATTATGCCCTTGATCTAATCTTGGATGTGGAGTCCTCTCATGGTAAGCTTTTGTATTGTTCTTAGACTGGTTACTTTTTCTACCTTTTTCTTTTTCATAATTTTGTGTTTTAGGCAAAACATAACCCAGTCAATTCTTATTCTATTGAAGAAAAGGTTTTAGGGCTCAACCTCAAGTCTGCTGGCCCTTATATTTAAATGTAAAAAATTTGAGTGTCTTTGCAATTAGGTTTCTTCATTTTTTCTGATTGTTTCCCTCTTGTCTGTGTGTTCTACCTTCATCTTATTGTTTTATTGTTTCTGATGTCCTGCATTGCAATCTGGTAGCTTTTCACCAAGCGTCTTGTGGTTGGACCTTTCTACGTACCTTTGTGCATCTTAGCTCACTTTTTGTTTATTCCTTTGTTTTTTTTTTACTGTTTCTGAATCCTGAGCACAATCTGGTGTTTCTGATCAGCATGATGCAATCTTTGTTTAGTGTGGTGCCGATCTGGAGCGAGTAGTCATGGTTATGTTTGAGGACAAGGAAACGATTGACGATGTAATTTTTGGTATATTTTGTTCAGTGTTCTTGGAATATTCTTTTCAGGCTGGATCTATTTTCTGGGTGCTACTAATCTTTTCGAGCTGAAACCTTGGATTTTTTCCCTTTTCTGGAAACCACTCAATCTCCTGGTACACGTGCTTCTACAACTTGGTTAGAGCTGGCAGTTTAAAAGTAGCGAATACTATAGTCTATATAGCATGGTTCTTACGGCAACGGCATACGGCAATAGATAACGCTGAATGTCTAAGTGAGAACAGGAAGAGGCAAAAATAAAATTTAGCTTTTTTTGTGATGATTGTTTTTTTTAGCTAGATGTCAG
The DNA here is from genome assembly GCA_011799765.1 of Nymphaea thermarum. Taxonomy (NCBI): domain Eukaryota; kingdom Viridiplantae; phylum Streptophyta; class Magnoliopsida; order Nymphaeales; family Nymphaeaceae; genus Nymphaea; species Nymphaea thermarum. Next base: position 173,801 of record JAANDH010000463.1, read on the forward strand.
CAAAAAGTTAACCGTGTGAGACAGCAGCAACTAGGATAACAGCTGTGGAAGGGTCATGGGCTTACAAATATCTCTTTAGATGTCAGGTGGGTTAATTATATGATCAGTCTTAAGGTCATCCCCTTTGCTAGGTGTTGGTCCCTGCCACAGAACTAACTCACGCACGCAGACAGAAGCCCAGCTTCAGCCAAGTAATCAGACTTTCATTAGGGTAAACCTCACTTTGAGGCATTATGGGTAATTGGGTATATATAGGTTTGGTGGTTTATTACATGGGTTCAGCTATTGACCTGCTAATCCACCCCACTTACCTGTAAAACAATACCTGTAAACAAAAAATAAAGCCGCAGGAAGTAAAGTAAACTCTGCTGTAAAGTAACTTTCGGCCTGAACAGAATTCAGGGCCTAGCACTATCACATGCGAGAACAGCATGTTATACTTTCCTTCCCAACTGTCAACGTCTGCTTGGGTTGTTTAACACCTATGCTGAAAAGACGAGTCTTTTTTGGATGCAAACATGGCATCTCTTCGAATCGCCTGATCATCCACCTGCTTTTTTTCTTGAGTTTGACAGTTTGTTGAGAGCTATTCTCATAAACAGAATCTGGCTATAAACCCGTACCACTGGATGGGCCTTGAGTCAGAATTTTTTGATATGTTTAATGAGTTGGATTCACATTAAGTCTCAAGTTTTCTGACACCAGAAGCGTTTAGGAATCCATTTATTCATTTTTGTAGTGTGTAAGTGCAATAGGAATTTTATCCATTTATGTCTTTATCTGCACATGAGATGTCAAAATATAAAACTGTTTCTCTTTCCAGCTTTTACTGGACATTTTAATGTGCCCAGGCAGCTCATGTTAGAACGGAGCTGAATAGAGTGGAGCTTTTTTCCACAAACATAGTTCCGGGAGGTGTTTGGACCGACTGTCTGTTCTGCAGCTTCTATTGTAATGGTCAATGTAATAATTTTATTCCGTGCCTCTAGATTTGCTCCTCATCCAATACCTAAATGAAGGCTTTATTTTACAATGGTTCTGGTCATCCCCTTTTGTTTTCTGAGCATGTCAACTGCATTTATTATAAATAAAACAACGGGAAACATGAGCAACATGTTTGTTGTATGCAAAGCAGGTGATATTTTCACCGAGGAACAAAATGAGTTGGTTGAATCAGCTGCTGAGATGCTTTATGGCCTGATCCATGTCCGATATATCTTAACTAGCAAAGGAATGTCTGCCATGGTGAGTTTCTATTTTTCCTTATCTTTTAAGCAGTGTCACATAGGCCTGGGTGTCGGGCCGGGGAAAACCCGGCCCGGGCCCGATAGGCCGGCCGGGTCAGCCTGGCCCGGCCTGATTCGGCCCGTTTAAATTAAAAAAATATATATTTTTTAAATTTTTTGCAAACCCTCCTCCTCCTCCTCCTCCGCCCGTCGGTCCTCCTCCTCCGCCCGTCCCTCCTCCACCTCTTCTTCGTCCTCCTCCCGTTCCCTATCCTCCTTCTTCCCCCCTCCCCCCCTCCCATCTAGTTCCCTATCCTCCTTCNCCTCCTCCCCTCCACCCCCTCTCCTTCCCCCTTCCCCGCCTTCCCCCATCGGGCCGGGCCGGGCCGGGCCTGGGTTTCTGGCCCGACGGACCGACCCGGGCCGGCCCGTTGCCCACCCCTAGTGTCACAGATATCGCGAGATTTTCGAAAATCTTGTGATATTTACAAGAAATTCAAGTAAAATGAAAAAAAGGGGAAAAATTCTGGAGATTTTGAAAATCATGCCTAAAATGAAAAGCTCATGAATTTATTTTTAAATTTTTTTAGTATTTTGAAAATTTTAAAGATTTTTATTATTTTTTTAGTTTTTTTAAAAAATATCAAGATTTTCCTGAGATTTACCCAAGAACAACTTCTCCCAAAAAATACCCGAGAAAACCTCGCGAAGATTTTCCCAAAAATGATATTTGTGACAACTGACAATGCTTTTAAGTAACTTCGAAGAATACTCTTTTTTACATCTTCTGATTTTTTCTTCCAAAATTTATAACGTTTAACAGCTTGACAAATACAAGACCTCTGATTTCGGAAGATGCCCAAGGGTTTACTGCTGTGGCCAAGCTTGTCTTCCTGTTGGTCAGTCAGACATCCCTCGGTCAAGCACAGTGAAGATCTACTGCCCAAAATGTGAAGATATATATTACCCCAGGTCCAAATACCAGGGAAGTATCCTTTTTTTTGGTTCTTTCCTTTTGTGGTCCTCTTCTAGGGTTAGTAGCTCGCACATCTGGTCTACACCATATTACAGGGACAAAAGCCCGCTATCTGTTCTACATCATTGAAAATGAATCTGCCAAATAAATTGTACTTCAGCATAGCATCACTTTCCTATTTTTTATTATCCAATGGAACATCATTGGATTTGGTACTTGCTGCTGGTACTTGCTTCCATAACCAGTAGGGGTCTCTTCGACAAAGAGAGGATGTAAAACTAAAGTTCACCAACTGCAATTTTTGATGTCTTCTGTTTCTGTTTCTTGAAGCATAAGCGTACTGTACTAGAAAAGGGGAGGAGGAAGCCCTCCGGTTTCTGCTTCTTGAAACAAATGCTTGCCTAAGATGCAAAACACGAAGATACTTTTTGCAGCTTTCCTCAAATTTTCAAAGAAATTGTCCTCATCTTTGATCTTACATATTTGGTTTGAGCTTGAAATTTTCCTTGTCCTTTGATCTTTACACGTTTGATTTGGCAATGCTCAATGCCTTGTTTTCTTTTTTAATGTTTTCCTCTTCAAAGTTCATGAGCTAGCATGAGATTTTTAATATGAATACCATGGTAGGGGTAGATATGACGGGGCCTGAAAAGGGTATCCTGTTACACAGCCTGGACAGGAAGGAAGAGAAACCTTGAACACTTTTTGCACATCTGTTAATTGTAGGCATTTGTTTTTTGTTAGTGGAATTTGCTTAACCAAATGCAGACATTGATGGCGCTTACTTTGGTACGACATTCCCTCATCTTTTCCTGATGACATATGGAAACCTCAAGCCACAGAAGGCGTCACAGAGCTATGTCCCAAAGATATTTGGTTTCAAGATCCACAAGCCATGATGATGATTGCATGTTGTCCAATTTGCCAGCTTTTGCGGCGATAATGAAGCTTCCATGGAGCAACAGTGGGAAAAGAATTTTTCCTTGGGAGAAAGGTCCTGCCAGATAACATTACAGAAACGCCAAAAGAACGCAAATCAATGTCTACTGTTCCTTCTTTATATATATTTCGATCAAAAAAATGTCTAAAAGCAACTGACCTGATCATGCTTTTGTTTACTTTTAATTTGTATTGAGAGAGCCTATTTAAGCTGTAAGCTTTTTTAATGTTGAGAGTTTGATGAAAAATGCCTTCTAGCCTTTTGATGGCAGGGCCTTCTGCTTTTCCCCTCGTCCTTTTGCGCTTTGTGTGGGTTGCATGTTGACTGGTACCTTCTGACTGCTTCTTTTCGTCTTTCTCCTTTGTATGATGGTTGACAGGACCCAATGGGTTCCGTTCATTCCCTTGAATCTGTGGCCTCGTCTGTCATTATTTGAGAAAAAACTCCAAATGGGCGGATTTGGACTTTTGATGGCTTGCAATGATTTTCTGACGTTCACTCGATACATGAAGCTGAATCATGTTTCTTTTATACTGAAATATGCTCTTTCTACAAATAGTTGAGTCAACGCCCATGTGCATTTTCTCTATGGTCGATGTTTCTCGCACTTCTTTTGATTGGCATCTTTTCCCTATATTTGTAGAGAAAAAGAATAAACGTTTTAATAAGGGAGAACCCCGTTCGGATCTAATTGCAAGAAGTCGCAGCCTTATTCTACGGGACAGATTGATGGTTTTCTGTACCGTTTATATGATAGTTGCCATCTGCAGATCGCTAAAAATGCCAAAATATCAAACCAAGCTAAACCAAACAAGATAACAAAGGTCAAAGTTTTAGCTACATATTTCATGGTATAATTCATGCCACTGGATCCAGAAAGGAATATCCTTGAAACGTTGTGTAGCATATCTGGCCACCTTCGCACACGCTGTGGCAAGCGAAGCAAAACCTATAACAAACTAGAAAGGAGAATTTTTGGATGAAATAGGAAAGCTTGGCGACAATATACTAGCCTTGACAATTGAAGAACACATCCTGAATCAATCTTTTTGGCTCGTAATCATGAAGATAGTGCTGCTGCATTTGTTTTCTACTTGCTGGTTGGCATCAACCTGCAGTAATTCGGGTTACCTCATTCTAAAATTATCAGTCATGGTTCTGCCGTTACACTGCTGCAGTTCACAAATAAGGTCTATTAGAGTAGCTATGGCACTTTCCAAAATCTGATCTGCTGGATTTAACGACGTGGAGGTTGAATATTTACCATATGGTATTCCGCTTCCTTGATGGTCATGGACTCAGGACATACTCTTTCAGAATTTCAGGCTTGTGAAGAATGACACGCACCCATTGAACTACAGATCTCCTGAGCGCTTGATTCTTGCACTAAAAGATCGTTTCTGCAGGATGTCGTAAGGTTCACAGAACGCATCGAGAACTGAGAAGAAATAACGATTACACAGTCGCCAAGCAGCAGAGGGTGTTTGAAAAACCAGAGAGGGTGTTTGAAAAACCAGCAAACACTACCAATTTAAGGGTTCAAACGACAGACTAGTTGCATCACACTGACTTGAGAAAATTCAAGAAACAAACACGTCAAATTGCCAAGAAGGCTTTCGTCTACCTTGCTAGAGCAGTAGCACTAGATTTTGAGGCCCATGGGTTGAGGCTAGTTCAGAGTTCCATATGTTGGTGCATCTTGTGGCAGAAATTCTGGCGCTAGTCTGACTAACCCCAGCTTGCTAATCTCAAAGAAACCAACAGTCGAAAAAAAGGACACGTCATATATTATTTTCATTTATTCTTCATTCAAACAAAAAAGTCAAGAAAGTGAAGCTTGAATTCTGGCTACAATGGCATCGGGGCTCAGAGTTGCATCAAGAACATGTATACCTTCATCTTCATGGATCTCAAGCAAATCAATCTGTGATTGCAATAGAGCAGCAGGCATGAAATGATTGCCATCAGATTCACGTTGCTTCATCCGACCTTCAATCACTTCTATTGGTGCCATAAGGCAGAAGAACTTGACACTGTCAGAACCATTATTTGGATCTGCTTTTCGAAGAATTTCTCTATATCTGAACTGTAGAGCAGAGCAGCAGAGGACAACTGTTTTTCCACCACTGATCTTTTCTGTGAGTGCATTAGAAATAGTCTCCAACCATGGAAACCGATCTTCATCTGTAAGTGGCACACCATTCCTCATTTTCTCTGCATAAGTCCAGAAATCTCAGAGTAAAGATTCAACAAGGGAATGAGATGATATGGCTTCAGTCTCCATGCAACGAGAGGGCTCGCCAGCTCAGGCAATGGATTTCAAAAGTGATGAAGAGATTTAATATATTATGACCACTATTCCAGTATAATCACTAGAAATTGAAGTTAAAGAGTGCACAAGGAATTGAGTCACTAGTCAATAAATGTCTAAGTTTTGCTTGAACTTGCTTGTTTGCATAAATGATCAAGCTCGAAGAAAAGCCTAAGCTCATGGGAATAAGCCAAACAAGCTCAGCTTGGTCAAGCTCAAGAGGCTTGTACAACATGCTAAGGTGGGAAGTCATTACACATTCAGGACAAAACAAAAGCTGGATTGGTTCCTAATTAAGGTAGTAGGTTCGAGGCCCACAATGTTCAAGTGATGATTCTGGGGAGTGAACCTGAGTTTCAGGAGAGAACCATTCTTTCACCAGGATATATAGCAAGCACCTAAAGGCATGTCGGTTAAAACAAGTTCTTCAATCAAGAAACACTCCTGCTAAATGGGTTCAACTGTATCAGCTAAACCCAGCCGCTTCATAATAGTTAAGCTTGTCCATTTACATAAACAAGCCAAGCTTGAACATACGCCATCTACCTCACATGAGTCAGGCTCAGTTTAAGCCCCATTTATGTGCATACCTGCCTCCTTTATAGTTAAACCTGAGAACTCCTGACCCAAAAAAAGGAAAAACAACTTTGGTTATGCTGAATAGCACAACACAAGCTGGTTTAACAGCAACAAAAAGAAAAGGTCCATTCTGTATGTCTTCTTATTACCTTTGTTTTCTACTGAATGAAAGTCATCAGCATCAAGAAAATCACTACAGACGTTTCTCGCCAGCAGCGCACCGATTGTCCTATTAATCAAGCAGGACAGCGAATTAGTCAGTTCACAAGGGAAAAAGCTTCACAAGTAAAAACACTCAATGTGAACACAGAGGGACCATCTATTCCTTTCATGTTTTACTGGTTGCAAAGGAGTTATTAGGTACGGACATACAGTACTAAAGCTTTTGCCATTATTTGTGCTATATTCTATCCAATCTGAATTCCACTCTATGTGCTTAGCCGATCCTTATCTTTTTACAATATTGGTGAATGATGTTATTAATGAGTAACAAAATTGCAGGAGAAGCTCAACATCTTGTTCTTTTTATTTCCTAAGGGACCTTTGTAGCGTCCCTATTTTTTGGAGTACGGTTAAGTTCGGCATCTTCACTGGTGATCCAAAGACCTGGAAAGAGTTTTGCCAATCAGATGCCCTCGAATAAGTTGGTGATGGAGATATCTGAACTAGCTTGGCCGAAAAGGAAAAGGAAGATGAAAGTTCCTGGCAAAGGAAGCAGTGGACTTTCGGTAATGCCTTTCAAGAAAGGGCATACGTCCAACTAGAAAACGACGACTGGTAAAGTTCAAACTCCTCAGAGTAGTGAGAGAAAACTACATCATGTGGTTGTGAAGTTTCCTTTTGCTTTTCATAATTCCACGTTTCTTCTCCTCCATATTGGGTGCCCATTGTAGATTCCTTCACCCTAGTGACTATACTGTGTGGTAGCGTTCTTATCGGCCATTTGATTATCCATGCTTAACCTTGTCACCAAGCGTCAAATCTTTTCTATCTCAGCACACCCACTTTCACCATTATAATTCTCCAACTTTCTTCACTCGACTTTAAAAGGCGATAGTACACCATCATAATACACCAATGGTTCAGAGACCGAGCAATCAAACGCTCTTGCCCTTTGTCTAATAGAGGCCGAACCAGTAGAAGCAGAGAAAGGCCAGGCCAGGACTCTCGATTAGTTGCCTAACCCCTTGAGTTCCGCACAGTTTTGTCCTCTGCTGGTGCCTACAAAGGACGAACTTAAACTGGGGGTCCACGACCCACATAGGTACCAGTCAAGGTCCCAACAGTTCCAAAAGGAAAGGTTGGATCATTGATGGTGCTCTTGCAATGGCGACCATTCGCACAAGGACTAAGGACCATCCAGCCCAGCGGAAGCACAGGCAGCTTAGACCCTGACGGAGAGGAGCCATGAATCCCAATTCTAAACTCGGGAGCCCCATCTAGATTAACATACGAAATCATGGTCAATCTACAACCAGAAGAAAGAAAACCAGAAGAGAAGGACAAGAGAACTCACGATTTGCCGGAGCCGCTGACGCCCATGATGACAATGGCAAGACCTACGATGCCAAAGAAGGATTAGAGGAAGACGAACTGGAAAGTGATCAGAGGAGGAAGATGAACGTGAAATTTTTTTAATCGAGAGGCCATTCACATCAAAACAACCTCACGAGAATTTGTCTTGATAAGTTTTTGACCAGAAATCTTTTCTCTGCATCTCTCAGAAACACAAACAAGAATGAAACTAAACGAGAGAAATGGCAAGTAGGGTCCGTAGGGACGATCCGAAAATTTCTTACCCCTGAGATCACTACCCATTATTGGTACTCCTCAAGAACTCTCCCTCTCCTCTCTCTCTTAGATGTGTGTTGTTTATCCACGAGGAGGCGCTGGGTCGTCAACAGAAGGCAGCGAGGTGGAAGTTTCCATATTTTCATTTGCTTACCTCGCCATCAGTAGTTAAGCAGATTCGGAAATTCATATCCAAAGTTTTCATCCTAAAATTTTCAGTTCTTCTTCTAGATATCCGACACAACATCATTAATGTTGAATATAAATAATTATTTATATTGAGGATGCTGCATAATTTTACGCTTGGATTAAACACACCACCTGAAATTATTTATTATTAAAATCGAAAGTCTTAAATTCAACTCATTAGACGCTATGAAACTTTAGGTAAAGAATTATTTTATTTTTTATACAATTGATAACAAGTACGCAACAATTTAATCGTATGCAAAAATGCGACTAAATATGATAATGTTGATAACAATTGGTGGCAGATGGTCTTTTCTTTGATTAATAGACCAAAAATTGTAAAACATAACCTTCATCGACTTGTCGTAGAGCTTTTATTTGCACAAGTGGCATTCACGTGAATGACTTAAATATACATGAGACGGATGGGCCCACGCTACAAACTCTCTTGTTACTTGCTTATTTTTTATTCTTTTCTTGTCATTTTTATTGGTCCATGTTCACATGAAATGGCCTTTGTAATTTTAATTCCGAAAAATAATATAAAATGATTTAAAATTAATTCTAAAATGAAAATTTAAGTTCACTTATCCCACAGGCTTGAGCATCGGACCTTGCCACTGGCAGGTGCCCAATATTCAATTCGACTCAGGCTAGGGCCCAAGCCTCAAAAAAAGCGCAGCGGGTTGCACCGATAAGCCCAGTTGGGCTTGGAAATATTTTTTAAATATATATTTTTATTAAATTGTATATATAATTATAGTATTTTATTACAATTAATTATATTTATATATTATTTTATATTAACAATATATATTTTTTAATTTAATCAGGTCGGGATCGAGTTTAGGCTCGGGATGGTTTTACGAAAGCTAAGTATGAAAACTATCTTTTGTAGAAAACTGGATAAAATCCTCTTTTTTAAGACTAGGTTGGTGTGTCTGAATGATGAGACAAAAACTTAAGTGGAGGGAGCAAACTTAGTTTTATTCGAAAAATCAATAACCAGGCTTTGTCAAAACTGGATTTAAGGTCTCTGGGCGAAAACCTACTTGTGATGCATTCCAAAAGTGATTAAAATGGAGTCTAGAGGTTTTGGGCCCTCAGCCAAATGCCCCCAAAAAATGTGCTTAATTGAGTCTGGCCATATCTTAGCTAAGAAGCTCTAGCTTCAATGAGCTGAGAGATATTTCATCTTACTGTCCAATAACAAGATCGAAAGCCCCACCATTTCTCCTACCCCCAAGGGTATGAGTATATTTTAGTGTTGCACGACAATAGATTTGAAATTGCATTGAGGATGAATAATATGAAAGATAAAATTATTGCAGTGAAGAAGAAGTCTCGAGATACAGTTATCATTCCACGTACCACCTGAAAACATTATTCTGATCAATTAGAGAACAACCAAATTAAGTGGTGGTGGTTTTGTAGAAATGACAGTGGCGAGTCTTGCCTTTAATATCATCATGTGATTGTTTTGATTTTAATGTAGTTAACAACGATATTTTTTTTTTTTTGTAAATTGTTCTGCCAAAACCAATATCTCTTTTATAACCGTTTGATTTAAGTGTTCTTTGCATGAACAGTAAATCTCTTGAGTGGTTCAATTATAAATAGGTGAGTTTTCTTTAATTTTTCTTTTGTCTTTGTTTTTATGTCTCATTCGTATTTTGTCTTTGCTTTGTATGTTTTATTTTCTTTGTTTATCTGTTTCTTATGGCTAGCAAAAACATTGAAAGAGACATGAAAAATAAGCAGGTAGATTATCCTGCTTAATGTGAAGAATTTTCTAAATTTAAATGAGGAGAACATATAGTTTTTATTTACAAAGAAACTGACTCAATCCAATGTTCGTTTCCACTTTACCTTTGTGCAAGCAACGTATAGAATAGTAGCTACAGATTTAGCTCTCTAAAAACATGAACAAGTATAGTGCAATAGATTTGAAATTGCATTGAGGATTGACAACAGAAAAGATAAAGTTATTGCAGTAAAGAAGATGTTCTAGATACAATTACCATTTCACGTACCACTAGAAAGCCTTATTTTGATGAATTAGAGACAAACCAAATTAAGTGGTTGTGGTTTTATAAAAATGACAATGACGAACCTTGCCTTCAATATCATCAAGTGATTGTTTTCATTTTAACAAAGTTAAAAATAATGTTTTTTTTTTGTAAATTGTACGTATATGTCAAAACCAATATTGATTTTGTAACCGTTTAATTTAAGTACTCTCTGCATAAAAAATACAAATTTCTTGAGTGGTTCCATTATAAATTGGTGAGTTCTCTTTTAATTTTTTTTGCCTTTGCTTTTTGTATGGCCATCGATTTTTGTCTTCGTTTTGTGTATTGTTTTATTTTCCTTGTTTATCAGTTTTTTATGGCTAGCAAAGACACTTAAAGAGACATGCAAGTAGATTATCTTCTTCCTATCCCGCTTAATGTAGAGAACTTCTTAAATTTAAATGTGAAGAACATACAATTTTTATTTACAAAGAAAATTTTTATTTACAAAGAAGCTGACTCAATCCAATCGTTCGTTTCCACTTTGCATTTGTGCAAGCAACATATAAAAGGTTGGCTGTAAATTTAACTCTATAACAACATGAACAAGTGCACGACAACAGATTGGAAATTGCATTGAGGGTCAATAACGTAAAATATAAAGTTATTGTGGTGAATAATAAGTTTCGAAATATAGTTACCATCCTACGTACTATCTGGAGACTTATTCTGATGAATTAGAGGAAAACCAATTAAGCGGTGGCAGTTTTATAGAAACAGTAGTGGCGAGCCTTGCCTTTAATATCATCTTGTGATTGTTTTGTTTTTAATATAGTTACAAACAATATTTTCTTTTGTAAATTGTATGTATTTGTCAAAATAAGTATCACTTTTATAACCATTTGATTTAAGTGCTCTATGCATGAATAATATTAATCTCTTGAGTGTTTCCATTATAAATAGGTGAGTTTTTTTTTTTTAATTTTTTTGTCTTTCTATTCTGCGTGGCCATCATTTTTTTGTTTTCGCTTTGTGTGTTGTTTTATTTTCTTTGATTATCTATTTGTTATGGCTAGCAGAGAAACTGAAAGAGACATAAAAAATAGACAGGTCCGTACCACACATCAAGATTACGCTCATATGCAGCACGTTTCACATTGTAAGGTTCCTCGAAAACGGAAATCGAGACTAACCGTAGCGTACCAACGCTGGTACTCAAGATGCGATTCCAACCATTTGGTGAAAAGGCTCTCGAAGAACTCGTCGTCTCCACCAGGTGGGCAGGGCTAACTTCAAACTCAAACTTTGATTAGACCTAGAGGAAGTGTTTGACAAGATCATATATTTTGAAATACATCGTACTAAAATACAAGTTCTAAGAAGACCATGATTAAGGGCGGTATGAGGCATGTCCCCCAATGGGTAGTCAGGGCCCGAACCATAATTGGCCGGGTCAAGAATTTGAAACTTGGGCCTACGAATGGACAACAAGCAAGTCAAGCTCGAGCCACATATTGCTCAGCTTTGAGCTCGACTCGAGCTCAAGTCATGCTTTATGAGACAAGCTCGAGCTCGACTCATTTAAACTTGTGTCACATGATTCATACATCTTTTTTAAATGAGAACAAAAACCACAAAAAAAGGTGTTAAAAAACATTAAAATTACCAACATGCCCCTAAAGATGAACAAACAGGGAAGACACAAGCTAAGTTCAGTTTAATTGAGTCAAGCTTTGCCTTCTATCTCGCTTAATGTGGAAAATTTTTTAGATTTAAATGTGGAGAACATGTAGTTTTTATTTACAAAGAGGCTCACTCAATCCAATGTTCTTTTTCACTCTGCCTTTGTGCAAGTAACGTATAGAAGGCTGGCTGTAAATTCAACTCTCTAACAACATTAACAAATGCAAAACAATGAATTTGAAATTGCATTGAGGATGAACAACATAAAAAATAAAGTTATTATGGTAAAGAAGAAGTCTCGAGATACTGCTACCATTCTACGTACTATCTGGAAGTCTTATCTTAATGAATTAGAGGAAAACCAAATTAAATGGTGATGGTTTTATAGAAACGACAGTGGCGAGACCTGCCTTTAATACCATAATGTGATTTTTTTTATATTAACGTAGTTAAAAAGAATACTTTTTTTGTAAATTTATATGTATATGTCAAAACCTATATCAATTTTGCAACCGTTTGAGGTAAGTGCTCTTTGCATCAACAATACAAATCTCTTGAATGGTTCCATTATAAATATGCAAGTTCTTTTTATTTATTTATTTTTTGCCTTTGCTTCCTATGTGCCCTTTGTTTTTTTGTCTTCGCTTTATGTGTTGTTTTATATTTTTTTGTTTATCCATTTCTTACAGTAAGCAGAGACATTGAAAAAGACATGAAAAATAGGAAACTATAAAGTAAAGAATTTTTTTGATTTAAATGTGGAGAACATGTAATTTTTATTTATGAAGAAGCTGACTCAACCTAATGTTCGTTTCCACTTCGCCTTTGTGCATGCTGTCTATGTGTTTTTTACTAGTCTTTTTAAATGGATCTATCATCTTAATCTTGCTAATTATTTTTTCGAATCAAACTCTACTGTTCATGATCATAGACAGCGGGCTTCTGTCATGTGCCAATGCAGCTGCTAAATCTTGGGATTCTGTTGCAAAGCTAGTGAATTGAGACACAGTAAAGAAGGCGGTGGAATGATGAGCCATCACGCCAACCAGCCTTATTAGTTTAAAAAGTTAAAAAACCCTAAACTTTTTTACACCAATTTTTTAAAATAAATGAAAAAATTCATAAGTAAGGGTTTAAAAAATTACCCCATATCTAACCAATATCATCATGTGTTTGTTTTGATTTTAATAAAGTTAAAAATAATACTTTTTTTGTGAATTGTATTTATTTGTCAAAACTAATATAGTTTTTGTAACCATTTGATTTAAGTGTTTTTTGCATGAATAGTACCAATCTCTTGAGTGGTTTCATTATAAATAGATGAGTTTTTTTTTTCAATTTTTTTTCTTTGTTTTTTGTGTGCCTTTCATTTTTTTGTTTGCTTTATATGTTGATTTATTTTATTTGTGGAGACAAAAATAGGCAGACATATTATCCGCTTCCTATCCCACTTAATATGGAGAATTATCTTAATTTAAATGTAGAGAACATAAAGTTTTTATTTATGAAGAAGCTGACTCAATTCGATGTTCATTTCCACTTCACTTTTGTGTAAGTAGTGTATAAAAGGCTGACTGTAAATTTAATTACCCAACAACAAAAACAAGTGCGCTACAATAGATTTAAAATTGCATTGAGGATGGACACCATAAAGATAAAGTTACTATGGTGAAGAATAAGTCTCGAGATACTATTACCATTCCACGTACCTCCTAAAAGCCTTATTCTAATCAACTATAGAAAAACTTAATTAAGTGGTGGTGGTGGTTTTATAAAAACGACAGTGGTCAGCCTTGCCTTCAATATCATCATGTGATTGTTTTGTAGTTAAAAACAATATCTTTTTGTGAATTGTACGATTTTTTCAAAACCAATATCACTTCTGTAACCGTTTGATGTATATGCCTTTTGCATGAATAATACGAATCTCTCGAGTGGTTCCATTATAAATAGGTGAGTTATCTTTTAAATTCTTTTGTCTTTGTTTTTTGTGTGCCCTATTTTTGTCTTCGTTTATGTATTGTTTTATTTTATTTGTTTATTGGTTTTATATGGCTAGCAGAGAAATTGAAAGAGACATGCAAAATAGGCAGGTAGGTTATCTAACTCTTATTCCGCTTAATATAGAGAATTTTTATATTTAAATGTAGAGAATTTGTAGTTTTTATTTACGAAGAAGCTCACTCAATCCAATGTTCATTTTCATTTTGTCTTTATGCAAGTAGCATATTAAAGGCTGGATGTAAATTTAACTCCCTAACAACATGAACAAGTGCACAACAATGGATTTGAAATTGTACTGAAGATAAACAACATGAAAGATAAGTTAATTACAATGAAGAAAAAGTCTCGAGATACTATTACCATTCTACGTGCCACCTTAAAGCCTTATCCTAATGAATTAAAGGAAAACCAAATAGTGGTTTTATAGAAATGACAGTGGCGAGCCTTGCCTTCAATATCATCATGTGATTGTTTGGATTTTAACGCAGTTAAAAACAATACTTTTTTTTGTAAATTATACACATATGTTAAAATCAGTATTGCTTTTGTAACCATTTAATTTAAGTGCTCTTTGTATCAAATCTCTTAAGTGGTTCTATTATAAATAGGCGAGTTCTCTTTTAATTTTTTTTGTCTTTGTTTACTTTGTGTCTTTCATTTTTTATCTATGTTTTGTGTGTTGTTTTATTTTTTTTGTTTATCTGTTTCTTATGTATAGCAAAGACACTGAAAGGGACATGAAAAATAATCAAGTAGATTATTAGTCTTTTATCCTGCCTAATGTAGAGAATTTTTTAGATTTAAATGGAGAACATAAAATTTTTATTTACGAAGAAGTTGACAATCCAATGTTTGTTTCCTTTTCTCCTTTGTGCAAGCAACATAGAGAAGGTTGGCTACAATTTTAACTTATCAACAACATGAACAAGTATATGACAATGGTTTTGAAATTGTATTGAGGATGAACAACATAAAAGATAAATTTATTACAATGAATAATAAGTCTTAAGATCCTATTTTAATTCTACGTGCCACTTGGAAGCCTTATTCTTATGAATTTGAAGAAAATCAAATTAAGTGGTGGTGGTTTTAGAGAAATGATAGTGGCGAGCCTTGCCTTCAATATCATCATGTAATTATTTTTATTTTAATGTAGTTAGAAACAATACCTTTTTTTTTGTAAATTGTACATATCTATCAAAACAAGTGTCGCTTTTGTAACCTTTTCATTTAAGTGCTCTTTGCATGAACAGTACAAATCTTTTAAGTGGTTCCCTTATAAATAGGTGAGTTCTTGTTTAATTTAAGTGCCTACGTTTCTTGTGTTGTTTTATTTTCTTTGTTTATCTATTTTTGTGGCTAGCAGAAACATTGAAAGAGACATAAAAAATAGGTAAGTAGATTATCTACCTTCTATCCTGCTTAAGAAATTTTTTTAGATTTAAATGTAGAGAAAATGCAGTTTTTATTTACGAAAAAACTGACTTAATCAAATGTTCATTTCTGCTTCGCCTTTGTGCAAGCAATGTATAGAATACTGATTATAAATTTAACTCCCCAACAACATGAAAAAGTGCACGACAATAGATTTGAAATTATATTGATGATGGACAACGTAAAAGATAAAATTATTACACTGAAGAAGAAGTCTTGAGATACAATTATGATTCTACGTACCACCTGGAAGCCTTAGGCAAGCAGATTATCTACCTCCTATTCCGCTTAACATAGATATTTTTTTAGATTTAAATGTAAAAAACATGCAGTTTTTATTTATGAAAAAACTCACTCAATCCAATGTTCCTTTCTACTTCGCCTTTGTGCAAGCAACGTATAGAATGCAGACTGTAAATTTAATTCCCCAACAACATGAATAAGTATACGACAATGGATTTGAAATTTTATTGAAGATGAACATAAAAACTAAAGTTATTATGGTGAAGAAGAAGTTTCAAGATACTGTTACCATTCTACGTACTACCTGGAAGCCCTATTCTGATTAAATAGAGGAAAATAAAATTAAGTGGTTATGGTTTTATAAAAAAGCTGTGTATAAATTTAACTTCACAACAACATTAACAAGTGCACGATAATGGATATGAAATTGTATTGACGATAGACAATATAAAAGATAAAGTTATTGCAGTGAAGAATAAGTCTCGAAATACTGTTACCATTCTACGTACCACTTGGAGCCTTATTTTGATCAATTAGAGAAAAACCAAATTAAGTGGTAGTGGTTTTATAGAAACGACAGTGGCGAGTCTTGCCTTCAATATCGATTGTTTTGCTTTTAATGTAGTTAAAAACAATATTTTTTTGGGAATTGTACTAGTATCTCTTTTATAACTATTTGATTTAAGTGCCTTTTGCATGAATAATACAATTCTTTTGAGTGGTTCCATTACAAATAGGTGAGTTCACTTTTATTAGTTTTGTCTTTTTTTTCTATGTGCCCTTTATTTTTTGTCTTCGCTTTGTGTGTTGTTCTATTTTATTTGTTTATCTGTTTCTTATAGATATCAGAGACACTCAAAGAGGCATTAAAAATAGGCAAGTAGGTTATTTGCCTTCTATTTCGTTTAATGTAGAGAATTTTTTAAATTTAAATGTGGAAAACATAAAGTTTTTATTTACGAAGAAGCTGACTCAATCCAATATTTGTTTCCACTTCACCTTTGTACAATCAACGTATAGAAGGTTGACTGTAAATTTAAATCTCCAACAACATGAACAAGTGCACGGCAATGGATTTGAAATTGCATTGATGATAGACAACATAAGAGATATCCCTTTAATTAGCCCTCAATCTGGGTCAGGGTAGGGCTGCACACAAGCCGAGCTCGAGCTCGAGCTCGACTTGGCTCAAAGAGCTTGAGCTTGAACTCGACTCGAACTCGAGTCGATCTCCCTAACACAACTAACACAAGCTCGAGCTCGACTCGATTACACAAAGTCGAGCTCGACTGGGTTAACTCGTTTTCTCATGAACACCACAACACAATAACAACAAAATAGAGATGAGAAAAATGTAATTAGTCCACATTACACAATGATGTAAAAACAACAAAAAACGAAAATGAGAACAACGAATTTACGATCAATAACAACAAAATAAAAGTCGTTAGAAAACACCACAAGATTCAACACACAGAAGCCAAATTCCTCCATCCACCAGAATATGAATTCATTTGGAAGCCACAAAAAAGACAAAAGCAATAAACAAAAAAAAGACGAGGGAGAAGATAAACCCTAGCCGGGAGTCTGGGATAAAGGTCACGCGACACCGACCACGCAAGCGAGACCCAAGCGCTTCTTCTGCTCTTCAACATAAAAATCAGACCAAGAGACATGAGGCGAAAGCGTTGAAAAGGGAGAAAAATGAAAACCCAACAGAAGAAGAAACAATTCAAGAAGAAGAAGAAGCACCTGCCGCGCTTCGCGGCTTCGCCCCTTCGGCCTTCCCCTTCTAGATGGAACACTGAAGACCGAAGGCCGTGGACCTTGGACCCCTCTCTCGTGACCTCATCTTGTTTGGCGGTCGTGGTCGACGGAAGATGATTTCGCGGTCGTGGTCGATGGAAGAGGGAAGACGAGAAATTGAGAAGAGAGAGAGCAGCCAGAAAAAATTCGTTTTAACTTTTAACCCTAAACCGGTGAACCGGTTTCACGAACCGGTTTGTATGAGTCGAGTCAAGTTTAAACGAGTCGAGTTCGTGCAACTCGAACTCGACTCGTATAGCGTTTCGAGTTTAATGGGTGAGCTCGAACTCGACTCATTTGTAAATGGGTTGAGTTCGAGTCGAGCTTTTCCGGGCGAGTTCGTTGTGGAGTCCTACGTCAGGGCCTTATTGTAGGGTAGAGATCCTAACCTACAAATAGTGACAAAGAATCTTATGCTTCTTGCAATGTATACACTATGTAGATCACTATCTTTTATCACTGTACATGACAAAGGCAGTAGAATATTATACTTTATATGTTCCATTTTAAAAAAATATGAGGCATCTTTAGTTGAATTTTAGATTCATAGAGATTACTAGAACAAGCTGATGGAATCACTTGAGACGGAGAGAAAATAGAGATATGATTGAATCATGTTTGACTTGTGGTGAAGGGAAACCGCTTCATCTAAATAGCACCAAATCGCTTCAGTTGGGGCTAGTGGGGTAGACACATGTGAGCTTGTGTGGGTAATTGCCCTCAAGACCGAGATGAATTCTATATCTATATATTAGTGGTGCATAATTATTTGCTTTGCCATTTACTTATCTACATATTGATGCTCCTCAACTAGTTGCAGAGCTAGAATTTTTTTTACTGAGTGATACTATTTCAAAACTTCTCATTCTTTAAGGGGCACCAGCATATATAAATAAGCAAATGTTTGAAGGCACCTGTATGAAAATAAAGAAAAAATTGTGGGGCTTGTGTGGACAGTTGCCTACACCAGCTAATACGTAGCTTCGCTACCATCCTCAACCAACCATTTACTTTTTGAAGGGTCTGCCTGCCTAGCCCTCAGCCACTAATTTATAGCTCCGCCACTTGTTGGGTAGTCCGAGTTGTTGCAAGGAGAAATGGGCATGTGGGGCAGTTGAGAGTTGTCGGATCGGTTCCAGAGAGGCATCTCATATAGCTGGACTGGATCCACTGTTGAAAATAGACTGTTCCGTGTGGTCAGCTGCCCCCACATACGCACACCTGGCGAACTCGGCAGCTGGATTTGATTCAAGCTGCATCAAAACTCTTCTCTTTTGCTTCTTTCAGTAGTAATGAATTGACACAGTTTTCCATTGATGGGAATTGAAAACCTCAATCTCACCATAGCCTTTGTTTGTTTTGATTCATCTGCCAATATTTTCAGTGTCCAGCCAAAGCTAAGATTATAAATTGGACGCCTATTTTG
The DNA here is from genome assembly GCA_011799765.1 of Nymphaea thermarum. Classification (NCBI taxonomy): domain Eukaryota; kingdom Viridiplantae; phylum Streptophyta; class Magnoliopsida; order Nymphaeales; family Nymphaeaceae; genus Nymphaea; species Nymphaea thermarum. The sequence continues at coordinate 192,421 of JAANDH010000463.1, forward strand.
ACTGCATTTTGGATATTGTTTTGTTGTTTTTTACACTTGGCAAAAAAGGTATAGAAAGTTCAGATCCACGACAGAAAAATATGTCCAATTCTGCCTCAGAATCGAACCCAACGCAGCCAAAAGTATGACAAAAAATGACGAAATGTTATCCCACACATTTACAACCTTCTTTGGCAACCATAGATTGGTTTTTTAGGGTATCAAGGGAACAAGCTGAAATTGGGACCTACCTTTTAATTTAAGGGTCTAAAAGAACAAGAGATTAGAATCAGAAAATAACACAAAATAATACAAACAAATAAGGACACAAATAAATGTAAAGAGTGCTCCGAATGAGCAAGAAGTTAACAATTCCCTGCTCGAAGACTACCTGAAGGCTCTTCATTCTCCTTACCTTTAGGGTCCTGTATTGTGCTGCGAATCATAGTCACAAAAAACACATTACTTTTGAAAAAAAAACACGAAAAAATGAAATGCCGTTTAAAACTTTTAAAAAATGCATTCTTTTAAAACGTGTTTCACAATCTTTTTACTTTTTGCTATTTTTTAATGCCAAACAGTTTTTTTTTTTTCATTTTTTATTTGTTGACAAATCTGCTTATTTTTTGATGTTTGTGTTATTATTTCCTCACTTATTTTATTTCTCCTCATTTTTAATTTTTAAAATTTACCATATTTTTCGATTTTTTTTTCAGCTCGCCCTATTATACCAAAAGTTAACCTTGCCCTTTAAAACTCCGAGATGTTATTTGTGTATATGGTGGATTGGACTTAGGTAGAGTACGACACATCTTTTAACTTGAATGTCACGATCCCACCTTTTACGGTTTAGAAGAATAACACTTATAAAAATCAAATAAGCAATGCATCTTCTATGCCCCCACTGTCTGATGAGCTAATGCCGAAATGACTTAGTTTATAGGGAAAAACATAGAGTTCGATATGGACTAAAGGAAGAGTTGTTGAAACCCATGCGAATGAACGAGAAAATGACACATGGATGCCGAAGACCTTTTAGGTGGAAAGTCATGCCAATTATTGAAGTAATTTTCTTTTGAAAACTGTTCAACACCTTTTTAGTGCATATCCCTGTTATCCTTTTGAGGCACCTGTTGGACCTTTTCTTTAATATTTTGAATGTTCTCTTACTCTTGGATTTATATAAGTCGTGGGAGAACGCAAGAACTTGGCCATTGATGAATGGGGAAAGTTTTACATTTTTAATTAGATAATCATGTTATAAAATCCTAAATTTTGTCTTGGCTTCTTATATATGTTTTCATTGAAGTTTTGCAGCCAGAAGGGCTTACTTAGCTAGCAGCGCGTCTAGAAATAAAATAGAGCCATTTTTAAAATGGGCTTTTTCATTCAAACGATTAAGGGTGTGTTTTGTTTGGATGACAGTGTAAACTAGGTTTATACAAAATGATATCCTTTCAACGGGGCAAAGGTAACTGAGTAAGGGTGTTTGGTTATCTTGGGATTTAAAATTCAGGGATTTGATGTAACATGCTTTTACAGATGTGGTTGAAGGCCTAAGACAAGATTCACGGGTTATCAAACAAACGATCTTATGTCACACGGAAGGTCTAAGACAGGATTCACGGTTTATCAAACTAACGATCATATGTCAGACCGAAGATCCGCATTTGAAATTCTTATTTTACTTTTTAGATTGAGAAAAAAAGTTATATTTAAATTAGAAGGGAGAGGGCCTAATCTTAAATCAACAGCTTTCAAATCTCGAGTATTTTAGACCCAAGGGCAATCAAATGCCCCTTAAGGGGTTTTTCCGGTGTGATTAAAAAAAAAAGAACGTATTGATTTTAAAATTTATAAGAAAATATAAACAAGCTCTCCTAAAATTGTAAAGACTATCAGTCCTTTTCCAGGCACGATCATTAAATGGTCAAGTTTGCAGAAGATTCCTCATAAAAAAAAAAGAAAAATCAGCATTTTTTATTATTTTAGATATTTATTGGGGTGTCTATCTATGTCCAACTTCTTTTTTTTCTTTATTTGTTAATTAGGTAACATTGAAAGACACATATAAATTTGAAAAAACCAATATGAATGTCTATGAAATGCATTTGGGGCTCCGAATCTAAGCATGCTTGGCATATTCCATGAACAGGTTCTAAATAATCTATTGCAAACTGCATGCCACTTTTACATGAAAGAGAAAAAAACAAAGAAACATTTAGGAGATAACTTTTTATTAATTTTAAAAAAGTACTTCAAATTTTTGGGACTTTATTATCCTTTTGGGTGGGCGTGATTTTCTGCTGCTCAGAAGAAAACCTAAGCGCTCTCATGCTCTCGGTACAAGACCTGCTTTCTATGCCTCAAATGCATAAAGTAATAGCCTTTGTTCAAAAAATTAAACATACAATTTGATGAAAAAATTATTTTTACATTATCTACATGCACAAACATTCGAGAAATTCAGAATGAGATATTATTCTATTTTTTGCTTTTTTAAATAGAAAATTAAATTGGTTTAAGGGAAACTTCAGCAAGATTGCCTAAAGGGGTATCGTTACAACTGGTCGGGCCAATGGCCGGTAAGTGGCTTGCTAGTAGTTAATAGAAGCGCCAGTCAAGGGCGGAGGCGGGCGGAGGCAGGTGTGAACAATTGTTCACACAGCCCACAAAAAGTGTTGATTTTTTCATGATAATTTTTTTTCATTCACATATAGGTACGCTTTAAAAATTTTAAATTATATAAATATTACCCTTTGATCTGAATTTTCTGGCTCCGCCCCTACCACCGCTCCTTACAAAGCGACCAAGACTCTCAGTTTAGACCGGTTTCTTCAAAAAAAAAAAAAAAAAAATCCAGCAAAATTATGTCAAACAGAGATGGTAATAAACCTTGATTTTCTTCGGCTGAAAGATTTGGATTGGTTGACAAATATTATAATTTGCATCGTCATCAGACTTATCCGATCATACGGGGCTCCAATTTGCACGTTTTGTGCACTCATTTATAAAGATAGTTTACTTAATTGTCACACTAATGAATAATTTGAATTACTAACCTGCATTGATTAATAATAAAGGTATGAGCTTGGGGTTTGGTGCGTATTAATTATTTGATTCAAGTGGTTTTTGATTCACGCATGTACATTATTTGAACCATATCACCTGAATGATGCGGGCCATGAGTTAGGTTGGCATAGGTTGTACATAAAATCATCATAATAGCAGGTGCTACAGATCAGAAAATGAATAGAGTGACTTAAATGAAGGAAAAATAAAGATGAGAGAGAAAACATAGAGAAATAAAGATGTAAGAAGAAACTGCCAGGTTATGTCTTTTTTTCTTATTTTAGATCAATAGATTAATAAATTTTAGCACGAATCATGAAATATTTTAGAATCTAAATGCTCAGTTTTTAAGAAATATGGAATTAGTAAACAAACGGGGGATTTTGTTTCCGAAGTTTGGAAACTGAAACTTGGAATTTTGATTCCTTTCCAGTTTGACGAGGAATTATGATTATGAAATTTTGACTCTCGAATCCAAATTCCAAACCATCAAATACCTCCTAAGAGAAATCCCTCGAACACATGATAAATAAAAAATCTCAAGAATAAAACGGAAAGCCCACTTGTTTATTAAAGCATTCTAATTATATACTATACAATTGGAAGTATGCAATGTTCTTGAATGTTAGAGATGTCAATATGTTGGATCCGGACTCGATATCAAACCAAATTTTTTTGGTTTGGCCCGACCCGTCGGTCCTCGTCGCTCCTCTTGGCCTGACCCTGGCCCCGAGCTGCGAACCGTCTTGACTCGACCCTAGAAAAAATCCTGGCTTTGCCCCTGCAGTGGGGGTTGTTGTCTCAACAAAAAATATGATTAATCCATATGCAAAAATATAAAATTTTCAAGAATCTTAGGGTCTACTGGGTTTCTCATACCATATGAATGACAAATACAATAAGCAATATGTACATATATATGTGTATATATATACATACAAGAAAGAGAACAGAGAAAAGAAGGCAATTTGCACATGACTTAACTTTAAGGGACCTACTTCCATTTAAGAAAACCGCTTAAGTTCTCTCTTTAAGTTTATTTTACTTTCATTTAGTGATTGAATTAACTACATATCTATAGAAGATAAAGACATAAATAAGTACGAAATCAATGGGATAACTGATATAATAAGCATCTTAAGGATAAGGATGAGGGAGTTCTTTGCTTTCTTCGAGACAAAGACTTGACAAATTCTTTGCCTTTGCATCTCAAACAAATCTAGAACAAATTAAAAGTGTAATCTTCCTCGATTCTGCCTTAATTTGTCATAGATTTTAGCACCCGTTTCCTTGAGAACCGAGGACGGAGCAAAACTTTATTTTATTTAAAATTAATTTCATAATGTATATATATATATATATATATATATATATATATATATATATATATATATATATATATATATATATATATATATATATATAATTTATTTCTAATGCTAATATGCAAGTCGACCTTGTTCTTAAATATTTAACTTGCAATGTTTTTGAAATATTATAACCAAACATTCAATTTTGAGTTCTTGAAAATTGAATGCCTTACCCTAAAAGCAACAAAGTTCCCAAGAAAAGGAAAATGCTAGATGATGTTTGATTTAGAACTTGAGCCCATCTAATGTATTGAAATTGCTCAAGCTTTTCTGAATATTCAAATTTATTTTTACTTTATTTAATTTAATATTTTGTGTCATTTGGGCAAGAAGATTTCAAGAAAAATAATTTTTCAACATCCAACATCTTTCCAAATGTCCATTTAAAACCCTTATTGGGATTAGCCTGATAAGGTTAAACTTTGTTGATATTGTTAAAGAAGGGTCACACACTGCCAAAAAATAAAAAATAAAAAAGAGGGGATAAGAAGAAATCTCTTGTAGTCTCATTGGGAAGTAGGTTCAAACTTACTTTTCATATATCATTCACTTTGTTGCTTAATGTAGAAGTTGCTATCTTATAGTTATTATCAATAAGTCCCTTTCTTAAATGCCTAACAGTCATATAACTACTCATCTCCAATTTTTTGTGCTAATTAGGTTAACTTTTTTGGGGGTGTGTGTGTAGATATAGTGAAGTGCAATTCACTCTACCATAATATTTTAGATATGAGTGCCTTTCCCATATAACTAACTCTATGTCTATGTCCCATTTTTAAAACATAGGGGAAGACATAATAACATGTTTCTTTGAGCCATAAATCTAGCTAGTTGAGGATTTGAGGATCAACAAACAGTCAACTATGAGCAAAACAAGATCTCTTGATAGTAACAGTAAGCTGATAAACTTGTGGATTGGTTGTAAATAATGGTCATATGGAAAATTTTATTAGGCAAATTTCAATTGTTTAAAAAAAAAAAGATTCAAGTTTCTATAGAGAGCATTTAACAAGAAAAACACTATGTGAGTATTAAATGAACCTCCCCGAAAGATCGGGACAAATGCATAGAATATAGAGTTCTGGTATTTTATTTTATTTTATTTTTTGGGTAGATTCATGGAACACTTATATACTGTTCCTCTTGCTAAGTGATCCCACAATTTAGAAAAAGTTTATGCATTTGGCGAAGCTTTGGGATTTCATCTACATGACTTGAAAAGATTCATTGACCCAAGGGATGTACCATAGCGAGTGTTGTTGGCAGCAGACAAAGTCCTCCATTTTAGTTCGATTCCTGTAAATGCTATGCCTTTTTTGTCAAAGAGGCGGGAACATGATACGAAATTGATCACACATTGGGCCCACACCAACACCGATGAAGGGGGGCTTAGGCTCTTTTTCCGAGTAGTAGCGTAAAATATTCTTAAGCTCATCTGGATTAGTAGCATAAAATATTCTTTAAGCTCATCTGGATTCATATCAGATAAATGCATAAGAATTTTGGGTGTTGCTATTAAGGTGCTTGTTGTGATATGTGAATCTCTCAAACAAGGGATCAAAGAACTTTGTTGAAATATGTGGACTTCAGATCGTGCGATCTAAAATCCCAAGAACTAAAATCGCCGGCATGAGGACAGAATCATAGTAAAGGCAAACAGAGGTTTAGTATAGAAAAGCGCTTATGGCAAGTGAAGGAGAGGAGAAGATAATGAGACAACACAACAGGGTATCGTTGCAGATCTCCGATTCCAAAACGTATCAGATATTAATAAAAACTAATGCGCGTTGCCAACAAAAACCAATTCAAAATAAACATTAATTATTTATTATGTTTTATTAATTCACTTGGCGATACAAAAGCCGTATGGTATCGGCCAATATTCTAAAAGAGTTATGTCGTTGCCTTGGCTTATTACAAATCCGATTCACGATTCACCGATTCAGGGAAATGGGTAGTGAATTGGCTAACAATACTTAAAAGGTCATTTTCTCAAAAATACCAAAACTGAATTTTCTACTTTACACATAAAAGGATCTTGACAACCTCTTCCTCCGTTCATCCTGCCCTCCTCCGTTCATCCTGCCCATAAAGTACAAAATTGTTTTCAAACTTAAATGCAAAGGTAGACATCAACTAAAATGTCGTGCATTCACTGTTTGCAGTTATCTACGAGATTGACGACTTTCACCAGCTCGACCAGTTCCTCGAAACAATTTATGATACTCTTGAATCAATCAGTAAAATGAATTAGTTTGTGAACTTGGATGCAAAGCTAGATAATCGTCAACTAAAGTGTCGTGCATCCACTATTTGCAGTTTAGAAAAATAACATCTTCCCGGAGGCAATTTATGATATTCTTGAATCTGTCAGTAAAATGAATTAATTTGTGAACTTGTATGCAAAGCTAGATAATCGCCAACTAAAGTGTCGTGCATTCACTGTTTACACGACTTTCACGAGCTCGACTAATTCCTCAAAACAATTTATGATACTCTTGAATCAATCGGTAAAATGAATTAATTTGTGAAATTGGATGCAAAAACAGATAATCATCAACTAAAGTGTCGTGCATCCACTGTTTACAGTTGAAAAGAATGGCAGCTCGACCATTTCCTCGAAACAATTTAAGATATTCTTGACTCAATCACTAAAATGAATTTATTTGTCTTCGATTCGATTTGAATTAGCCGACGGACCAATTCTTATAATACCGTTTCTGACAACATTGAAACCAGTATTAGATGATCCAGCCTTTATTAGGAAGCATAATTGCTGGGATCGTGAGATCTTCTTGTTTACTTCAATTTTATACTCAGACAAAAACCTGTCTTCTTATCGTTTTTAAAAACAATTGGCTCTGGAATTCCCACTTGCACACATCCAACAACAAAAGGTTAAAAGTTAAAACACTAAATTAAAAAAAAAAAAAACAGACAACGATTGAGATGCGTGAAGATCTGATCTCGTGCAAAAGAAAAAGAAAAAATTACTTTAATTACCGTGACAGTGAATACGTGATCAAGTTCCTTCATTGTATATATATTTAATTAGCCTGTCCCCGAGTGCCGCCAACGGCTACCAAAAACTTGATTAATATTTTTTTTACTTTAATTAAATCGGCAGAGACAGTTTCCTCGAGTAAAGAAAAGTTTTTTTTTTTCTTGCTTAAACTTTCGAATCCCTACGAGCAAACTGAAATTCCAAATCTACCCTCAACAATTGCAAGTTTGACCTTTTGACTGGATTGACATCAGTAATGACGAACCTGACCCTCTTTTGGTTTGTGGGGTCAACAAAGGGACGTTATATGTTTCTCTCTCTTCGATCAACAATTAAAATTAATCAGGGATTTCTTTTGGGTGATACTTTGAAACCAAATTTTAGAAGCAAAATTTGGTTTTTCTAATGTTTGAGTGCTGTCAAAATTGAATTCAAACATAATTTTACAAACAGAAGCTAAAAACAAAAAAATCATGTTGTAGATGTGCCGGTCAAAAAACAAAATTGCTAAAACTCTTTAAAAAAATTGGCTTTTATAAATTAGTTTAAAAAAAGAGGTGTTTTTTAGAGCATTTATTTTATAGGGATCGCTAAGTCATGCACACGACCATTCAATGAATTTTTGAAAAATTTTATAATAATTTGTCGTCATTTTTCAATCTTTATAAACTTATACATAGGGAAAATGAGGAAGGAGCTACGTAACCTTGCAAGAGTATTTTGATTGAGTTTGTTTGGAGATTTCTTTATCTCCCAAGGGCAATTACGGAAGAGTGTTTTGAGATCCTTGTTCTATGGGGAAGGGAGTGAAGGGTGACGTTGCAGCAGGAAGTGGGTCCCACGTGGGGGGGAGAGTGTGGAGGGAGGAGGGAGGAGGGAGTGGAGGGTGCGTGGTCCTTTTGAATGGCCATCCTTTCGGGGGGGGGGGGGGGCAACTTGCCCTCCCTTTTCTCTCTCTAAAGCCAAAAAGTCTCGCGCTTTCCTGCCCTCTTTCTCCCTCCCTTTTTGGGGGCATACCCTCCAAAGAAAGGCGTTGAAAAAGCAAAGCCCCCCCTTTTCTCTCTCTATCTGAGGCGACCCAAAATAAGAGGGGGAGGAAGAGTGAGAAAGTGGCGAAAGAAAATGGTTGAGAGAGAAAGGGAGAGAGGGTGATGCTGATGATGGGGGAGAGGTTGATTGAGAACGATAAGAGTGTTGCATAGGAAGGAGAAAAGGAGAAAGAAGGTAGAGTACAGATACAGAGACGAAGGAGAAGGGAGTTAGTCTGGTAAACCAACCAGTTGAGAGAGAGAGAGAGAGAGAGAGGTTGGTTTCTGCCAAGAAGAAACTGAGAGGGAAGTTTTCTTTTTTCTTTTTTTTTTTTCTTTCTTTTTGTGGTGAACGAGAGAGAGAGCAATGTGAAATTTGGGGCCTGGAATGCATCAGAAGAAGTCGGAATTACAGATCGGAACCGAAAGCAGAGGTGTTTCCTCCGGTTTCAGCCGAGCACCGCCTCTCCACCACCACCATCAGCAACAACAGCCGAATGATACCCTAATCTCGACAACCCACAAGCGGGCTATGACATCCACGCCTTCCTCCCTCTCCCGTTCCCCGACCCTTTCCTCCCTCCCCATCACTCCGGCTGGTGCGACCACCTCCTCCGCCTCTCCCGCCACCGCCTCCAGCGCCACCACCAACACCGCCGTTACCTCCTTCCGTTCGCCGCCATTTGCGGTGGCGCCGTCTGCGTCCTTCCTGCGATTCCTCCGCCGGTTATCCTTACACCACCACTACTACCATCACCATCTCAAGCCTCGGTTCCTCCTCCCACCTTCGCTCATCATCGCTGTCCCCGCCTTTTGGTGGTTCTTCAAAACCTCCCCGTCCGACCTCGGCCTCTGGTTCGATTTCTTCTCGGCCCTTGCCTTTGCGGCCGCCCTCCTCCTCTCCTTTCGTTTCTCCTTTCCTCGCCTTTCACTCATCCGCCTCATCAAGCCCGTTTCTTCCCTCCTTCCTTCCTATGAACGCCTCAAACCCAAATCCTCTTCACACTCCCACCATGTTCAGTGGACCATCGGCTCCAAAGCGAGGCCGGAGAAGATGTCCGCCATTAACGCCAGGGAAGGTGTGATTGTTTACAGCAATGGGGACGTATACGAGGGTGAATTCCATAAGGGGAAGTGTTCCGGCAGCGGCGTCTACTACTACTGTATGAGTGGTCGCTATGAGGGAGATTGGGTCGATGAGAAGTATGACGGCTGTGGTGTGGAGACATGGGCAAGGGGAAGCAGATACAGAGGGCAGTACAGGCAGGGATTGAGGCACGGTTATGGAGTTTATCGGTTCTATACCGGCGATGTGTACGCCGGGGAGTGGTCGAATGGGCAAAGCCATGGATACGGAGTTCACACCTGCGAGGATGGTAGCCGGTATGTCGGGGAGTTCAAGTGGGGGGTCAAGCATGGTCTCGGCCATTACCATTTCAGGTACAGCAAGGAACTGTTCTTTCTGTGGGCAGATTTCTCAGTTTTGCCAATGTTGCTTTAATGTGTATTTTGATGTTTTGCTTCATGTCATTAGTCAATCAATTGAACTTTCTTGCTGGCATAGTTTCTTTCTGTTATTTTTTCTGTGTGATCTTCTGCAAGGGTCTTCTTGGAATCTTGAATCTTGCATCCAATTTCGACACTTGCACATTGGATTGCTTATGTGAGTCTTGGAATTCCGTAGGATATAATATTGAGCGTTGGCTTTATGAAATTGGAATTTAAAACTTCCATGGATGTTGGATCTAGTTCGATACTTGGAAGGCATGTTCTGTTCAATATATAAGAAAAGAAAATCCCTCTTCAACACAAAACACAAATATTCACATGTCAAGAAAGACTGAGTGTGAATAACTCCAGAGTTTGTTTGTTTGTTTTGTTTTGTTTTTTTTTTTATCATCATCCATCATTTAGACTTTAGGAAACATGAAACTATCCCACATATCAAAGATATTATAAAATAAATAATCAGACGAAGTTTTTTTTCCACGTTTCTTAGTTTATCAGCTATATGCTTCATGGGAACCGGGCACCACATAAATAGTGGACTTGATCCGTCGTTGTTGAACCTTGATGAAGATAAAACTTGTGTTAGTTGCTTTTTAGAACTTTAGGAAAAAATTAACAAAGTCTTTGTTTTTGACTTCGAGAGAACATCTTGAGCAGGCAGTTTCAAACGTTAGTGCTTCAATTTTCCATCACCAAAATTACTCACATAAAATTGTGTTTTGTTTCTAGGTAGACTTGGTTATGGTTATGTAAGGACCACACCGGTTGTGTCAAAACTGATTAATGTGGGTTCAGCATATTTCAGTGACAATGACGAAAATGATTGTCACACAAATAGGGATAGATAGACAAAATGACTTAGCATGTATTGAACCTATGAACAAGCATTGGTGATTGGTTTGAATGGATTCAAATACTGAGATGTTTGGTGGAGTCATTGTTTGTCTTGATGCAGATATAGTGGTCCTGCATTTGGGAACGAGTTACAAAGTCCAGAATAGGATATCAGTTTCTCCGCATTTCCAGTCCACTATGTTGAGATGGATCGCACCATGACCTTGTATGTGATACAGGAGAAGAATAATTTGTTTCTGTGCCTATGTCATAAACAAGAAATAAATTTTGAATAGTTATTGTATGCCAATAGTATCACTACAGTTAGTTTGGCAGTGTGTCTCTATTCTTTTGCAAGGGTTAGGTGACCATTGAGCAAGAGTACTTCAGAAATAAATTGATCAACTGAAACACTTAAGGAAAAGGCCCGAGAGATTTGTTGCCTGCATAAGTGCCTTCATTGAGGTGTAACCTTTCTTTATGATGACAGCTGGCAGAACAGTTAGTGTATGAGTTGCAGCTTTGCATGAGATTCAGGTTCAGTTTTTCTACTGTTTCTTGTTTTCTGCTTTTGATCCTGGTGATTCTATTAGCACTAGGGAGAACAATGTACTTTCGACAAGTTCGAAGGCAAGCAGGGAATGCATAAGATCTAGGACTACAATCAGAATAAATGGTGGCAAACATGAGTTTTCCTTTTGGTTGGTCTCAATCTCTTTATGTATATGTGAAACTTCCTTCACTTCTGTTGGTTGTTTTACCTTTATCTGGCTTTCTTATCTGCTCGTCTTTTTGGAAGTCAGAAATACCTTTGAGATGTAACTCCACAGCTTTTCTCATTTTGTCATAACAGGGCTTCTTCTTTCATTTCTTGACATAATGTTTCTGTTAAGTTATTAGCTTTTGCAATATATGGTAAAAAGTTGATTATTTAATAGTGTGACAATATTAGAATCTGCCAAAAATTTTCAATTTCCACTTTTTGGCCATGTTGTTGCATTATCTGTAACAGAGGACATTATAGCGTAACACTGTATGCCTTTGCCTGTTCATGTGTGTGTATTTCTTTTTCAATAGTAGTTGAATGATAAGGTCTCTCGGTCATGTAGGAATGGAGACACATATGCTGGAGAATATTTTGCAGACAAGATGCATGGTTTTGGAGTTTATCGTTTTGCAAATGGTCACAGATATGAAGGAGCCTGGCATGAGGGTAGGAAGCAGGGGCTTGGGATGTACACGTTCAGGAATGGCGAGACACAGTCAGGCCATTGGCAGAACGGCAACCTTGAAACACCAAGTACACAGAATACCCATCCGGGGTCTCCAATTGCTGTTAATCATTCAAAAGTGCTCAATGCCGTCCAGGTAAAGAAAGTGATTCATATCGTAATGGAGAGAAATATGATATCTATTGAAATGAAAAAAATCGAACTGCTATGGTCCGCATTTTTCCTTACTGTTGAAGATGAACCTAAGCTGCACTCTCTCATTTTCAGGAGGCACGGCGAGCAGCAGAAAAGGCATATGAGGTGCCAAAAGTAGATGAAAGAGTGAATAAGGCAGTTGCAGGAGCCAATCGAGCAGCTAATGCTGCAAGAGTGGCAGCTGTTAAAGCTGTTCAGAAAAGAATGCACAAGGATGATATAGCAGCACAGATGGTGTGAATTTTTTTTGTTACACTGTCACCAGTTCATTCAAACAAAAAAACTTGGTCGAGGCTACGTTGTAGTCGGAATATGGCTACAACTTACAAGGGTTTGGCTGATGCTTTCACAAGCCTTTTGAGTACCCTAACAAGTGGCGCTGCTAGTAGACAATCCCATCTTGGGTATGGCAGGTTAGTGTCTTCTCTCTCTGTAAATAGATGGATAGAGGGACTGAACCAACAGCTTGCACGAAAGTGCAAGGTTGGTGTTTTTTTGTCTTTCGAATTTTTTTTCCTAATTGTAAAGGGTAGTAGATGTACTGGCGCCAGGTAAAACCTCACCCAGTAATTATGTAATGTGTACCAAGCTTTTCTCATGAAGATCAATGGTAATGACACTTTTACCCATACATGGTTTCAGTAGTGTTCAACAGCAGGTTTCGCTCTTGAACTTTGAGAGAAAGAGAGGGTGAGGTGTCTCATAACCAAAACCTATAGAAAGCTTTTCCTAGCTTGCCATTAGGCATTGTCCATGAACAAGCAGAGTATGAGAAACTAAAGTCTGATCAGCTACCTCAGAATCTGACTAAACTTCAACCGTATCTACCTACATCATACTGGTTAGTTTTAGCTAAACATCCAAATGAGCTAGTTGCCTGCCAAACCAACAGCCTGTGAACACTCTTGCCCTCCAAAGGAAAAACAAACGGAGACAGGATATTGCCTCCAGAGCAGCATTAACTCATTCGTTGTTCATTCAGAGAATTGCAGTAATATAATACATGGAAAAGAATAGCTACGACCATGGGAAAACTGGCAACAAGAAGAGCAGCGACGAAACTGTCCGGGGAAAAGTATGCCTGTATCGCAGGCTTGTTCCAGGCAGTGATGTTATACGAGAACTAAACTGAAACTGCCTGTCTGCGAGCTGCATTTAAGAAATTTAAATCTCTTCCGTTATGGGTTCTGCGTTGAACAACTGTCGCCAATGCTAGCGTCTTATTTTTCAAAGAGAGGTTGGACTTCATTTTCACGGCCTTTTATTGCACTTTAAGGTCCACACACGTGGGGGGAAGATCATTGTCATTGCTCTCCTCAGATCTTATTAGCCATTATTCCTCTGCAAGTTTTTTTCCTTGAGAAAGACGTCGACGTGACCACCATAATGACAATTCCTCTCTTCACTTAATTACCAGTTGTCAGTTACGCATCTGACCGGCTGGAGAAGCCCCCAAAGCCTTTCTATTCAGTAAGAAGTGCCAAATAAGTTATGCACTGAGGAGAACAAAAAAAAAAATAGCAGCCACAAAACAGAACCCAAGGAGGGCAAAAACCGCTACTAATAAAAAAGAAGGGAGCATATAAATAAAGCTCCAGTGCACTGTTTTTCCGGAGAGACGAGCACTGAGAGGCTTTGAAGAATTCCAAAAGGAAACTCTCCCTTCCAGCATGCATTTCAATCTCCTAATCGAATCCTTCCCTCCTGTTAGAGCCGATTATATCAGAGACTTCCTTTATTTACGTCTGATGGTTTTGAATTTTGATTCAAAAATGAAAATTCTGTAATTATAATTCATCTTCAAACTGGAATGAAATCAAAATTCTGGGTTTTAGTTTTCTAAGAAACAAATTACCCTAATTGTTTAATAATTTCAATTTCTTAAAAATGAGCATTTTGATTCTAACTTTTTATTATTCTGGGTATATCAAATGCCTCCTTAAGCTTTGTAAAACAAGAACTAGCATTTCAGTTTCAGGCGAGAGAGAAAGGGAGCTCCTGCAAAACTTTGATTCCCTACGAGTCATGTTTGTTCCAGCTTTAGTTTTAGCTGCCACCCAACAAGCTCCTTGGGATGACGTTGAAGCGATGTGGATGCAGATCTGCTTGGAGCCTAGGGCAGGCCAATCGCCTTGCACCAATGAAGTCAACAACCACCCTTTCAATTTTTCCAAGTCTCTTGCTCTACTTCTATGAATTGCTTGAAAGTTGAAACTGCTCCACACAAGGTGTCTAGACCTCCTTCTTAAGGTCAGCATAAGAGATCCTATTTTCACTATGGATGATAGCATTTGTACTTTTCCAAATCACCCATGTTAACTGTTTGAAAAGACGCCTTCCAGCAGAATATTAATTATTCATTCTTAAAACTGTAGCTATGTCAACACTTTAACAGTTCAATAATGGATCCACATGATGGAAATTTCTTGTTGAACTTTGTAGCAACACTGCTTGTACTCCAAAAAGTTCAATAATGGATCTACTTGATGGAAATTTCTTGTTGAACTTTCTAGCAACATTGTTTGTACTCTAAAAAGATGCCAAGAATGCTCCCTGCATTCTTTCAAGCACAACAATTTGCAAGAGCCACCCCTCTGCCTTGAAGGCTGCAATTACGGGATCTTCTTGGCACGGCCGAGAGGCTGAAGAACTCTCTTTCCCCGTTCTTAGAGTCTAAAGCTGTTTAGGCACATTGGTAGACATATGGTACGCTCATCAAACTATGAATGTCGCACTTGCCACTAGTATGTTTTCATTTATTATGAACTGAGATGATAGATTTGGTGATTGCCAAGAAAGCTCAAGCCATTGATAGCTAATGAAGTATCTTGGAAAGACTCTGCCTGCTATTGGTAACTGTTCATTTGTTTGCCTTCACAATGAAGACACCACTTCGGGAAGAGAGACTCGGCTGCACTGGTTTAACTTGCGACATTTACAATTACGGTAGTCGTCTCTTGAATGGCGTGAAATGAAAAGGCGAACGTTTTTCTTGAGTCCTTCATCCCGGCATGAACAACTTCTGCGTGCAGGAGGTCACGGCGAAGTTCTACTACTGCAAGTGGAAATCAAATATCAATACTGCAAGAGTACTGTACATCCATAACGAGGTCTTGGAGGGGTGCAGCTTCGGATACTCTTCATATGTTAGTCCTCCCTCATGGAGAGCGTAAGCTAAGAGTTGCTTGGAAATGTGTCAAAAGATTGGCTTGAAAACAGATGTTAACGACAGATATTCGCTTTAATATAAATACAATCACATGCACCATAAACAAATGAATGTCATACGTACAAAAAGTGTCTTATCTATAATAATTATAATAATAATAATAATAATAATAATAATAATAATAATAATAATAATGCTAATTGGTTTTCTTTTTCTACCACTATAGGCGTTTCTTGAAAGACATTGATAAAATTGGAACGACGCTACTGTTGATAAAGCATTAAAACATTGGGGTAAAATAAGTCAAAACTATTATTGATAACATCTTTAGAGTGAGCAGGAGAAACCCACCACCTAACTGATGGCCGAAACCCTCACTCAACCCCTCATTCTCTTAAGGCAAGACACAATGCCTTCAGTGCCTTGTGGTAGTGCACCTGTTGCACTTCAATCTATGGCCACTTTTTACAACATACAAAGTTGATATCTCAAAGATTTCCTGTCTATCAACCCCTGTAACCTTGCCAACCCTTCTATCTGTTTTGCTAACCCCTCATAATGTTCTTGGTAACATCCTCGGTACCCAAAGCATAAATGAGTCCATGAACTTACTGTGATAGGCTAGAAATGCATCCTCAGCTAAGCGTGGGCAACGAGCTTGGGTACCCGGTACTCGGCTTGATCAGGCTCGGACTAAAAAAGCTAGCCAGGTCAGCACGATGGGACTCAATTCAGTTTGATTAATTATTTTTATTCTTTTATTTGATAATAATATATATTTTATTATTAAACATGTATTTTATATTTAAAAAATATTAAAAAAATTTATTTTATATCTAACTTTTTTTTTTATTTTAATCGACCCAAACCAGACCCGAGCTCATGTTTTGGGTGTCGACTCTTATGGAGTCGAGTCGACCCAGTGTTCAGGTCTGATCACATATAAAATTGAACGCCGTTGGAGAACTTGTCAGAGAAAAGCATGTCATGAGTTGGCCACGGTTATAGAATGAGCTTAAAGATCCTCATCTGCAAGTAGTTTCATGTAATAAATCGGGAAAAAAATAGTCCTCGAATTAAGGCAAGGTACATCCAGACAAACAAATTACAAGTTGTTTTCAGATGTTATTAGTAAAATAACTACTAATAACATGTGATCATCTTAATTTTTGAAGTGTTTCCATTTTCTTCTCGGAACTTGCACATAGATGAGAATTGAGATATTTTTTATCATAGGGATCCACGACCGGTCCATCAACACGCAACACGTAGTGTCCATGTGAAGAATTTCAAAAATCGATGACTCACAGTTAACTACATCTTCAGGCCAATCATGTCTGGCTCTCTTTCCTTGCGCCTTGCTTCTATAGCATCGTGGGATTTGTATTCTCACAAATCCAGATACATAAATAAACAGAAAAACGTTACATCTTTTTTATATATGTATATTCAATTAACTTATTTTCCATTACAAAGTTAATGAAAAATAATTTTTTTTATTACAAAATACATCTAATTAATGGAAATAGAAGTTTCTATAAAAAGATAAAACAACTATCCAAAAAAGTGAAATAGACTAAAAAAGACATTGTTTTTAAACAATTACCAAAATGCCTTCCTTTTCCTTTTGGTGTACGTAGGTCTCGCTCTATGTCACTTGAGTGCGGGGTGCGGGTGCTGAGTATTTTATTATTTTAATATTATTATTAAATTATAATAACAACAATAATATGTATATAATGCATATGACAAAAAATTGTCTATAAACCAAAATTATTAAATAACAAGATCAAAATTGTAATTTATCGATATCAAAATTGTAATTTATCGAATAGAGGTCGCCCTGTAGGGCAGGCTGCAATCGACGACTTTGCCGGCTCCATCGACCACCAAATGCGACGTATAGAAGAGAGATTCAAATTAAGAAGGGATTAAGGTCGAAGAAAAGGGAAGAAGAAGAAGACAGGACAAAGAGGGATGAAGCCTGAAGGTCGAGGAAGAGGGAAGAAGAAGAAGAAGAGAGAAAGAGGAAAAGGTGGAAGAAGAGTGAAGAGTTAAAAACTTGAAAAAAAAACCTAAAAATTGGACCAAATTAGACTTTCTCGCCTTTGACCGCACCCGACTCGGGTCAAACGAGAGTCAGGTGCGAGTTTGAAAAAGACAATTTAAGTCAGGTGCGGCTGACCGCACCCGACTCTTGTTGACCAATCTGAGTGCGCACCGAGGGCGCACCGGGGGCGCACCAGCACCCGCATCGTGTCGACGCGGGTGCTTGGCCAAAAACTAAGCACCCAGGTTACATAGGTCTCGCTCTGGTTCTCCACATGGAAGCCCTTGAACAAGAGTTCGACATCGCGGAACCCCTTGAAGGGTTGGGATGTTGTAAGGGGGAAGCTTAGGTAGGATTTGGGCTTTGGCCCTACCTTAATTTTCTTTTTTAAATTTATACGTAAATTTTAAAAAATTTCACTTATTGTATAAAATTTTGAGAAATAATATTTCGACTTTATTCAAAATTTAAAAATTCCTCGCTCTACTGCTGATGTTGTTTATTTGCCATCATTAATTAAGCAACATTGCGTTCAATACTGCTGCTGATAATGCCATGCAGATCAACACACATTCTCTGCATTTATTTTAGTCTGCCTTGTTTATCAAGGCTGTCCACTTTATTCCCATTATACTATTAATACCCATATCAAATTCTACTTGGTACAGGGTACAAAATGAACGAAGTCGATTCTGAGGTATGCATTATGGTTTTTTTTTCTATGAAATTCAAAGGTGAGATATTCTTTAGTCATTGAAAAGTTAGACATGCTTGATCAATGTGTGTACCTAAGTCTGCAAAAATGCTTTTATACTTCTCAAAAGGTTTAGGTCTATGCAACTTATTGCTGAGGTGAAATTTTCTTTCAGCATGCTCACTGACCTCTGTATTACTGTGCATTCCACTGCTTTGATTTGTAGGTGGGAGCTGAAACTGCAACAGGCCATCCGCAGTTTAATTTCTTCTTCTGTTCTGTTATTTTACTTCTTTTTCTTCTTTCTCTTTTTTATATTGATGACTTCGTCTGTCTTCTTCACGTTTTACTGCTGTATACAGGATGTGAACCAAGCGGCTGGCACAACTGGAATGAGAACAGGCCCGCAGGTAGCAGGCCAAAAGCTCCAGCCTCCTGCACATCTTGTGGGCTTCCTTGCTTGCCCAGGTGAAGTTCCCAGAATTAAAATATGTGTCTATTTGTGAGACTAATACTGCTGGGAAGTGGGGCGACCATTGGTACAGCAGGTGAAATTTGCAGAAGTTTCTTCTTCCACGCTAAGCATAGGTTCGCTATGTTCAGTATTTGTTCTGTTATAGGACAGAAAGGAAGAGAAGTGGATGTTTGTTCATGAAGGTACTCCTTAAGGAGCTGAGCTTTGATTTTGTTTAGATAGCATGGGCATACACGTAAGGCCTTCAATGGATTAATGTCTTGTTGTGACACAAATATAAGTATGTGCTCTTTCAGAATTTTTTGGATATGTCCTTAGAGGTGTTTGAAGATGATCTCACCATTCAAAGAGGTAACTATTTAAGGTTCCTGGTGGAAAGCCGCCAGCGACCGTTGTTTCACCATGCTGAAGCACTAGCTTACTCCTCGATCTCATTCTATCAGGGTTACACTTTGGCCTTATTTAGTTTCTTATCTCATGACTTAGCTATTAAGTCAGTATTTTTGTGCATATGATCGCTCAAATTTTCTGTCACTTTCACTTTCAGCAAGATATGTTGAAACGGTTTATTGTTATTGCAGCTTTTCTTGGTTATATGTAATCTTTGGTTTCAAAATACATAAAAAAATCTATAATATCTAAAAATATTGCACTCGTTTTATTACAAAAAATGAAGACTACATTTGGCCTTCCACTAAACGGAGGGCAAAAACCTAATCGTTTGAATCTTTATTGTGAAGTCTATAAATTATAAGTCCCCTCATTTCTTCTGAAGGAAGAAAACTATTAATGGTGTCATTCCATGCAAGCTAGTCATTAATAGTATATCAGACCTCAACTCCACTTGCTCAGCTTTCAATCTTTCTAGCTCGTTTCCACCATAGATGATGGGCTTTTAAGGGAAACCACAACTCTGCGCAACCCTTTCGTCAACCCTTTCGTCTATATATACTGTTGCCTGAAGTTACTCCCCTCTATACCTTCCCCCTCCCCTCGCCATGGCCACTTGCAAGGGTCTTTTATGCCTCGCCATATTTATATTTTATATTCTTGGTTCTCTCTTATCTCCTTGTAGTAGGCGATGATGGAAGTCTTCATGGTTCAGGCCAAAGCAGCCCCCGATTTGGTTCTTGGTGCAGTGTCAATGACTTCCATTGTCGCCTACAACATGGGGATAAGAGAGAACCAAGAATATAAAATATAAATATGGCGAGACATAAAAGACACTTGCAAGTGGCCATGGCGAGGGGAGGGGGAAGGTATATAGAGGAGTAACATCAGGCACCAGTATATATAAACGAAAGGTTTAAGCAGAGTTGTGCTTTCGTTCAGAAGCCCATCAACCATGCTAGAAACGAGCTGGAAAGATTGAAAACATGGCTGAGCAAGTGGAGTTGAGGTCTAATATACTATTAACGGTATATTAGACCTCAACTCCACTTGCTCAGCCATGCTTTCAAACTTTCCACCTAGTTTCTGGTTTCTAGGAACTCCATGCTTTGGAACTCCACTAGTTAAAAAAGGGCTTGCAATGAAGAAAATCTTGTCAATGAGATAGACAAACAATGCATTGCACTAAGCATCGACACAAAAAATGAAGACTACATTTGACCTTCCACTAAACGGAGGCCAAAAAACCTCATTTCTTATGAAGGAAGAAATCTATTAATGGTGTCATTCCATGCAAGCTAGTCATTAATAGTATATGAGGCCTCAACTCCACCTGCTCAGCTATGCTTTCAATCATTCCAGCTCGTTTCCACCATAGATGATGGGCTTTTGAACGAAAGCACAACTCTACGCAACCCTTTCGTCTATATATATACTGGTGCCTGAAGTTACTCCCCTCTATACCTTCCCCCTCCCCTCGCCATGGCCACTTGCAAGTGTCTTTTATGCCTCACCATATTTATATTTTATATTCTTGGTTCTCTCTTATCTCCCTGTAGTAGGCGATGATGGAAGTCTTCATGGTTCAGGCCAGAGCAGCCCCCGATTTGGTTCTTGGTGCAATGTCAATGACTTCCATCGTCGCCTACAACATGGGGATAAGAGAGAACCAAGAATATAAAATATAAATATAGAGATGCATAAAAGACCCTTGCAAGTGGCCATGGTGAGGGGAGCGGGAAGGTATACAAGGGAGTAACTTCAGGCACTAGTATATATAAACGAAAGGGTTGCGCAGAGTTGTGCTTTCGTTCAGCCATGTTCTCGACGTGGTAAATGGTCTGTCGACCTGCACTCTGGTCGCCATATCATGTCAAGAAAGGCGTATGTATATGAATTCAAGCAAAACACATCGTTCATGACTGTGTTTTTCTTTTCGTTTTCCCCTTTTCTATCCCCTCATTTCTCAAAGAGAGTGAGAAATCATGCCTGGACTTCGGTGAGCGAGAGTAGGTCCAACTTCTCTCCCTCTCTCGATAACCTACTCTCGCTCACCAAATTTATTACACAATGATGCTTCCCGCGCAAGGCATAATGGGGCGCTCACTGTACTGTGTTGAGGTATGTTCTCATCACTGTAAGTTCCAACGATCGGTAACTCTATAAAAAATCACTTGCCAACAGAGAATTGCACAACAAAACTGGAAAGCAGGGCCACAAACTCTTGTGAAGGAGCAAATCCATCAATTGTCTTTCAAGTGTTTACTCTTCTTTCTCTTTTTCCTGCGCAAGGCATAAGTAGATAGAATTCGGTTCCCCGATCAAGTAGCCACGTTGACAGAAGTTGGTTCCTACGCAAGACATAATTCTATCAACGTGGCTACTTGATCGGGGAACCGAATTCTATCTACAATTATGCCTTGTGCAGGAAAAAGAGAAAGAAAAGTAAACACTTGAAAGACAATTGATGGATTCGCTGCTTCACAAGAGTTTGTGGCCCTGCTTTCCAGTTTTGTTGTGCAATTCGCTGTTGGCAAGTGATTTTTTATTGAGTTACCGATCGTTGGAACTTACAAATGATGAGAACATACCTCAACACAGTACAGTGAGTGCCCCATTATGCCTTGCGCAGGAAGCACCATTGTGTAACAAATTTGGTGAGCGAGAGTAGGTTATCAGAGAGAGAGAGAGAAGTTGGACCTACTCTCGCTTGGAAAATTCCAGGCATGTTCTCTCACTCTCTTTGAGAAATGAGGGGAGAGAGATGGGGAAAAGGAAAAAAAAAAACGCATTAATGAACGATGCGTTTTGCTTGAATTCATATACATACGCCTTTCTTGACATGTATGGCGACCAGGGTGCAGGTCGACGGACCTTTTACCCCATCAAGAAGTTGTGCTTTCGTTTAAAAGCCCAGAAATTAGCTGGAAAGATTGAAAGCATGGCTGAGCAAGTGGAGTTGAAGTCTGATATACCATTAATGACTAGATTGCATGGAATGACACCATTCATAGATTTCTTGTTTCAGAAGAAATGAGGTTTTTTGCCCTCCGTTTAGTGGAAGGCAACGACAGGTTCGTATCATGTCCCAATGTAGTCTTCATTTTTTGTAATAAAACAAGTGCAACATTTTTAGATATTATAGATTGTTCATGTATTCTGACACCAGAAATTACCTTTCATTGTTGTTTCAACTTATTTAACACAATAAAACTTTGTCAATCCAACTTCAGAAGGCCCCATCCACTTTCCACGCAGGGGTTTGTATTCAGTTGTATGTTGGGCACATTCTGAGAAGAGGTCTAAGTTATCCAAAAATGACTATCTTTCTTACGTCCACACAGATGACTGGGAAAGCAAACAACATGCCAGATGTGATGGATCTTGAAACCAATTACCAAGAACATACATGCATTAATGTGGTTACGAAAGAGAATGATCAACCAAAAGCCAATGTTAATGACGTATTGAGCAAAATATCATGCTTTTAGTTCGTGATATCATTTTCTTCGTATTTTCTTTGGTGAAAGGAGCCAGTTTTTGTTCCCATTGTCATCTTCACAAGGACCTTTACTTCAAGACCATGACAATGGCTAATGCAAGTAGCCTGAGATGGAGTTCTCAGACAGATATTTACTGTGTATTCAGATTCAGTGTCAGCTTTGCCTTCTTATATGCAGAAGCCATCCTTCTAAATGCTTCTTGTTCCATTTTCATGATGCACGCGATCAATACTTGTTCATCTATCTTCCAATAATACCAATGCATACATGTCAATCAATAGTTAGCCTTTACATCATTCATCTTGCAATTCTGCTGGGATCCGCCTTCAAGAATTCTCAAGGCCTGCTCTTCAATCTCCTTTATGTCCTCATCAAGCTCTAGAATAAACATGAATTTGCTATAAGAAAACATCCTATAGCCTTTGCCCATAATCTTATTCAGGTTGTGCGGGTTGCTAACCTCTAGCTCACTCAAAAAATGAGTGTGAACGTAAACCATGTGCACTTAAGAGAATAACAAAAGCAAAAAATTATGATAGTAAACTTAGCCAAGGGTCTATAACAAGAAGACTCTCGTTTGGTACAAAACATCCTTGAAAAAAGGAAGTTGCAGGAGACATGTGCTACCAAGAAAATCTACCAAACTAAGCAGCATGAAAATCTAACACAATCTTGTTTTGAAATATAAACGGACACGACGAGAAAAAGACAAGATAGTGATAGATCCACCTAGGAACTACAGGAAACAACAGGCACACTAAAAGAGATGGCAGGAGAGGAAGATAGGACTCCTTGCGTCGCCATTTCTTCTGACCTGCACCTTCGTTTCTCTCAATATATAGAGAAATCTATAGGTCACAGATTGAGAATCGTTGAAAATTTTTACCTTTTTTTGCCCTTTTTCTTTATTAAAATTCAAACATAACAACTAGAGGAGCTCCTTGTCGAGATTTTTGCTTTTCAAATAATATCCAAGAAAGGGGGGCAAAAGATTTTCCAGCTTTCCATATTGTCTTTCCTTTTTTGTTGTTGATGCTAATGGCATTACCATCTAACTCCTTAAGTAGAAGATTGGGAGCTTCCCAAGAGGGTTGGTGCAATGGTTTGCATGAGAGCTAGTAATCAATCAATTCCTGTTTTAAATCTATAGGGTATCAATCGGAGGTGGGCATCGCCTCACGTCGAATCGCTCTGGTTATAATAAAAAATATTTTTTAAATAATAAAATAAAATTTTCAAATATAAATTGTATTTTAAATAATAAAATATATTATTAAATTTAAAAAATAATAAAAAATAGTTTTCTAATATTATCCAGCCCAGGTCGGGCCCCGTTGGGTCGATCCGGGTCCGTTACGGGCCGGGTACCGGGCCTCCATCGACGGGCCGGCCCGACATCCACCCATAGTGCCAATTGTCTTTGTGGTGCAAAAAAAAGTCATTGTTGAAGCGATGTGAGAGCAAGACCATAGGACATCGAAACCAGTATTCTAGAGACAAGAAGTTGATTGATTGCTTCAACTCTCTTGTAGGTGATAAAATGATAAGATGAAATATTTATTCTACTCACTCAAGTGATTGGAGGGACGAACATGCAAAAATCTAAAATAGAGATTTCTTTATAAAAACTTTAAAAAATCCTCTATCCTTGCTCTCTCTCTCCCATGGAGTTTATTTTGAAAGTAAAATCTTGGTTTCCTTTTTCAGATTGAATTTTAACAAAAAAAAAGGGGAAGACATTTTCTCTGGATGAAATTGTTGATTTGTGACTTTCTAATCTCTCTCTGCTGATTCTAAGTAGCTCTCACTGTCACTCATTAACATATGGCAACAGGACCAGTATTTAAAACAAAAGAGAAAGACAAAAATCAAGAAACATATTCAGCCTCCGTCCTCTCCGCCGTCCAGCTTTTCATATCCCCTTTGAGAACTTCTCCAGCTGCTTTTGTGGGCTCAACTTTCAAGATATCCAAACTTCTTACATGCTGATTGCCAATGATTTGGAATAGTCCTTCTCCCTCTCATCATAGAATTGCCGTGCTACCGTATTTGTTTTGATAAATTTAACTTTTTCTGCACTTATCCTTAGGAATTACCTTCCAACCTCATGTTGATCAAGTCAATCTGTACCCAGGATGATCCTTCCCTCTGTCTTGGGAAATTTCAATTGGAACACTCAGTGAATATACCTGAAAAATTAAAGCGAATTCATGAAATACTAGAACTAGGTGTCTATGAATATATTTTAATTTAAGTGTCTATGAATATATTTTAATTTTTAGAAAAGATTTATAAAATACTTATTAATATTTTATTTGCCAAATGACCTCATGAAGATATTTCTCTAGATTTTCATTCTTGATCTTAGCTGACTTCAACCAGGTATGTAACAATTTCCTCTTCCTCTCGTCCCATTTTAGGCCTCGATAGCTGTCGATGCAAGCCCTCCACACAATGTTCCTCACCTTCCACAACTGCAAGAAAACAATTTGAAAAGTCACTTTTCAGCATTTCCTCAGCCAAATTGGTGTTATCCTTGTGGTTTTCCCCTGTGATTCATTTCCTCAACAATTGGTATCCACAGTTATTACATCTACTAACCACCCGGCTCCATATCTTCTTCGCCACCGAGCATGATAGAATTACATGAACGTTTGATTCCTCAACTCTCTCATAAAGCACACACTGGTTCGCTCATTGACATCTCCACTTTTTAGTCCTATCCAAGGTGGGGATTTGATTTTGGCAGGCAGTGTAGGTGAACCAACATACCTTATACCTTTATGATTTCACACCTTTCTACTTCCATTAGCTTTGTTTGGATGGAGGGAAAATAAATGTAAAAGATGGATGAAAAATAATATCAAGAAATGAAATTTATGACTGAAAAAAAAGGTAAGGAAAGAGAAGCAGGGATAGGCATCGGGCCGGCCTGGTTCTTACAAGTCGGGTCTGGGCTTGGGCCCAATACCTGAAACTTGCATCCGGCCCAATACCTGAAACCTAATGATACGACCCAGCCCTCTTGGGCCCCCAACACCTAAGCTCGGGCCCGGCCCGATTCTAATAGAAAACTATTTTTTAAAATATAAAATATGTGTTTTTGAATATAAAATATAGATTATTATTAATAAAAAATAATTTTAAAAATTAATAAAACTGTTTTGGGTCTGGGCTCAGGTTAGGTTTTTCCGGTTTCAACCCCCCACTCTCTACCCTTAATAAAATGATTATAAAGCTTCCTTGATTAAAAAAGAAAAAGGAGTTACCTTTTACTTTTCATCCCAATTGTATTACAGTACCAAACGGAACCACGTAAGCTTGTTGTACATTTTTCTTTAGAAAAATCCAGTCAACAAGGCCCCAAGTGTTTGAGTGTCTGCCATACTCAGAGAATGCCTTTGCATTCCATCTGGCAGAAGAGGCAGTGGAAACCTGCCAGGATTCTATCCACGCATCGACGAAGAAGTTTGACAAAACCAGTGGAGCATTTCCGACTGTGGTGAAATTGACTGGTGGATGTAAGGGGGATGCATGGCTCAACTTTCTGTTACTATTTTTGGTTATGGACATCTGGTAGATGCAGAAAGATTGTGTCTTTTCATGTCTTAGATTTTGA
Organism: Nymphaea thermarum; assembly: GCA_011799765.1. Lineage (NCBI taxonomy): Eukaryota > Viridiplantae > Streptophyta > Magnoliopsida > Nymphaeales > Nymphaeaceae > Nymphaea > Nymphaea thermarum. The sequence continues at coordinate 218,544 of JAANDH010000463.1, forward strand.
TTGAGTTTCCCAAGGTTCATTCGTTTATGAGGTGCTACTTCTTATTTCTGGTATAAATTTTCATTGATTGCTTGAAAGGACAGGAAGATAGAATAAATATGAAAAAAATCATCTGCGCAGTTCTCACAGGGAAACCTCAGCTATGCAAAGGAAGCAATGATTTTCAATTCATTGTGGCCCTTCTCCGGATTTCACTTGTACAATGTCTCTTCATTCAGTTTCTGTGTGACATGGGCGGGAGAGAGAGACTGTCATCCCCGTGTCGGTATGGGCAGTTCTTAGGCACACAGATCATCTTTTGATCAGACTATGATCAAATTAACTTCGATGCAAAATTGATACTTTTTCCTTTACTTTGTCATTGTTTGAACTTTAATTTAATAATTAATTACATGTATCGATTATTGAACTCAAATGCCTGTGTGTGTTTGGGAGTGGAGGAGAGACAGCCTAATTGTGGAACCGTATATTTTCTATTTGATTTACCATCATGAAGAAAGCAGCTTTGCCCATGAATTGCAGAATTTGCTTGTTTTATTTGCAGGTCATGTTTTTCTAGTGTGTTCAAACATGCTTGACTAGACCTTGGGTATTTGAACTTTTCCATGAAAATCATTGTGTTCGAGGTGTTAGCTGCAGCTTATGTCAAAACCTATTTAAGTTTTCTGCTGGATCAATGAATTATCAAGTGTCAACTGCCTTGGATGCATGATTACAGGAATGGACGGTACCGATGGGAGGACCATAATCCCCCATCAGGTATCTGGAAAGGAACAAAATGGTGGTGAGGTTATTTCAATTAGTGGCTGTGATGATCATCAGAACTCTGCAGATACGGCGGTAATTTCATGCTTGTCATTTTGCTTCAATCATTTTGTCCTTCTTGTTTCTTGTCCATGGTTTCTCGTTTCTAGGAACTCCACTAGTTATTAAAGGGCTTGCAGTGAAGAAAATCTTGTCAATGAAATAGACAAGCAATACATTGCCAATACCGTAGAACCACTATATATGTATGTATAGTTTGAAGGTAAGAAACATAGACACACATAAAACTTGGGGCAGACCATAGAATCACTATATATGTATAGTGACTGTTAGAAACCAAACACTTACATCAGTGATAAAAACCAAACACTTTGATTTTGATTTTTTAAAATGCCTTTTTTGCAATCTAACATTATTGATATGATCTTAAAAATGAGTTGATGCAAAACATATACTAAGTTGATCATTTGTTAGATTTTAATGGTGTTTTTTATAATAAGAAAAAATTAATGGCCCCAATGACATGATAATAAAAAAGTCAACATTTTTCATTAAAACAACTTAAACCAAAGCATGTTTTAATGTCGAAATAGCCTTTATAAACATATTCATATCTTTATATTTTATTTAAAATAGTTTCTTAACAAAAAATAAATGGGTCTGGTTTTTACCATTTTCTCTCTCTCCATCTCTCTCTCTCTCTCTCTCTCTCTCTATATATATATATATATATATATATATATATATATATATATATATATATCATCAAATATACTGTCTTTTGTTTAATTATCATCTTGTGCTGCTCATGGATGACTAAGCTTCTCCTTTCTGCATGTACACTTCAGAGTGTGGAATCATATTTCTTGATCTGTTCATGGTACATTGTTCTGCTTGCAAATTTTAGACTATCTTGCATCTGATATGGACTCAGGCTCTCGCGCCGAAGTTACCAGCATTGGTGCCATGACTTTCAGCTTCATTCAGACAATTGAGCGTGGAGCTGGAGCTACATATGGTAGTCTACTGAATGCCATTAGAAATGCAGTACATAATGCAGATACTGAAATTGATGGTGCTCCTCTCACAACCCTTCTTCTTACGGGTGGCAGCGAAGTTAGAAGTCTGACCCAGGTGATGAACCTGCGATGATGGATTACTCTTGCATTTCTCTCATTAACTTGCTTCTATACGTTGGTCAAAATTTTGTCATTTTTTCTCTGCAGGAGCCACAGCTGAGCTCCAGTGAAGCGTTTGATGTGTACTCAAAGCCATTCTATCTTTGATAATCCGTTGCTGAAAGGCTTTAATGCCATCGTTTTATAATCTGTCAATGGCCACGCTTTGTGTAGCTTCTGTTACGAGTCTGAATGTTCTTCAGCGAACTGATATTCTACAAACTCTACTCTCATGCTTATCTACATGCAAATTTATTGTAGTTACGGAATCGACAATCTTTGGGAACGTTGCGTTCTGTATTATGGAACTCAAGGAATATCAGATACATGTGAATAATTCCTTTGTCATGTTTGCATTTCTATGAGAGTGTTTACACCACAAATTGTTTGAAAATCTTTTGGAATGACAATTTTGAAAAATTTCAATATAATTCTCAGACTGGAGTCGATATCCGCCTAATCCAATTCTAAACACAAGTTTAAGAACCACTTGCAAAAATTCAATGGATTGCAAAAGTTAAGATTTTTTTCAAATTCAGCAAAATTTCAAAATTAAGTATGAGATTGATGCAAATCAAGATGTAAAACTCAAATTTTCAATCAAGATTAAAATTCTCATTAATGAGAATGAAAATCTTGTTTAAATCATATTCCAAAGCAAAGAGAGAAAATAAGTGGGTGTGACCGGCTCTCTCTCTCTCTCTCTCTTTCTTTTTATTTTCTTTTGAGAAAAATCTAAGAATGAATGGCCTAGAGCAAAAAATTTCGTCAATTTTCCTAAAAACTTTTATGGAAAACAATTGATAAGAATCCCAATCTGGATTTGACTCGGATCAAACCCGATTGAGTTAATTCATTTGAATGAAGAAAAAACCAATCTTAATTTGATTAAACTGGCAGATTTTTAGACCAACTTGATGTTTTAAACATCGTCTATCAAAGAGGAGAGTACCTTCAGCGCGCTGTTCATGAATACCATGCAACTTCTGTAGCTCTCTGTAAATTTCTCTCGGAATTTGGAACGGTGAAGGGAATGAACGATGTCCTTGTCTCACTTGGATTTAAAATCCTCAACGAACACGACGCCTGTGGAAGGGTGGGGGTGCCTTCTTCCTCCCTCCTATTGACCTCTTCCTTCGTAGTTCGCTTTATGCTGCCACAAATAACACGGCAACTCTATCTCTCCCTCTATCTGCAATTACCACAATTCCCATCTATTTGTCTGTGTCCATGGCCACCCTCACCACCGCTGCCAATTACCACCATTCCCAACCATTTCTTTGTCATTGTCCATGGCTACCCTCACCACCGCTGCCATCTACCACCTGCTCACGCTAGCATAAAAATGAAGTAGAAGAAGAGCAGTGAGGCAAAGGGCATGGCACAGGGGCCGAGAGAGAGAGAGAGAGAGAGAGAGAGATGATGCCGGTGGTCAACTGCCCCAAATGCAGGAAGCCGCTGCGGTTGCCGGCGGGGGCACAGTCCATCTGGTACACTACCTGCAATGCCGTCTCTAGAATCCCGAACGCTATACCTCCCCTCGCCCTTCTTCCTCCTTGCCTTCGCCTGGTCCCGTTCCTCCTACGCTCCACCAACGCTATACCTCCCCTCGCCCTTCTTCCTCCTTGCCTTCGCCTGGTCCCGTTCCTCCTACGCTCCACCACCGCCCCCAACCGGAGGTCCCAGTTCGATGGTGTACTCTCCGGCGCTGCCCTTGGCACATGATCCGTAGAGAGCCGTTATTTGTGCTATATCATACCGTGACTCCTGCTACGAGCTCGAGGGGTGCATAAAGGATGCCAAGTACATGAAAAACCTCCTCGTTAACCGATTCAATTTCCCGGAGTCCTCCATCTTAATGCTCACTGGTTCCTCTCTCTCCCTTTCTCCAATGGTTGATGACATTCGCTTTGTGATCTCTTGAATATGTCCTCGGTTTTTCTATTCGATCTGATCCAAAGAATGTTCCCAAATAGTTCTGCCTCTTTCTCTTTTTCACATTTGTAGCATTTGCTTGCAGCAATTTCACATTTGTAGCATTTGCTTGCAGCAAATGGCGCCGGTTTTTCTGTTCAATTTTTAGTATGACAGTCGAAGCATAAATCAGTTACTCTGTTAATGCTTCCCTTGTTTTGGTCTCGAAAGCATTGTATCTTTTATGGTGAGCTCTTGTATGTTCTCATATTTTTTTTTCTGAAAACTGTTCTGCACATGAAGAAACTGATCCTTCTAAAATACCAACCACCTGTAACTTGCGGAGGCCAATGACTTGGCTTGTGCTTGGCTGCCAACCAGGAGATTCCTTGGTATTTCACTTCTCTGGTCATGGTTCACAAATCTGTGATATTGATGGTGATGTGGTTGATGGATACGATGAAACACTGTATGCTCTGGACTTTGAAACAGAAGGAATGCTTGTTGATGATAAGCTCAATGCAACTCTTGTCAGGCGGCTTCCTTGTGGCCCCAGGCTTCCTGCAATTATCGATTGTTGTCACAATGGCATGGTCTTGGACTTGCCCTTCGTTTGTAGGATGGGTAGGTCAGTCTGAATGGTCTATAGATATTTTACCTTTTCTTTTCAGTGAATCTGAGGCTATACCTATCGAGAGACTTGTTCGAGTGTTTCATCTCATGAATTATCTATTAATTACATTCCAATCAGTCTCATTTCATGATCTTTGAAAAACAGAATCCTACTTATTGTTCAATGCCAGTCCAAAGTTTTCTACTCCTCACAGTAATAACAGTTAAAACATCAAATTTTGGAAATAATAATATACTATACCGTCTCTGTTACTTTGGTTTTGGTTATGGACATCTGGTAGATGCAGAAATATTGTGTCTTTCCATGTCTTAGATCTTGACTGAGTTTCCCATGGTTCATTCTCTATGAGGTGCTACTTCTTATTTTTGGTGTAAATTTAGTTGTTTTGCCTAAAGAACTGGAAAATAGAATAGGTATGAAAAAAATCATCCGCACGGTTCTCACACGGAAACATCAACTATGCAAAGGAAGCAAGGATTTTCAGTTCATTGTATTTGTGGCCCTTCTCTGGATTTTACTTGTACAATATCTCTTTATTCAGTTTCTGTGTGACATGGGCGGAAGAGAGAGATTGTCATCCCCGTGGCTGGTGTGGGCAGTTCTTAGACACAGCAAATCATCTTTTGATCAGACTATGATCAAATTAAGTTCGATCCAAAATTGATACTTTTTCCTTTATTTTGTCATTGTTTTAACTTTAATTTAATAATATTACATGCATCGATTATTGAACTCAAATGGTTCTGTGTGTTGGGGGAGTGGAGGAGAGACAGCCTAATTATGCAACCGTATATTTTCTATTTGATTTACCATCATGCGGGAAGCAGCTTTTTGCCCATAAATTGCACAATTTGCTTGTTTTATTTGCAGGTCATGTTTTTCTAGTGTGTCCAAATATGCTTGACTAGACCTTCGGTATTTGAATTTTTCCACCAAAAGCTTTGTGTTCCAGGCGTTAGCTGCAGCTTATGTCAAAACCTTTTAGAGTTTTCTGCTGGATCAATGAATTATCAAGTGTCAACTGCCTTGCATGATTACAATAATGGACGGTAGCAATGGGAGGACCATATTCTCTCATCAGGTATCTGGAAAGGAACAAATGGTGGTGAGGTTATTTCAATTAGTGGCTGTGATGATCATGAGAACTCTGCAGATACTTTCAGTAATTTCATGCCCGTCACTTTCCTTCAATCCTTTTGTCGTTCTTGTTTCTTGTCCATGGTTTCTGGTTTCTAAGAACTCCTTGCTTTGGAACTCCACTAGTTAAAAAGGGGCTTGCAGTGAAGAAAATCTTGTCAAAGGGAGACAAATAATACATTGCAGCAAGCATCGACACAGAAAATGAAGACTACATTTGGCATTCCACTAAACGCAAAGCAAAAAACCTCATTTCTTCTGAAGGAAGAAATCTATTCATTAGTGTTATATCAGACCTCAACTCCACTTGCTCAGCCATGCTTTCAAACCTTCTAGCTCGTTTCCACCATGGATGATGGGTGTTAGAATATACTGTAATGAGGAACCGGGTCCAGATCTGGACCCGGTCCTGTGGGGTGCGGGTACCGAGGCTGGCTCGGTACCCTAGGCGGCACTTCTTCTCTCCCTCTTTATATTTGTCACTTACGTGTAATTGTTGAGTTAAGTGATATTGATTTTCTCTCTCCTAGGGTTGCGGTTTGCCCCTAGGTTAGAGCTTCTCCGTGGTTTTTCACCTCTTCACGAGGTTTTCCACGTATATCGTGTGTTTCTTCTTC